>ML677390.1:1024251-1117094 GCA_007922305.1 Dermatemys mawii
GGGGGTGGAGTGCCGGGAAGTGGCAGGAGCCCTACTCTGAACACTGTTCCAACATTCTCCGTAGGTGTTTGTCCTGGAAGATATCTCGTTGCTTCGAGTCACTGAGGAGCAAAGGGAAGGGATTTTATTAAGATGCGGCTTCCGCCCAGGGCCATATGCAGCTTGCCTATGTGCAGCAATGCTCCCCCCACCCATTGTAGCACAGTGGCAGGGACTAGTGACCGTGACCGGGACGGGGACCACGCTGGCTCTCCCAGGAAACCTGCGCAGGCGCATTGCAAGTGCTCTTATTGAGACCTTTGAAGAGATTACTGATGATGACTACCGCGAGGTGATAGACTACATCAATGCTCTATTCCACATGTAGGCAAGCATGCAAGCATCCCTTTCCACCCCAAGCTGCCTGCCTTCCCCATAGAAAAGCAGCTTTACCTCCGCAATGCACTGCTGAGCTGGCCCCTGCAACCGCCGGACGCTGTGGCTGGCCGCCCTCCTCCTGGCTTTAGAGGACAGCTCCTGGCTGCATGCCCCCCTGCCCTCCTCCTGGCTTGAGAAGAGCTCCAGGTGGAATTCCCCCCTCATCCCTTTCCACTCCAAGCTGCCAGCCTTCCCCATAGAAAAGCAGCTTTACCTCCGCAATCCGCTGCTGAGCTGGCCCCTGCAACCGCCGGACGCTGTGGCTGGCTGCCCTCCTGGGTTGAGAAGAGCTCCTGGCTGCATGCGTCCAGGGACTCCTCCGTGCCCTGGGTCGCTGCCGCCTCGTCCTCATCCTCCTCTTCTTCATCCTCCTGGTCTTCGTCCTCCTCCTCACCCCCCCCCCTTCACTGGTGGGCTGGGAAGTGTCCGTGGTGGTCGATGGAGTGACCGTGGGATCACCACCAAGTATCGCGTGCAGCTCCTTATAAAATCTGCAAGTCACCGGAGCTGCCCCGGAGCGGCCGTTTGCCTCGCAGGCTTTGCGATACGCATTCCTAAGCTCCTTTACCTTAACACGGCACTGCAGAGTGTCCCGCTCATGGCCTCTTTCTGCCAAGGCCCGTGATATCTGCCCATAGGTGTCAAAATTCCTGCGGCTAGACTGCAGCTGAGACTGAACAGCCTCTTCCCCCCAACAGCTGATGAGGTCCAGCACCTCACTATTGCTCCATGCTGGGGATCGCCTATTGCGAGGAGGCATGGCACGTGGAGTCATGATGATCAATCAGAATGATGACCTGCAACGATTCCCTGAGACGACGCCACGCAATCAATCAGATCAATGAGAATGATCACCTGCAAGGATTCCCTGAGAGCACGCCACGCTTGGCTGGAGCAAACAGGAAGGGGATTTTCAAATTTCCCTGAAACTTTAAAGGGCGGGTCTGACGTGTGGTCACCTGAGGACAGGACAAAAGAGTTTGCAAGTGATGACCAGAGTGGCTCGAACGGGAATTATGGGACGGGCTGGAGGCCAATTAATGCGCAGTGGGTGTCCACATTCTTCCTGTAGCGCTACAGCAGCTGCGCTACAGCACTTATTCCCCATGCGGAGGTGGATTAATAATAGCGCTATAACTCAGCGGTTATAGCGCTCTTAGTGCCTTGCCAGTGTGGACAGGGAGGAGGTTATAGCGCTCGTGGGGGCTTTATAGCGCTATAACGTGCCAGTGTAACCATGGCCTCTGTCTTCCTCTGCAGCTTGGGTTACTTGCCAGGTTTGAACTAGAGTAAATGGTAGATTGAAATCAAAATAGCCAGAATTCAGACAGCAAGGCAGGCAGCCAATGAACACTGAAGCTGTTCCCTTGCAGTGCTAGAATCACGGCCTAGCATTGTAAAATATGATTGCAATATTAAACCAAGCCACCAGAGAAGAGGCCTTCTGTTTCGACATGATTTTTCCCAAGGGTTTAGCTTCTTTAACCCCTAACTCCAGCCCTGTCTCCTATTAGATCTGCCAGAAGCCAGAATGGATACAAATCAATTATTTAAAAATATATATATAAATAAATAAATTAAAAAAAATCACATTTTTTATTTAAATCAGATTTTTTTATAACATGCTTTTTGAGTAACAAAACTTATCTAAAGATCATTTTAATTAAGATACATTATAGATCAAGGATATCTCATGATGGAATAGGGATTATAAATTCTAATTCTATAGTATGAGACCATATATTCATGTAATGTTTAAGAAGAGTTTTCTAAGTAAGTTCCAATAGCTCATGGATTAGGGACCCAATCTTGAATTTAGTTAAACATTTAAAATTCATAGGCTTGCTTTGTTAAAATATTATGTTTGCTGTTGAAGAAAAAAAAAAAAATCAGCAATACATAGTGCTGTTGTTTTAGTTAAATAAAACAATGTAAATGTCTGTCTGGTGATGTTCTCCTTCTAATACAGCATGGCAAGAAAATCCTCCAAATATTAATGATTAACCTGTTGAATTGGAGACAGTTCACCTTCTAGTGACTTCATAAATATCTGTTTCAATTACCTTTGGTAAATGAAATAACCAAACAATCATTCATTTTCTGATATAGTGGTAAAACTAAAAAAG
Source organism: Dermatemys mawii (assembly GCA_007922305.1). Classification (NCBI taxonomy): domain Eukaryota; kingdom Metazoa; phylum Chordata; order Testudines; family Dermatemydidae; genus Dermatemys; species Dermatemys mawii. The sequence continues at coordinate 1,026,795 of ML677390.1, forward strand.
TTTAAAAAATCATCACTTTAAAAATGTATAGTGTGTACCTTCTACAAATGAAACCCGTCAATCTCTGAGTTGTGAAGAATATGTATTAAAGTTATAACCATCAACACGAATGTACTTCTACGATTAAATCGAGTCTTCTTGACTGGTGATTTAAATCAAATCCACCCTGCCAGAATCCAAGTCCTGGGCGTTTTAACCCAGTCAGTTCTTATGCACCGAAGCTGCTTCTGCACATGTGACAGTGTGACCTGTAGGGCCTCAATCTGCCTTTAATCCTGACAGCAGTTGCACATGTAAACATGGATTGGGGCAGAATATGGCCCTGAAAATCCACCTCCTCCCATCATGCCTAGCCCACATCATCGCCCACACTTGGCTTTAAGAAGGAGCTTTATAATATTTGAATGGTCTCTCCTTTTGCTGAGTGAATGCAGTGCTGGGAAAAGACAGAGCCTCAGAGACTGGCATTCCCGGTCCACAGGTCACTCCGATGGGACTCGCCAGTTTCAGTCTCTCCTGTGCCTCCCACACAGCCATGGCAAAGAGCACGGAAGATCACTATGGTGTACTCCATCTGCTTCAGTAACAGTCTTCCACCCTGGTTGTACCACTACCTCCTCCCTTGTGCTTCCTCTGTCATAGATCATCCCTGAGTGACAGCGCCTGGTGAGGATGGAGCCAGGGACAAGGGCCTCTGACGACCACATTATCAGTAATGAAGGATAAAAGACTGTTGCAAAGCCCCATCCAAGCCACTGAGCAACCTAGCAGGAGAACATCACTCTTCTCAAAGCCATCTGAAGAGGTCTCTCACCCAACCAGAGGGAGGATGCCCTGACCTCAGAACAGAGGTGGCAGAGATCAGGCCATAACAGCAGTACAATTCCTGATACCTACCTTATGCACGAACTGCTATAGGAGCTGAACCTGTAATCACATGGGATAGTCCCATGGCAGCCATGGAAGCAGGAGCTCCCTTAAAACTATTGCCAGCATGACCATTACATCATCAAGTGCAGATCACCTTGGTGACTCCAAAGCCATTGTTTTAAATTCCTCTCTGCAGTGAACTTGGGACTGTGCAGTGCAGCACAGACAGGAGAACTGTGCACCAGAACTCATAAAACTTCACCACTCTCAACACCAGGCCCGAATTCCAATGCACCATGGACACAATCAGATTTAGCTTTGGAACAGGAGGCCTCCTCCACTTCAGGGTGGATGTGAATAGCACAGCCACACCACTGCCCATTCCGTCCCACCTTTGCTCAAGCTGCATTGAATCCCAAATTGGACATAGCTACACCATGGTAGGGCAGCAGGGCCATCCAATCAGATTTGCAGCTGTATATGCAAGCCTGGGTCTCCCCCTTAACCAGATCCTAGGAGGTAGATATTCTGTTAACCACCAAACTTGCATTAAGCAGCATGTAACAAAGAGGAGGATCCTTGCTCACAGACGTCCTGTCATCCTGGGAATGAACTTACAGCATAGCCAGCAGCATCACCTGCTTGCAGGCCTACTTATGCCTCTTCCTCTGCTCGCATGGCCCAGAACACCAGCACTCAACCATGTTAGAACTTTGAAAATAAGAAGAGGTTATCTTTTGTGCTCCATAAACTTCAGGGGCACAACTACATTTCCCAAGTTATTTTTAAGCAAAGAAAAGGCCGTTAGGACAGAGAACAAGCATAGAAATTTCATCTCAGATAAAGAATGTTTCAGAAAATTATGAGTCCTCTGAAAAAGAGAATGGAAAAATGTTCTGTAACCTCTTCTTTCACCTCTACTAGCAAGCTAGAGCTACAAAGAGGATGGGAGTTAATAGGCTTACCAACGTGAAGTTATTTCTAATTGGCCATGGATGCCTCATCATAAGCAAGGACCAGAGAAATGCATAGGGTGAGAAATGCAACAAGGTAAGATCCAAACTGATAATTACTCGCAAAAGATAGCTTTGGGAGAAGGGGAAGGGGAACGTGAGGAACCACCTGTATTTACTAGCAAATTGCATTTGATAACCATATACACACAGCTGCTCCCGTTCTTTGCTCCCTTAGGTTTCACGCTGGCCATAGTGAATCTCAAAGCTGGGAAGAAGTGTTGGCAGCAGAGAGGGAGCAAGTGGTGTGGAAAACACTAGCATAAGGACTGAGGTGAGGAGCCAGGAACGTGTCTGGTGCAGAAAGCAGCAGCATGGGAACATCAGAAGTAGCAGAAAAATAAAATGAGGCTTCTTCCCCCCACAAAATTGGAGACCGCTGTCCCAAAGCAGGAGATGTACATACATAGCTATATAGCCTGTCTAGTGGTTGAAACAGGGGACTGGAAGTTCTATTCCCAGGTCTGATTTGTTCATGTTCATACTGAGTGATTGACACTTTCCTCCCCAAAATAATTCCTAGAGCAGATCTTGTAGACAAACATCCCATCTTGATTTAATCATCATCAGTGATGGAGAATCCACCACAACATTTGGTAAACTGTTCAAGCCGTTAATTACTCCCACTATTAAAAACGTATGCGGTATTTCAGATCTGAATTTGTCTAGCTTCAGCTTCCAGCCATCAGATTGTTATACCTTTTTCTGCTAGACTGAAGAGCCAGTTATTTAATATTTGTCCCCCAAGCAGGTATTTGTAGACTGTGAACAAGTCACCACTTAGCTTCCTCTACAAACTAAACAGCTTGAGCTCTTTGAGTCTATCACTATAAGGCACATTTTCTAATCCTTTAATCATTCTCATGGCTCTTCTCTGAACCTTGCCCCACATTTATCAACATCCCTCTTGAATTGTGGAAACCAGAACTGGACAAAGGTTTCCTTGTAACAGCAGCACCAGAGCCAAATACAGAGGTAAAACAACCTTTCTCCTACTCGAAATTCCCCTGTTGATGCATCCCAGGATTGCATGAGCTCTTTTGGCCACAATGTCACACTGGGAGCTTGTGTTCAACTGATTATACACCACAACCCCGAAATCTATGTCAGAGTCCCTGCTTCCCAGGACAGAATCCTCTGTCCTGTAACTATGGTCAACATTTTTTGTTGCTAATGAGATAATATTCATCTACAACACAGGGTGTGTGAGACATAACACTAGTGTTTATACAACACTTTGACTTGGGGTTGGTGGCATGCAGGGTACCATATGGGACAATCAAAGTAGCAGTCTTAATTTCTCAATTGCTTTCTGCCATAAAAGGAACCATTGCTCCAGCTCATGCAGGAAAGTCCATATCCTAGCCATAGGTACACCTGGGATGTAGGTCTAGCTGGCCACACCACAGAAAGTGGGGTTGGGCCGGTGAAGAGCTCACTCTACCTTAGTGCTAGATTACAAGATGGGAGGCCCCTGCCCTTTGACACTCGTGAATCTTGGCCTGGGGTTCTGGAGCTCCCAGGGATGCCTTGTTGCTTTCAGTTATGTAAACACAGGACAAGAATAAGCTCAACAAGCTCACAGTGGCCCCAATCCTCTGCTGGCTGCTCTCAATAAGCACTGTGTGCAGAGTGTTGGAGCTGAAGATTTCAGGAGCCTGGCTGGATAGTGAGCTGTAAAGAACTGGGACTCAGTGGGCTCAGGGGGAGGAGGAGGGGAACCGCTCAGGAAAAAAGGTAGGAACATAAACCTCTGTGTGTAAGTGGTTTGACAAAGTGAACCAGCAAAGAATCAGCCCTCTGCAAAGCCTGCAGTGCATTAAGAGCCATATGTGCATAGCACACAACGAGGGCTCAGGATGCGGCTTGCCAACATCTGGGCTTTTAGTAATAATCACCTTCAAATCCCCAGCCCCATTTCGGGGGGAGCAAGAGCCAAGTGGCAGCATGCCTTGCACGTGCTGCGAACAAACGATCCTTCACAGTGACATCTCAGCCCCAAGCGAGGAGAGTGAGGGCAAACACAAGCCTTCCCAGTTCAGTCAGAGCAGTCTCTGTGGCTTAGGCAAGGCAGGCAAGTACCCAGGTGCTGAGAGGACAGAGATGGCTGGATGAGCTCCACCTCCAGCTGGCAGCCTACTGACTCCCTTTCTCCATCAGCATTCCTCACACTCATCTCTCCAGGCAGCAGCTGTCATTTGGACAACACTGGGGCACCAAAGTACTATTCCTGCCCTCAGGCCTACTCTACCTCCAGCACACTATGGGGCAAGTCTGTGCCCATGCACTGCTCCCAGAGCGTGGCACCTCCTATCAGTTGGCACAGATGTCAGGCTTTGAAATTTAATCCCTGCCCAGGAGCATGGCGCAAGAGGCCAAGCTCTAAGCCACTCACTGTGGCAGTCAGAAGTGGAAAGGTAGAGAAGGCATTTGAAATGCTGGCAGGGAGTTTTGGGCACTCTGGTACGCACACAACTTTGCCAACAATGCTCAATCACAACCCAGAGTCACACCTGCTATTGCAGTCCTGGTCTTTTCCCCAAGGCAGCAATGCTGCTGGACAAGACAGCAGCCAAGGCCACCTGGTACATTTAGCTGCCAGCTTGCGCTGCCAAGAGAGACCACATCAATGGATTCATCTGCACAGTGCCAGGCATGTTCAAGCAATCCTGTTCGGTCTCCAGCAGTGACATTCTCCAAACAGGCCTTGCCTGGCTCAGCCATCCCCTCATTCCAATTAGTTGGAAGAGCCGTATGAACGGGCCGTGTGGGGAATCTTTAATCTATAAGGAGGTGCTCTGACAATGCTACAAAGGCAACAGTCACATTGCAAACCCCAGGAACTGCTTTGGGCTACATCACCCAGAGACACAGACAAGCAAACACAAACACCAATTCTGCAGGGTGTGCTTGTAGCCCCACTCCCTGCTGACATCATCACTGTGCTACCAAAACTGCCTGGCCAAGTACCCCTGCTGCTCCCCTTGATGCCTAGTTGAGGGCAGAACTCCAGGCCTCAAAGGAATTAAATGAGACTCATAGCAGAGTGTACACATTTGCTGGGGGGAAGAATGCAGCTAGCTTACTGAATGGCAGGCACATGCCCATCTGGCAAACCCCCTTCCCTGATGCGGGAACCAAAGCGTGTCCTTCTCCCAGCCAAGTGAGTGGGTGAGCCCTCTCCTACAGTCTGGCTCTTGAGTAGTACACCCTTGAGAGTGCCAGAGAAGGAGGGGTACAGCAGCTGGCGAGAACAAACACAGCACCTAGTTCCCAGAAATGGACAGCTGTCAATTAGCAACCCACACATTCGAAGCACAAACCCCTTGTGTTGCTCCATGGGGCAAGCCAGGCCCAGGTAAGTCTCCTAACACCACCATTTGGAAGATGGGTAGACTTGCCAGGGACTCCCAGAAGCAGCATGGATCAGCCATCTCTTTGCTAACCACTGAGACTTCAAGCTACTTAAAATACTTTCCCCCATAGAAGGAAGAGAGCCTGAGGCATAAGCCCTTATATCAGAGGCCTGGTATGAGGCAGGATCTGCTCAGAGAATCTGGCAAGAACAGAGCTGATATTGCAAAAATACACATTCCTAAGAAGTGCGAAGCACAGACACAGACATATCCCGATCTCAAGTGGTACCAGAACATCCCAATATCGAGGATGGTACAAAACCATTCCCAAGGATAACAGACCCCTCCTAAAAGATAAGGTCCAGATAACAGTACGTAATAGAGATGTTTTGATTGAACCAACATGTACAGGGTGATGGGTGATAACTAGTTACATCAAGTGGCAGTAACTAACTATGTCAGAGGGGCAGTACCACCTTGTTTGTATTGGGATATAAAAGATGTATCTCGGGGGAGTACCTTGGTCTAGCCTAGGGAGGAATGGCAAGTCCCCCTAAGATGGTCCATTGTTACAGGCATACGTGTATTAGTGGTCCAGTAGAGTCTGCAGGATACTAGTACCATGCTTCATCGATAATAAACCTGACTGGGTACTTTTGTTCCTTAACCTATCTTGTGGTCATTGCACAGTTTGCTTGAGGTCTGCCATGCCAGCTCTCTGCACAGGGCTGGGGCAGCACACAGGGGAAACATGCACGCAGCTAAACATCTAACCACACTGGTGACCCCGATCACTGATCTGGTCCTCTCAAAAGAGGAGCTTCAGAAGATAAGGTACTTTGCAAATGACTTTCAAAAAGTTTCTTTGTTTTCTGGAAACTGTTACTGAAATAGTTATTGGAACATTCCATTGTGCCAAAACAGAAGTTTGTCGTAAATGCGATTTTGCTGTAAGCCAGGGGTAGGCAACCTATGGCACAAGTGCCAAAGGCGGCACACAAGCTGATTTTCAGTGGCACTCACACTGCCCCGGTCCTGGCTACCGGTCTTGGGGGGGGGAGGGGGCGGCTCTGCATTGTAATTTAATTTTAAATGACACTTCTTAAAAATTTTGAAAACTTTATTTACTTTACATAAAACAAATAGTTTAGTTATATATTATAGGCTTATTGAAAGAGCCTTTCTAACAATGTATTACTGGCACACAAAACCTTAAAATCAGAGTGAATAAATGAAGACTTGGCACACCACTTCTGAAAGGCTGCCAACCCCTGCTGTAAGCCATTGTCGGAAAGCCCCCCAAAATAATGGTTCCATTTGGATTCCTGCAAAATGGAAACAACCTCCAGATTCTGACATTCTTTGTGAAGAGAAAATTTTCAAGGCTGACTGGGGCAGGTTCTAAGATGGCACGGAGGAGCGCAGCATGAGCCAGTAGTATGGCAATCCAGACCATCCGGAGAGACAGTCTGCGTACCTCCCTGTCGGGCAGAGGGTGTAGAGGTCAGACCTGGAACACTGGCCATTTACATCAGCCTGCTAGAGGCCTGCCCATCCAGGAGCACCCTGGCAGAAAAGCATCTGCGAACCCAGGACCAAGAAGCTATAGGAAGGAACAATCCTGAGAAGAACAAGAAGCCAGAGCTCATGGCCTTAGTCTGAGCTTGGGGTCACCCCCCAAACAAGCCTACCCACCTGAACCCAGCTGTGGGAGTTAAACACCTGGGTGGCCATTGCAAAGTACAATCACCTCTCCATGGCCATTAATTAGAACATGGATCTTTACAGTTCCCTTCATCCTGTAAAGCACTACACTGACATCAGTGATGCGGAACACTCACCTGCCACTGATTACCCACCTGGGAAGAAGAGGCTACAGGAACCAGCACCTTCTGCTCAGCAGCAGGAGGAGAAATGCTGGCCATGGAAACAAGCTCAGCCCCCTCCTGTTGCCAGTGAACACTGCGAGATTTCAGGTGCCACACAGAGCCATTAGCAAGGACACTAAGGCCTTGGGCAGGAGCAAGCAGTCATCTAATCACACATCTAGGGGCTGGATGGACAAGGGATTTGCAAAGCTGGATCCGTCCAAGCTCCCAGTAGCTCCCCTCCATGGAGTGAATCACAGATGTGATGCTAGGGCCCAGTGTTTTCAGAAGAGTCCAAGGATGTGTAAGGGCCACTCCAGGTGCTCAGACACTGGTCAAGAGAGGCAGGGCTTAACGTGTGAGGGCTGGTTAAGATGCCTGTGTACCAGTCCCCAGTGGCTGCTTTGTCCCCAGACAACATGCTTGCTCCCTCGACATTGAGCTGCAAAAACTCCTGTTTCCTGAGCACCCAGAAGTGAACCCCCATGGCTCTGCCAAGTGCCTGCTTGAGTCCCCTGCAACTCCACCAGTGAGTGTGTCAGGTGTACTGTGCATGGGGGAACTTGCCATGCACACAATGCCATGTGTGGGGGAGGACGCAGAGCCTATTCCTGATGCTTTGGGGCTCCCATACTTAACTGGATTGGTAAACAGTTGCTCCAGCCTCCCTCTACACAAACCACTTCACCAGAGCCTGCAGCTTTATAACCTGTCCACACCCCCCTTCGGCAAATCCTGTTCCCCTCACTGCTCCCATTCCCCCATGACTGCGTAGCACCTGCCAGCCCACTCTTCCCAACCACACTACAACTGCTACTCACAGTGCTAGAGAAGGAGGCTGGTTCTCCAGATGTTCCCTGCTTTTCAATAACCACAAGGGGTCAGGACAGCAGGGTTAAGACACCTGAAAAGCAGCACAACACCCTCTAGACCCAGTTTGGGCCCTGCTCAGAATCAACCCACAGCTGGGAGAGCCACCTGTTCTAGTATCAGCATTTTCTGCCACACCCAGGGGGCTCTCCTGGCTGGGGGAAGACCCCACACTGCTTGGCTTGTGGGACCTGACAGTCATGTGGAAACCACAGATGTGATGCCATCTAGATTTCCTCTGGCATGCAAGCTGGGAAGTCACTGAGCCAGCAGTAGGGGGATGTTTCTCATTCCTACTCCATCATTACTATCAGCCTAATGCTCCACCTCCAATGGGATCACAAGGAAATCCCAGGGGGCAGAGTGCGAGCCAGGGCAGGGAGGAGAAAGGAGAGAAGTTGAACCCAGTCCCCCACTGCAGGCTGGTGGTATGAGTGGGGGAAGCCTGTGGCTGTCCCAGGATCTGCAGGAATTGCTGTATTCTGAGCCCCTGCCCCTTCAGCTGTTCTGAGCTCCAGAGCTGTACTTCTAACAGCAGCCCCTTGAATTGCACTGCTTCAGAACAGAGCAGGGGTGGGACTCCCTCCCCACATAGATCCCTCTCCCACAGCAAATTTATGGCCACAGGCTGGAATCTGCACAACGCAGCTCGGATGTATAGCACTCCAGTCCCCTGCATTTGTGCATTCCTCTCAGCCACCCCCTTGCTCTTCCTCTGGAAAGCTTCCCAGTAACACAGCAATTGTTTAACAAAGAGGGAGAGGGGAAGGTGAGTCAGATCACACGGCGCTCGGTCAGAACTCATGGAAACAGGAAGTCGGACCTCAGCAAGCTGAATGGTATGGAAATGTCCTTTGGTTTTCAGCCTGGCCTAACCACGTGGCTGTGGTGGGCCCCAGGCTCAGTTGGAGGAGGAAAACTCTGCCCCATTAGATGGTGTGAATGGCATATCCAGTTCTGCATGGACTGTATAACCCAGGCTGGTAGCTTCAATAGGGTATCAGCTCATCCCTATGGCACAGCCATGAGACGCACCATGGGAATAACCCTGACTTTAGACAGCTCCACCTGAAGTCAACACAGAATGAAGTACCGACAACTAGTATTTGGGGTGGAGGTGGGGTGCGGGGAGGAGATTCGAGAAGTGAGACCCAAAACAGAAAGGTGTAGGGGTCCCTTTGTATTATAACACGCAATGGTCAACAGGCCACTATTAAAAACAATACTAAAAGGAACACTAAGGTTCAAGGAGGAAGCTCTTTGAAGCCACAAACTAGCTTGGGTTTGCACAGACAGCTGCAATCCTAACTCACCCTCTGCATGTGCATTATGGATTGAGGGGTTTATTACATGACTACAAGTTATTTCTCACATATCTTACATCTCCCCTTAAATCCTCAGATCCACATGGGTAGCATCTGATGTAGAGATAGTAGGACGATGGCTGAAGGATTGTTAATGGCTCAATATTAGGGCATCCCATTCTCTGTGCACCAGAAGTACAAGATAGAGAAGGGTCTCAGTCACATACTACTTGCCAAGTTACATTAGACTGCTCTATAGTGCCCATTTTAAAGGGGGAAGGGGGAGTCCTTAAAATGGATGCAGAGTTTGCTATAGGAGCCCTAGCTTGCAGAATTCCACAAGGATAAATTCTCTCTGATCTTATCCACCACCTGTATGCACCAACTGTGAGAACTGGGGAGACATCAAAGGCTTAAATGCTCACCAGTCTATCTATCCATCCCATTCTGTGACACCACTCACCACAAGCTGGCCTCGAACTTGGTCAGGTCAACTCATAGATGAAGAACAGTTGGCTGAAGTTAGAGGTGATGCTGGGTGTCAGAGGAAAGCACTTGGAGCAGCTTGTGGCCATGGTGCAGTTGCTGAGTTAAGACAGTCACATATGGACAAGCCAGTCTGCAATTTAGGAAGCTCCCGGACTCCCTGCTGATACAAGACTCCCACATAGCAGCATCCATGAGCAATGCGTTGGGTCATCTCTGGTTGGCTAGGAAAGCATGTCCTATCCCGGCTGGCCTCAGTGATACAGGCCTTGGTCCCCACCCACTGGACTACAGCACTGCAATATATCTGGGCATAAAACCATCACGCCTAAGGAAACTCTAACTAGCAATGCATCTCCTCGGCAACACGAGCTGCTCTGAGCACATCACATTTCTTCCACCTCCTCTAATACAAACATGGATGGTTTGTAAATTCACACCCTGTTTTCTCCCCTTGGAATGGAGGGAAGAAGAAGAAAAAGAATCAAGGACCAGAAGTGGCAGAGGCTCCCTCAGTCACTATGTCTCGCTATACACACACAGGGATAGGCACAATACAAGAGCCCGAACAGACCTAGGTAGACAAAGGCATCCGAGTTCAGTGTGAGTTTAATGCCTGTTCATTAGACTATAATAGTCACGGTCCAGAAGGTATCTATCTACTCACTTGCTTCTCCCAGGCCCTGCTCTATTCCCTTTCCCTTCCCCTTCCTGGGTTCCGGGCTGAGCTCAGAGGTGGAGAAAAGAGAGAAACCTACAAAAGAGCACAGGAGGGGCACTCATTGGACTAGGACATGTCTTTGCGCTTCTCTGTACCTGCATGGGACAGCGATTTGCTCTATATTTTGATTAGCGCTGAAGCACAATGCCTGCATTAGGTGTAGATCTCTCCCCGCCACAGCTGAGATAGCAGTTAGCTCTCCTTTATAAGCCTGATTTTTCGAACCTCCCTTCCTGCATCCTCTCCAAAAATAATCCAGCTTTCTGGAGGTTTTGCCTGTTGCATCTCCTCCCAGGCCCAAGTTTTCCTGGGAAGACACAGCTGTTTGGAAGATGGAACTGCAGTTTACACATTACACGAGGGGTAGGCAACTTATGGCACAAGTGCCAAAGGTGGCATGTGAGCTGATTTTCAGTGACACTCACACTGCTCGAGTCCTGGTCACCAGACTTGGGGGCTCTGCATTTTAATTTAATTTTAAATGAAACTTTCTAAACATTTTAAAAACCTTATTTACTTTACATACAACAATAGTTTAGTTATATATTACAGACTTGTAGAAAGAGACCTTCTAAAGAGGTTAAGATGTATTACTGGCACACGAAACCTTAAATTAGAGTGAATAAATGAAGACTCTGCACACCACTTCTGAAAGATTGCCGACCCCCTGCATTACACTCTTTGGGCTCCTGATCTCTAACAGCCTGGCCTGAAGCCCCGCACCTGCTGTGTTCTATAGCAGTGGTTCTCAAACTGGAGTGCACAGGACCACTCACAGGGGTGTGTGGCCCCGGACGGAGGAGCCAGGCGCCGCGGCGGCAGGAGAAGCCGGGCGGCCCCAGCGGCTCTTCCTCAAGCACCGCGGCAGCCCCAGCCAGAGGAGCCTGGTGCCGTGGTGCTTGCAGAGGAGCTGCTCCTCCTGCCACCAGGGCCACCGTGGCACTTGCAGGGGAGCTGATGGGGCCAGCCGGCTCCTCCTGCCTTATTGGAAACCTCCCGGGTTTCCAATAAGGCAGGAGGAGCCAGCTGGCCCCGGCGGCTCCTCTACAAGCACCGCGGCAGCCCCTGCCAGAGGAGCCGGGCCCCGCGGAGGCAGGAGGCTCCTCTGAAATAGCTGCGGCGGCCCCGGCCCCAGGAGCCAGGCACCGCGGCGGGGACCAGTCACGGGTGCCATGGCTGCAGCCCCAGCCGGAAGAGCCAGGCACCGTGGTGGGGACCAGCCTCAGGGGTGCAGGGGTCCCAGAAGGGAGCATTCAGGAGACAAAAAGAGGGTTCTGAGGGGGGCAGTGGTGGTGGGGGGAAGAGGGAGGGAGTGGATGGGGATGGGACTAGGGCAGTGCAGGGGTGGGACTTCCCCTGTGGGGCTGCATTCTCAAAAAAAAAAATTATGCTAGGGGTGCATGAGGAAAAAAAACTTTGGAGATCCCTGTTCTATAGGACTCCTGGAGCAGACATCTCAGTACTTGGGGCAGAGTTAAAGGGGCTAAGAGATAATGAGTTGTTTTAGAAGAACAAGGAGATATGTTATGTATTTCTGTACATTTGTATCCTGGCTTCTGGGCTCAGCCCAGAGGTTTGGGGAGGAGGAGGAAGAATCTGCAGTGAGGAATGGAGTAAGGAATGGGGCATGGGAGAGACAGGAGCAGGAATAGGGGCAGATGAAAGAGCAGCACTCTCAGAAAGGGGAGGTCTCTAGGGGTGGCAGGACATTAGCAAAGGATGGAGAGTACAGGGAACCCCAGGAGCAAGAAGTGTCCCCGGAGTGGGGGCCAGGAGGAGACAGCAAGGAAGCTGGGTGCAGGGAAGGGGTGTGTCTCTCACTTGGGGAGACAGAAAGCTTAACATTTCCCATACAAAAAAACCCCTTCTCTTCTCCTCCACCACCCCATACAGTATAACCCTCCCACCCCCAGGACCTGATTCCTTTAGCAAGAGGGAGCTAAGTCTTAGGGAAGAGAGGGCCATGTAAGCCCCACTTAAACCTTGGGGGTGGCTTTAAAACACATTTTACTTGAGTCATGCAGCCAAAGACCCCTGCTAACCAAAGAGCCACGGCTGAAAGCATGTAGTTGACACTCATGTTCTATGTCTCTGAAAGCCTCACATACTAAGCAGACCTGCTCGCTGCCAGAAAGAGACATCACTAGGTGTCCTTATCATACGACTCCATATCCCGCTGCCCAGCCAACACCACTCTCACAATTCTAAGCTCTTTAGGACAGCGACCATCATCTTGTTGTGTGTTCGTACCGCACCGAGCGCAACAGGGCCTTGGTCCAGCATGGCACTAGGACTCCTATGCACTCCAGCCTCACAATAAACAACACTAATCTCTGAATAAATTCCTGTCCTTCTCCAAAGGGCCATCTCCACCATTTGCCGGGTAACCTGGGTCCCAGCTTGGCACGCCTTTTGTCAGCTGTACTGCTGCTTCTCAGCCAGGCATCTCCTTCCTGCCAGAAGGAAGCCTGCATCCCTCTCTCGGTGGTAGCACTGAAGCCTGCAGTCCTCTGCGCAGAAGAGGCTCAAAACCGGCAGTACAGTAGACTCTCGATTACCCAGGATTGGGTTAATCCACTTCTGGTTAACCAGGATGTCAAAAAAACAAAACAAAACAAAACAACAACAAAAAAAAGATACGTATAACTCACAGGGCCGGCTCTGGCTTTGTTGCCACCCCAAGCACACAAAAAAAAAACCCCACTAGGGCACAGGGCAGCTAATGAACCAGCATCCCTTCCCCCCAGCACAGGGTGGCTGGTGAACCAACACCCCCACCCCGTATTTCCTATGGATGGTGATTATCCAGGATTTTATTAACCAGGATTAATTTTTTCCCTATCACCCTGGATAATTGAGAGTCTACTGTATGTAGTTTCCTCACACAACAGTTTACACAAAAGAAGGGTCACCAAACATCAACAGCGATTAGTTCCTACAAACTGTGGTCAGCCCCTAATCATGCTAGGAAGCTGGTTCTTTAGCTCAGGTGGTACAGGTTTATGCTTTTACATCCAGAGATTCTAGGTTCAGACCCCAAAGCTGTCCTAAACAGGGGCATTGTTACACCAGCTATGCTGCCTGCCACTATTAGACCAGAAAATGCTCCCAGAGTCAGGAAGAAAAAGCAAGAGTCCGGACCCCCAGCATCTCACTGCTGTTCGGCACTGGTGTAATCCACTTGGTGTTGTCCATACTGGGTCTCCCTTTATGGGCTGCCTAAAGGATAAAAGCATACTTCCACCCCAGCTACTGCTGTGGCTAGTGTAGTAAAGGGCTGAATTATGAATCTAAAAGTTGTTGATTCAAACCTGCTAATAACCCACAGAATGAAAAAAAAATTACATCTAAGTATACAAGTTAGTGCAGGGGCTTTGGAGTAATTATTACAAGGACTTTATATTGCAGACCACCAATTTAGAAGGGATTGGTTTTACTACTGCAAATTCACTTGTATTTTGTTAATGGGAACTGTCCCTTCAATCAAGAGCTTGCCAGAGTGAGAGGAGCATGGAAGGGGGATATTTTGCTGCTCCCAGCAGCATGTGCAGAAAGGGAGAGACCCTGTCTGTGTCAGCTCCACAAAGATCAGAACTGGATTTAATAAGCATCTCTTTCCAGAAAGTAGCCTCCTTCTGAAAGATGTCACGCTGGCACATATAGGTGGGTTTGATGCCTCAGGACACAAAGGCTTTTGCCTGGAGGCGACCAATTAAAGAACAAGCCTAGCGCAGCAAGGTTAACAGTTGTTCCAATCTAATGGCCCCACAGGAAATGAGTTTGGTGGGTATCAGTTCCCACATCACAAACTCTACATTCGATAGTAGAAGACATCTCCCGCCCTAAAGACCTGGCAATATTTGTACAGTGCCCAGCACAACGAAGCCCCAATCCAAGACGGGGCCCCAACAAGAGCTCCTGCAACAGGGGACAAAACAGCTTTACTATAAATTGATTGGGGGGGGCCACAGGAGTTCAAAAACCAGAGGGCAAACCAAATACATGATTTGAACCTAAAAAAAACACCCACGATTTTTTTGGAACCTGACTCATGATTTTCTAATGATTGAGGTTGATCAACTAAGGATCAGTCTGTAGTTCCTGGATTTTGTTCTGCAAGAATAGAGTTTTAAAAGGTAATAAGGGAGGGTAACAAGCAAGCGTTTGATCCTCTAGAGCAGTGTTTTTCAAAGTTTGTGTCATGCCCCAGTAGTGGGTTAAGGCGTGTAAGGCACTGAGCTGCTCTGGTCAACAGCAGGTCTAGCTTCCAGGCAAGGGAGCCACAGGACTCTGCGCACTGCCTCCGCCCTGAGTACCTACTCCACACTCCCATTGACATGGAACGGGCCAATGGGAGCTGGGGGGCGGTGCCTGCGGGTGAGAGCCAAACAGAGCCGCTTGCATGACTCCGCCTAGGAGCCAGACCTGCTGCCAGCTGCTTCAGGCACAGCACGGTCTGTGGTGCTAGGACAGGTGAGAAGCCTGCTCCTGCACCCCAGCTGAGCTGCTGACCGGGAACCTCTGGAGGCAACCCCACGCACCAAGCCTGCACCCCAACCCTGAGTCACCCCCGCCCTGTAGCCCAAACCCCTCATCCCCAGCTCCGTTGGGTTGCGGTCATCATCAATTTTCCTCAGCTGGGTCCCAAAAAAGTTTGGAAACCATTGCTCTAGAGGATCTGTGGGCACTAAAAGGAGGAAGGAGCAGCAGAGAAGGCACTGTTACTCTCTAAATATCCATTTATTTATTTAACAAGAAATCTTTGAGAGAGTGGGGAATCTGCACCAGCTCCCCCAGGACAAAGTGCAGCTCAGGGTTCTTTTATCTCAAGGCTTCAGCAGTTTAAGAGGTCTGGCTTTTGATTTCATGCTAAGAATGCAAGCCACATTGAGCAGAACAAAACTAAAAACCCACTCAAGGTTTTCCCTGAAACCAATTTTTCTGCTTCCCATCAGCCTGATCAAGACAAATTCAGAGGCACTAAGAGCTGTGATGCTAGGAGACATGGACAGTAAAAATGTATCAAAAGGTGTGAAATGTATTGCTGTCCCTGAGAAGATGGAGCAAGATTCACCAACTATTGGATTTAGCTCTAGAAAATAGATTAGCATAATCCCTGGAAGATACTTAAGACTAGTTTGACTTCCCAAGCCAGACCATATGGTTGCAAGCAGCTTCAATAGATGCAATGAACTCAAATTAAATCTCTTTAGCTCTGCCCTGACTATGCCACATTCCAGCACTGCAGTTTGCTTTGGAGCTGGTTTACTAGTAGTTTCTGTTTGTTTTTGTAGGTGGGAGAAGCAAGTCATCACAATCAGTGGATCAGTCTGTGGGTGTTTCTGATAATAAACAGAACAATGGTAAGGGGCTGAAATGCAGGCAGCATTGTGCCAATGCAACTCAGTCCTGACCTGCTGATATTCCAGCCTGCTCTCCCCATCCACAGTTTTCCCTATCAGTGGCAGCTGGTTGGGGCTACCAAAAACATGGCTGGCAGTTGGACACCCCCTCTCCCTCCTACACCCACTTCTGCTCTCCCAAGATCAACCACTCAATGAGTTTCATGCTCTTCCCCCTCACCCAACAGCTCCTGCGAACCCACTGCTCTCCCACCCAGCTGCTCTTTCTGACAAGAGCAAGCAGTGCTACTAAAGAAAAGCAAAGTGGGGCTCAGCCCATTGGCCAGTGAATACCAGCAGCCAGAGCCCCCTGCAGCACCTCCTACTGCTCCAGCTATGGGACCCCCAGCAGTCCAATTAATCAGGCCCTGCAGTGGAAGGAGACAAATGGGGACTCGGATGAGCCAAAAAACCTGATTTTTAACAGTGACCCATGGCTGGGGTTCAAATTCTCCACCCCAATGGCCCAGATAGGCCTTTGCTCAGGCAGAGCTCACTGATCAGTATTAAGAATCGAGTGCAACAGGGTACAGAGTACTGATTACTCCAGGTAAGAGATGTATCTTAATACAAGTGCTGTTTGCAGGCAGCTGCAGATAGCACCGGTCTGAGTGTAAAAATCAATTAATATAGACTCAGGCCTGTGTTCACCTCCTACACAAAGCCTCAAGCAAACTGGTTAAGAATTCTAATCTACAGAAGCACAGAGAGCCATTCCTGCCCTCGTAGGGGTTGTACCGCTGGCAGTTATTAACAACCCCAGGACACTCCTCAGAAAAAAAGAGGCATGTCAACCCTGGCCTCCAGTCTAAACTCCTACATAGGTAATTACATTCCACCATGCTAATATTTCCCCTGCCATTCTATTCAGAAATATTCACAGCACTCCTGGGCAGGGAAGCTACTGCAGAACACCTGCTGCATTCCCCTAACCTAAGAGATGGATGAGCCATGCTATTTAAGAGCTTTGGGATCCTTCAGGATAAGAATTAGAAGACCATAAGTACTTAATTAATCTCTGCCAATCTAATGAGAGGATGGAGAAATGCAGAATACCGATGGCTCAGGCAATATGGCAGCAGGAGTTTCTTGAGCAGCACACAAATTTCGGAAGACAGGGTCAAATGGATGCTCCTTCGTTTAAATACAAATTACAGCACAGAAAATACTTCAAGGAAAGAGAAGCAAATGAGAATATCTGTAGAGAGCAAGGTTAATATTCCCCACTCGGGAGAAACAGACAGGCTGGTGACAAGGAGAAACGGAGTAGACAAACAGACAGGGCAGAGTAAGTGGAGAAATCCAGACACAGATAAAAGAACATGGGCTGATCCAGTATTATGCTCTGCATCACCCTGCGCATGAGACAATTGGCTCCCAGGCTGCCACCCCTCCTCTCCAGGTCAACATGGATGTTTAAAGAAGGCAGGACACTCAGTGGTGGCAGAAGCTGGAGTGGAAGATAAACTCTGGCACCCTTTGTGGAAGGGGGTCCAAGGTATTGAATGAGGGAGTAGGGTAACAATCAGAGAACGTGGCCATGGAGTGGGGGAAGGAAGAGCGAATTCAGTTCCTGGGCAATTCCAGGGGACGATGATCAGCAATCCCCAGCACACAGTCAAAGTGTAGATCAGGAGTAGGCAACCTATGGCACACGCGCCGAAGGCGGCACGCGAGCTGATTTTCAGTGGCACTCATTCTGCCCTGATCCTGGCCACTGGTCTGGGGGACTCTGCATTTTAATTTAATTTTAAATAAGGTTTTAAAAATGTTTAAGAAGCTTCATTTACTTTCCATAGAACAATAGTTTAGTTATATATTAAAGATTATAGAAAGAGACCTTCTAAAAATGTTAAAATGTATTACTGGCACACGAAACCTTAAATTAGAGTGAATAAATGAATACTCGGCACACCACTTCTGAAAGGTTGCCGACCCCTGGTGTAGATTATAGATTGGCTCCAAGACCAATTCTTCTATGGCTCAACACCCCTCCAGCAGTGTCCTCAGTCAGCCAATTGCCCATGCAGATGAACATGTGCCCTCCCAGCTGGACCAGGCTGCAGGGTGACTGTGCCATGCACAGCAAGGCAGAGGCTTGCCTCCAGACAAGGCTCACCCAACTTCAGCTGCAGAAGCCTTGAGAGTTCTCATCCCATTACCCTTCTTGTCTCTCTGCAGATTAGCTCCCAACTGACAACACAAGTTAAGTGTCATGGCTTCCCATCAAACACTGGGGAAACACCCTATCTGAAGTACAGGAGCCTCAGATGGAGCCTCTCATCAGTATGACAGAGGTGACCACCATATTGAATTGGGAGGTAGATAACATTTCGTATCTTTGCCTTTCAAATGATCAGCTATACCTATTATGGACACTGTCACCAAATAGCACCTGCTCAGGGTCAGAAGTCATGGGGAAGGAATTGCCGAATTTTTCTCAGTTTGGAAAGGAATCACCAGCGTTGAGAATGTATGAAACTTCGACCAAATCCACCAAGAAATTGAAAAATATCCAACACAGGGGGGTCTTTTGCTGCCAGATTCACTAACAAGAATGCTTCTTTATTTGTGCACAGGGACAGGGGTTTGTCCCTACAAGTCTAGGATCTCTGCCCTCCCACACTAAACCACAAAATGCATAGCCCAGTGGGCTCGCCAAATAAATGTTTGAACCTTTACAGAAAGGAGGTACAAGGACAGCTAGGATGGCAGTGCACTATGGAAGCAGCTGAGAACGATAGGGAGGCAAGGATCTCATCACCAATAGCAAGGAGTCCCAGCCAGAAGGTGTTTCCCACACTTCCTGGGAGGAGTCCCCTAGGGCCCTCCCTGGGAACAAGGGAGGCTGACAGAAGGCCCCAGCTCTCCTCTGGGCTATCCAGTGACAGCAGAGAAAGTGCCTCACCAAAGTGGGGCTGCGGGGGACAAGACTAAAGCACTCCTCTGCCTCTAATTACATGGGACCAGGACCATGCCCCTTCCAAAGAGTAGTCTATAACAGCTCCCAGCTCTGCCCAGGCAGGAGAGTGAGTTAAGACTGGAAGGGTTCTCCCAGGATTAGATTAAGGCAATTCAGTGCTCTAGATCAGCTTCTGCCAAAGATTTTTCACCGCAGCACCTTTCCTCTTCCCCGACGCCTCTCGCGGCCTGAGGGGCGTGTCTGCCAAAATGCCGCCGACCGCAAAGCTTCTGTGGTCAGCAGCATTTTGACGGAACACAAATAGTACTTCCTGTTTTGGCGGCATTCAGCCCGCTCCCACAGTGGCTGGAGCATGTCCGCCGAAATGCCACCGAAAGGCGCTGGGGTCTCGCACACCCCCGGGGGTTGTCTCGTGCACCCCTAGGGGTGCGTGCACCCCACTTTGATGACCACTGCTCTAGATACACCACAACACAGGTCCCAGCATATCATGGGACTGCAGTCTCTATGCCTTAAACCAGTCCTGAGCTCTGCATACCTAGCTTCAGCATCTCAAAAGCCCCACTGATATCACCACACTATAGTGGGAAACTGTATCTGGTTAAAGGGACTTGAACTCGCAGAGGGATGCAGCTGGACTTTGGGATGGGTGAGAGTAGGGGAAAGAAGGTAGAGGCAATTTTTTTTTTAATTGAAAGACATGACAGGGAAATATTTTTATAAAAAGCATTTTAAAAATGGAAAGCAGAAAAAGGTTTAAAAAAAATCAGTAAAACTAAGCAAGGGAGTAAGTTAGTGACAATGGAAATAGGCAGGGGATTAATTCACTAGAAAATAAAGTGTTTAAAAATGGGGACCAGTGAAAGGCAGAGAAACTGAATCAGGCTCCTTAAGTTGTGTATAGGACAACTTGTGTAACCACGTGACCTTATCACTGCTTACCCTCATCCTCTCTTCTATTGTTAAATTCACTTGTCTTGTCCTAGAAATTGGACTGCAAGACTGTTAGAATCTCAGCTTTGAAACAGAGACTGGAAGTACAACTTGCAAAAGCACTTAAGTGACATAGGAGTCTAAATTCCATGGTGAAAACCACTTAAATCCTTAGAGTCCTAATTTCCATCGGACTTAGACTAAGCACCTACATGATTTTGTAAATGGAACTTGGGGTGTTTTTGAAAAGTCTTACTCTGAGTTTGTACTGCACCCAGCACGATGGGACATTTATTACTGATTAAGAGAATGAACAATTCAGTATCAATGGCAGATTTCACTAAGCAGTTTTGGTTAGGCAGCTAATGCTACAGAAACCTAAGGTGGATGTTAAAAAAGTAGGACAAAAGATGAAATTAGAGCAGAGCTCATTTGCCAAAACAAACTAAATGTCCCTTATGCACCAAGGAGCTTGGAACTTGAAGGGAACCCCTTGAAACCCTTGGGAAAAAGATATGGGGACTGATACAAAGCCCACTGTAGTCAGCAGGAGTGGTGCACATGGAGGCAAGTCCTTTATCAGTGAAAACACACTTACCATGCAGCAGCCATTAAAAAGCAAAGACCATAAAGTGATGCATGAGAAAGGGAGAAGAACTAAAACTGTTGTAACCACATTGCTGCAAACCAGTTGTGCACCTTTATTTGGAGAACAGGCTTAAGCTTTAGTTCCATGACTGTAGCAGAGACAGAATTAATCCAGAAGAGGGCAATGAAGGTAGTTAGATCAGGATAGATATAAGTTACAAATTGCCACAGGACTGCTCAGAGTGGGAGAGAGTGGAAATGGGGTAGAGAAGTTCTGAATCATTAAGAGCTGTGGTGTTGTTGCCAGCCCTTGAGCCAAGTTGGTCAGCAGCAGTTAGATGGAGTATCTAGAGCAGGCTTCAGAGCCGCATGCAGCTCTTCAGAGGTTAACATGTAGTTCCTTACCCAGGCGCTGATTCTGGGGCTGGACTTATAGATGCTAATTTTCCAACATGCTCATTGCTCAGCTTCCTAAGCCTGCCCCCACTCCACCCCTTCTCCTGAGCCTTGCATGCCCTGGTTCCACCCCCCGCCTCGGCTCCTGTGCAGGTGAAACAGCAGATTGTGGTGGGGAGGGAGGAGTAGATGCTGATTAGTGGGGGCTGCCAGCAGGCGGGAGGCACTGGTGGGCTGCTGACCTATTACTGCGGCTCTTTGGCTATGTACATTGGTAAATTCTGGCTCCTTCTCAGGGTCAGGCTGGCCACCCCGAGCTAGAAGTAGGCATGGGTGCTGCAGGAAGTACTCTGCATTGAGTCCAGATGGAACAGATGCCCCAATGTGTGCAGTGAGGAACAACTGTCCTGTCCTCTGCAGTGTCATTTAGATGAGAGACAGCAGAGATCCTGAGCACTTGTGAAATATTCTGTTGCCATTTTCACCTAGTAGTTCTAGTAAAATTTCAATCTAGATAGTTCCATTCTGCTTTCTCAAGAACCCACCTTGCAGTTCCAAGTTGATACAGTATGCTTTACTATGTATTCCTGCCATGTGCTACACCAGAGGTGGAAGGAACAATTCCCGCCTGGGTTAAGTTTGCAAGGCACTTTGGGATTCCTTGAGAAGACAAAACACTAGATAAATGCATTATGTTTTTAAATGGCTAGTCCTTCCCGTGATGGGGGAGGGCAGTGCCACTGGCCACTGATGCAAAACACGGGGCTGAAATAATAATCTTTCAACCTCCCCTTCCACCCAACCTTGTATAAAATGAATACACATTGGCCAGGTACATAATGGAGCACAGAAAAAGTTTGTTTTCTTCTGAAAAAAATCAGATCAAGCACTGGCCATTGCCAGAAACAGCACCCAAAATCTCAATGGACCAACAGAGTCTAAACAGGGGCAGCAAAACTGATTTTTCATTGGTCACTGTTGAATTCAGCTGGCTACTTTGCACTTACTCCAAACCTGAGCCAGACCACAGATGTTCTGGGCCAAAAGATTAATAAGAGGAATATTAACACATTTCAGTATATAGATACAAGGACAAAGAAAGTAAAAGTTACCCTAAAGTCTGAGCTAGACTGAGGAATAAACTCCCCAGAAAAGTGGTGGAAGCCCAGCTTCTTGAGTCACTTAAAAAGTAGACTAATAATGTTTCCTAGCAAACCATCCCATCCTGTGCGGGCCAGGGGAGAGATAATGACCTTTCCCGAGAGAGCCTTGTCCTGTTTTAATGAAGGTGGCAGGTCACATGAGCTGTGAACCCCTAATGCAGACCCAGGTCCTGGCTTAGGAGAGACAATCCATGATTTCAGGACTTCAATTGCTCAGACATGCGTGAGAGATCTATTGCAGTGAGATTTACTGGGTGAGATTCTGTGGCCTGCATTGTACAGGAGGTCAGACTAGATCAGTGGCTCTCAAACTTTTTTACTGGAGATCCCTTTCACATAGCAAGCCTCTGAGTGCAACCCCCTTTATAAATTAAAAATCCTTTTAAATATATTTAACACCATTATAAATGCTGGAGGCAAAGCAGGATTTGGGGTGGAGGTTGACAGGTTGTGATCCCCCACGTAATCACTTCGTGACCCTCTGAGGGGTCCCAACCCCCAGTTTGAGAAGCCCTGGACTAGATGATCGTAATGGTCCTTCTGACCTTAAGGTCTATGAACCTAAAGCAGGGCACATTTCCCACCTATCACCCATAAGACAGAGCCCGCGTCCTACGCTCATGACTGCGCTGGCGATCTGCTGAAGTTCGCCGTGCCCGGCCCGCTCCCCACCTGCCGACATCCGCCCCGCGGTACCAGCCCCGTTCCAGGAGAGAGCCGCAGGGCGCCGCGTGCTCTGCCCACAGCCGCGCTCCGCGCTGGAGGGAAGGGAACCCGCCTGCCTGCCGGGAAGGTCGCGGGCCGCCGCCGACCCGGCCACCTGAGCGCGGCTCCTTGCCCCGTCTGGGAAGGTCAGAGCACGGGACCAGGAAACGAGCACTTCCCTCCGCTCGGTCCTGCATGTACATCAGCCCGCGCCGAGCCGCCACTGGCACCGCACAGCGCCCAGCCCCGCACCTTGGCCTCGAAGCAGATGCCGTGCTGGAAGGCGTCTTCATTGTGCAGTGGCACGCGCAGGTCGTGCCTGTCGTCCACCAGGTTGTAGCGGGACTTGCCGGGCATAGTGACGGCGGCGAGTCCAGGCGCCCCGGGCTCCCCGTTCAGCGCGCCCCGTGCCCGGCGCCACCGCCGCCTCCGCTCTCCCTCCTCCCCCGGGCGGGGCGACCGCAGCCCCCGCCCGGCCCCAGCAGCCAGTGGCCGACTCCGGAGTGGTGGGGCAGGGCGCATGCGCAATATACCAGACCCGCCGGACTGGCACTGGGGCCGGAGCGGGGGGAGGGGCGCTTAAAGGAGTGGCCAGGAAGCCCCTTCCCCCACGGGACCGCGTCACTAGTGTTGCTGGGCTGGCGGTTGCCATGGTAATGGGCCCAGCGGGCAATGGCGAACCGCGTGTCCCGGCCAGGCTGGTACCGGCCCGTTCAGTTGCGGACACCCGGGGCCGGGCGCGACGAGGCTCTGCCGGTTCCCCCGGACCCTGCAGCCGGGAGGGTGCACGGCGGGCCTAGGGGGCAGGGGAGAAGAGAGCAGCCCGCCCGGCCGGTTCCCTGGCCCCGGAGCGGAGCGTTGGTGCGAGTAGCGCCAGCGACCGCCTCTCCCCAGCTCCTAGGGGCAGGAGCGCCCCCAGCAGTCAGGAAATGTCTTTGGGGGCCGGGGGGGCTGGGCCCGCTGCTCAGAATCCTCTTGGGACGGGGACGGGGCCCAAACCAATGAGTTAGGCTTAGCCCCCACTGCGATGCGTGGGGTGGGGCAGGACGGCTCCCAGGGGTCCCCGGACCTGAGACACTCTCAGAACCTCTTAAGGCCAGAAACAGGGTCGGCTCGGGGCAGCCACACCGGCCCCCAGCCTCGAAGCACCTCGTCGCCCTCAGGAGGCATCAAATCAGAGCTGAAGTGTTTTAGTCCTATCCTGCCTTGGGCAACAAAACACATAGGCACAGCGATGGCTACCCACTTACTTTCAGTTAAAGCTGTGATTACATGACTCCAGGAGCTGGGGCTCCAGGCATGGAACTAGAGTGCCTCTACTTTCACCTGGCCCTGTCATTCTTTTAACTGCTCTGCCCTTCTGCTTTCTGTCTCCTGGCACCTTTATACCACTTACTCCCACTTGCTAAAAATGCTGCCTACAGTGTTGGCAACTCAGGATTTGATCACAAGTCCAGGGCCCTGTGATTATAAGAGAATCTCAGCTTTCACATACAAAACGTGAGTTTCTAGTCCATGGGGTTGCAGAAGTTAGAAAACACAACCCAAGTGTCTCCTACAGAGTCAGAAAACAGCAGGCAAATAAAAGGAAACTCACATCTGATTTTTTTAAAAATCTCTTGATTTTCAAGCCAGTCTCATGATCCTAACTCATGCTTTTGAATACTTGATTCTGGCAGTACCATATGACTGGACAGATGTATCAGCAGCTCCTTTTCAGCCACCCAAGGAGTGTATTTTTCTTGAGAAAGCTTTTGACCTTTCTGGCTAAACAGCTTTGATAACAGGCAGCTATTGTACTGAATAATGCATTCTCCCAACCAGCTACAGAATAACTGGTACCTTTGTACCACACCCATTTATAGTCCAATGAGACTGACCTCTGTGAAGGGATAATAAAGCTATTTATAACTTGTATATTTTTAAGATACTGCAATACATATCTCATGTATCTTCCAGTGCATGGACAACTCCATTCACAACATGGTTTTATAGAAAATAGGTCTTGTCAAATGGACTTGGTATTGTCTATGATGAAATTTCAAGTTTGGCTGATAAAGATAACTGTTGACCAAATATATTTTGACTTCTGAAAGGCATTGACTTAGTACCATATAACATGTTTGTTTAAAAATAAACATTTTACAAACTCACTCTGGCACATGGTAGAGGGAATGGAGAGTCATCAACCAATGGGGCATTTTAATGAGGTCCCACAGGGATCTGTTCTTGGATGAATACTAGTCAATATATTTATCAATGATTTGGAAGAAAATATAAAATGTTGCTGATAAAATTTGCAGATCACACAGAGAGTGGTGAACTAGTATATTATGGTAAAGACAGCTCAGCTATCCAAAGCAATGTGGATCATTTGGCAAACTGTGTTCTTTCAAACAGCATATATTTTAATACAGACAAATATCAAGGTCAGGCATCAAGGAATCATGAATGCTGGTCATGCTTACAGGTTGAAAGACTCAGTCCTGGAAAGCAGGGAAAGGTTTCCACCATGAACCTTGGCTGAAAAAGAGCTCCCAGCACTATGCTGTGTCTGAGGCCATGGTTACACTGGCACTTTATAGCGCTATAAAGCCCCCACGAGCGCTATAACCTACTCCCCGTCCACACTGGCAAGGCACTAATAGCGCTATAACTGTTGAGTTATAGCGCTATTATAAATCCACCTCCTCATGGGGAATAAGGGCTGTAGCGCAGCTGCTGTAGCGCTACAGCAAGAATGTGGACACCCACTGCGCTACAAGTAATCTCTGGAGATGCCTAGAGCCATTTAAGGCAATTGACGTCTCTTCCCTTTGTTTTGAACTCGGCTGGAGGAATGCGGAAGTACCTCTTTAGAGTTTCTTTCTTAACTCGGCAGATAAGCAATGCAAATGTTTAAGGAGGGAGCCTGTGTGAAAACAAAGCCCTCTGTGAACGGAGGCTCACTGACAGGCTTTCAGAAAAACGGAAAAACCACTGTCTCTCTCCCTCCGCATACACACAACGCATCCCCCCTCACCCCCCTCGTTTAAAAAGCACGTTGCACCCAGCTGAATGCTGGGATACCTGCCCTAATGCGCTGCTCTTAATGCCGCATTAAGTGCCCCAAATGTGGCCATGCTATACCGCAGGAGCATCTGAGTGTGGACATACAATAGCGCTATACATATTACTGTATAAGGGGACCGCTATAACCTATAGCGCTATAATCTTGTAAGTGTAACCATACCCTGAGAGAGCAAATGTGATCCTTTGGATGATAAGTAAGCCAGGAGATAAACAGTAAAAGTAGGGAGGTGGTTGTATTTATATGGCATTGGTGAGACCATTGCCAGAATATTGTGCCCAGTTCAAGTGTCAGCATTTAAAAAACATGTTAAAAAATTAGAAAAGGCTCAGTAAAGAGCTACAAGAATAATTTGAGGTCTGGAAAAAAAACCCATTACCTATCCCTCATAACTGTTGTTCTTTGAGATGTGTTGCTCATGTCCATTCCAAGAAGGTGTGTGCACACCACATGCACAGTTGTCGGAAGGTTTTCCCTGTAGCCGTACCCATTGGATCGGCTGTGGAGCCCCCTGGAGTCATGCCTTCATGGCGGTATATATAGGTCCCTGTCAACCCACCGCCTTTTCAGTTCCTTCTTGCCAGATACTCCGACAGAGGGGAGGCAGTTGGATCTTGGAATGGACATGAGCAACACATCTCGAAGAACAACAGTTACGAGAGGTAGGTAACCATTCTTCTGCTTGTTCATGTTTATTCCAAGTAGGTGACTCCCATGCCTTACGTTGGAGGTGGGATCAGAGTTCATGGAATCGCTGATTGTACACTACTCTGCCAAATGCTGCATTGTCTCTGGCCTGCTGTGTAATGGCATAGTGCGATGCAGAAGTGTGGATCAACGATCATGTTGCTGTCCTGCAGATGTCTTGAATAGGAACTTGTGCCAGGAACACTGCTGAGGATATCTGCGTCCTTGTCGAATGTGCCATCAGCGCGGGGGCAGGAATCTTTTCCAAGTCATAGTATGTCTGAATACAGGATGAGATCCAAGAAGAGAGCCTTTGGGACAAGACTGGAAGTCCCTTCATCTGCCCTACAATTGCAACAAAGAGTTGCACTGATTTTCAAAAAGGCTTCATCCTTTCACTGTAGGAGGCTAATGCTCATCTGGCATCCAGGGAGTGGAGCATTCGTTCCCTGTTGCTAGTATGTGCCTTAGGAAAACAGAAAGAAAAATGTCCTGGTTTGCATGGAATTGCAAAACTACCTTTGGGAGAAAGTCTGGGTGCAGTCTCAACTGCACCTTGTCCTTACAGAAGATTGTGTATGGGGATTCCAAAGTTAAGCCCTTACGCTCAGACACCCTCCTCGCTGAAGTTTTAACCACCAAGAACGCTACTTTCCAGGAAAGGTATAGGTGGGAGTGTCACGTTACAAAAATTATCTGGAATCATATAGATCATTGGTGCAAGTAAGGTCCTGTAGGGGCACCAAATCTTAGGTAAAGGGGGTCATATAAGGTGTCTACGACCAGGTTATGGTCTACTGATTATGATTATGCTATCTCTATGTGTATATCTTGTTTGTAGCTAGAGTTATGAAGATTGGCTGTATAGTGTCTGTATTTCAAACTCATGCTTGCTTTTGGGTGAAATCCCAGACAAAGTTACTGTTAGCTCTGCCTGGCCTTCCTGATGGCCCATTAAGTTCCAATCAAGCTAACAATGAACTTTGTAGATGCCTGTCCACACTCGAGCTTCCCCAGGAATGTGGCCTGGCTGCTCAGGTGCTGAATCTTGAAGAGTCATGTAACTGGACCACATGGCTCTGAAACTCCATTTTACAACTGGACTCTGATTAGCAAGAAGGAGGCGGTCTCCACCCACAAGAGGAAGTCTATATAAACCTGGGAGAAAGATCTCCATTTTGTCTTTTAATCTCCAGTCTCCAGCCTGGCTCCTACTTCTGGATGGGACTTTGCTACAAAGGGGCGGTCTGGCCAAAGGATTGATGACCCATTCCTCCTGGGAATGTATTCCAGAGACTCTGATTTGAACCTGCAGTTATTCTACAACTGATGCAAGCCATTACTGCATGTATTTGATGTCCTTTAATCATTCCTAACTCTCACCTATATCTTTTTCCTTGTATAATAAACCTTTAGATTTTAGATTGTAAAGGACTGGCTACAGTGTGATTTATGGGTGAGATCTGATTTGTATATTGACCTGGGTCTGGGGCCTGATTCTTTGGAATCGGGGAGAACCGTTTTCTTTATTTGGGGTATTGGTTTTTATAACCATTTGTCCCCGGGACAGGTGGCTGCTGGTGGTGATACTGGGAAGCTGGGGTGTCTAAGGGAATTGCTTGTGTGACTTGTAGCTAGCCAGTGGGGCGAAACCAAAGTCTTTTCTGTCTGGCTGGTTTGGTAACCCTTTGGGTGGGGAAACCCCAGCTTCGGGCTGTAATTGCCCCTTGTGAAGCAATTTGTCCTGATCTGACACTCTCAGTGGGTCACACCAGGAACAGCACCGTCACAGGGAGCATGTTGTGAAGGGCTTAAAAGGAGGTCCCATCAGTCTACAGAGCATCAGGTGGAGATCCCTTGGGGGAACTGGCTGTCTTACTTGAGGGTACAGTCCCTCTAAGCCTTTGAGGAAGTGGCCCACCATGGGGTTCGCAAAAACAGAGT
Organism: Dermatemys mawii; assembly: GCA_007922305.1. Classification (NCBI taxonomy): domain Eukaryota; kingdom Metazoa; phylum Chordata; order Testudines; family Dermatemydidae; genus Dermatemys; species Dermatemys mawii. The sequence continues at coordinate 1,055,094 of ML677390.1, forward strand.
GACCAGCTGAACTGGGGTGGAAAGCTGAGATAGTGGCCAGGTGAACCTTTACTGATGATACCGACAGATAGGGTGACCAGATGTCCCGATAAAATCAGGACTGTCCCGATATTTAGCCCTTTGTCCCACTTCCCGACTGATGTACAATTGGGACGCCAATTGTCCCAATAATCGGGTAAGGAGGTGAGCAGAAGGGATGAGTAAGTGAGTGGCGGGGGGTGGGGGAGGAGGCGAGCAGGGACAGGAGGGAAGAGGGGAGCAGCAGGGTGGGGTGAGCCAGCAGCAGACAAGCCAGTGGCTGGCTAGCTAGCTGGCTGGCAGGTGGGCAGAGTGAAGAGGCGAGCCGGCGGGCAGGAGAGGTGAGGTTAGGAGGGAGGGAGTGAGCGGCTGGGCAGGCAGGGGAGGGTGAAGAGGCCAGCAACGGGCAGGGTGAGGAGGCGAGTGAGTGACAGGCCGGCGGGCGGGGACGCGAGCGGCAGAGGGTTAAGAGGCAAGCCAGCAGCAGGCAGGCGGGCGAGAATGGAGTAGTGAGCCAACAGCGGGAAGGGCGGTGAGGAGGCCAGCGGCTGGCTGGCCCACGGGTGGGTAGGGGGTGAGGAGGTGGGCAGGCAAGCGGCAAGCCAGCAGCATGGGGTGGTGAGGAGGCAAGCAGCGGATGGGTGAGCAGTGAGTGGGAGGTGCGTGAGGAGGCAAGCAGGAGGGAGGTGAAGAGGTGAGCGGTGAGCCACCGAAGGTTCTTGGGGCAGGCATGGGGGTTTCTGGCAGAGGAGTGAGGAGGTGAGTGGCGGGCGGGAGGGGGTGACAGGACGCAAGCTGTGGGTGGGGGACTGAGGAGGGATGCAGCAAGCCAGCAGCAGGCCAGGAAGTGAGGAGGGGTGCAGTGGCCGGGAGGGTGGGGAGAGGGTGGGACCTGGGGCAGAGTCGGTGCGGAGCCTGGGAAGATCAGGGGTGGACTGTGGGTGGGGCCAACAGCACCCCAATGTGTCCCGATATTTTACTGTTGTGATCTGGTCACCCTACCAAAACACTGTATCTGTGCTGTATCAGATGCAGCAAATAGTCCAGGATAAAGGGAATCGACGACTCTAAGGATGTCTTTTTGTAATGCCCAGTGGAAAATCTTTTTCACTTGGACGATAAGTGGCTCTGGTGGATGACTTTCTACTGCCAAGGAGGACCTTTCTAACATGGTCTGAGCATTTGAGCACCAAGGGGTTTAGCCACGGAATTTCCATGCCATGAGATGGGGCAAATGCAGATTGGGATGCTGAAGGCAGCATGGTCTTGTGTGATCAAGTCTAGGACCAAAGGCAGGGTTATCGGCATGTCCACCGACAGGTCTAGAAGTGTGGTGAACCAGTGCCGTCATGGTCATACTGGGTGCTATTAAGATAACTGATGGTCCCTCCCTTCTGACCTTCAGCAGGATCTTGTTTGCAAGTGTGAAGGGTGGGAATTCAAATAATTAGGGCCCTACCAAATTTGCAGCCATGAAAAATGCATCACGGATCGTGAAATCTGGTCTACCTATGTGAGTTCTGGTCTTTTGTGTGCTTTTACTCTATACTACACAGATTTCACAGGGGAGAACAGAGTTTCTCAATCTGGGGTTCCTGACCCAAAACGGAGTTGCAGGAGGTCACAATGATATTTTAGAGGGGTCACTGGATTGCTACCCTTACTTCTGTGTTGCTTTCAGAGCTGGGTGGCCATAGAGCAGCAGCTATTGGCCAGGTGTCCAGCTCTGAAGATGGCACTCCACCAGCAGCAGTGGAGAAGTAAGGGTGGCAATACCATACTATGCCACCTTTATTTTTGTGCTGCTGCCTTCAGAGTTAGGTGGCCAGAGAGTGGCGGCTGCTGACTGAGGGCCCAGCTCTGCACGCAGCAGCGCAGAAGTAAGAATGGCAATACCATAGATCTGCCTTCAACACCATGAAATTTCATGAAATCGTGACATTTACAATTTTTAAAATCCTATGACCATGAAATTGACCAAAATGGACTGCAAATTGGTAGGTCCCTACATATAGTAGATGGTCCATCCAGGGGAGGAGAAAGGCATCTATGAGTGAGCCTGGCCTGTGTTTCAGGATGGAGCATAACTGGTAACACTGTTATGTTTTGTTGCAAACAAATCTATTTGGGGAAACCACCACAGGTTTCCTCCCTGGAGGAAGACAGTCCTCCCCACAACCACCCCCACCCCAGCCAGGCCTGAGGACAGCTCCAAAGTCACATCAAGAATCAGCTGGGAACAATTCCTTAAACTTGGACAAAGTGTTCCAAGATTTAAAAGTATAGTGGCTGAGGATCGTTTGTTGATTGGCTATTTGAACCTGGAATAGACCTATGGCCAAAGAGGTCCAGTTCTTTGCCTCCTTCAATATGGGCAATGGTCCCTCCTGCACTTGTCTCTCCTTTGCATTTGTTGCTGCTACAACCAGTGTGCCTGGATGAGGGTGAGTGAATAGGTATTTGTACCCCCGGGAGCGTACAGAGTAGTTCCTTTCCACCCCTTTGGCCATGTGGGGAATAGAGGGGGAGTTCGCCATGGGGTCTTGGTGATATTCTGGGTGGTCTCGATCAAGGACTTCAGGTGTCAGAATGTCCACGATTGGATGTTTCTTCTGACACCTCCACTGCCAGGAGGCCCACATTTTGCACCACTCTTCTGTGTAGTTCCTGGTGGACTTTGTTGTCCATAGCCAGCAATATGGCAGATGAGCGTGCTACTGCCTCATCCAGGGAGGAAGAAGACGATGTCCTTGGTGGCACCAGATCCTCCTAACCTTCCAACTCTCAGGGATCATCCCACGCTGATACTGCTTGTGTGGTGGCAGGGGCAGCACTGGCCCCGATCTCGATGTTGGCCTTGGTGACAGCTCGGATGCTGGCTTCTGAGCCTCCCGGAGGTTCCTGCACCCTGGAGGAAGACAGCCCCACCCCGCATCTGAGGTAATAGGCAGAGATCTGGAGCTCGGCCCTGGGTTTGGTAATATGTCCACCAGTCCAGAAGAGCCACTGCGTTGGCACCTGCTATTGTGGTGCCAGAGCATCATGGAGATTTGCTGCCTCTCCTCTTGCCTCAAACAGTGGTGAGAGCAGTGTTATCTCTGCCTTGAGATGTACAACTCTGGTGCTGACTCCAAAGACAAGTCCGACCTTGGTGACTATGGTGGTGCCAAATGGGACAGTGCCGGAGAGCGGTGCCTAGGGGAGGGCGACCAGTGCTGCATCATGACTGGCTTGCTCTTAGTAAGCACAGCTCCTCTGCGTGGTGCAGGTGCTGCCCTTGCTGGTGCTGCCTGTGCCAGGGACTGCAGAGCCATCATTGCTATGAGGACCCTAGACACTTCAAATGCATTCAGGGTGGATAGAAGATCCAGCTCCGCCATCTGGCTCTCCTACGCAGCGGTGAAATGGTGCCAGTTTCACCAGAGCAGAGGCTGAATGTCCTAGTACGGGATGCACTCCACAGGTACATTTGCGCTCCATTGCTCTAACTGTGCATGAACGCCTCCTCTTGGCTCTCTTCTGCTCCTTGTGTGGCACCAGTGAGTGCAAGCAGTGCCGGGAAGTTGCAGAGCTCATCTTCGGTGCTGGACAGTAGCAGTGCTGTGGGTCTCTGGACCCCGAGTGCTTTGTCAGTACCACAGCCTCCATCACTGAGGCCAGTGCACGCTGCATCAAAGTACAGGGCTTTGGGCCTGACACGGGCTGTGCCAGCTGGGGACGGAGAACTGACTCCATGAGGAGAAGTTTTAATCTGAAGTCACCCTTCTTGGTTCTTGGGCGGAAGTCTCTGCAGATCTTTCACTTGTCAGTCTGGTGGCCTTCTCCCAAGCATTTTAAGCAGAAGTCATGCGGGTCTCCCCTGGGCATAGGCTTCTGCCAGGACCTGCACAGTTTGAAGCCTTGAGACCAAGGCATGCCCTGGTCTCTTGGAAGGGAAGAACATGGTGGGAGAAAACCCCAACAGAAACTTATCTAACTATAAAAATACTTAAACATTAACTAACTCTAAGTAAAAGCTCTTTACAGGTACAAATAGAAAAGTCCACTAGGGGATTGCTTGCCATAGGAAGGAAGAGAAGAAGCAGCTTCCAGGGACCATCACAAGTGGTAAAATGGAACTAAAGAGCTGGCAGGTCGGCAGGGACCTATATATACTACCACGAAGGCATGATTCCAGGGGACTCCAGAGCTAACCCAACAAGGAAAAACCTTCTGATGACTGTGCACGCAGCACATACATGCCTACTTGGAATCAACATAAGCAAGCACTCGAAGAGGAACCTGCCTTACAGTGAGAGACTAAAGGAGTAAAATCCATTTAGTTTATTGAAGAGAAGTGTAAGAGGCAACTTGGTCAGGGTTTATTAGTATCTTCTTCTTGGGGAGAAAATTTTTCATGGTAGATAACTGTAATGTAGTCTAACAAATTCCTGTGGTTGGAAGTTGAATCTAGACAAATTCGGATGAGAAATAAGGTGCAGTTTTTTAACAGTGGAGGTGATTAATCAAAGGAACAATTTACATAGGTACATAGTAAATTTTTTATTACTTGAAGTCTTTAAATCAAGATTAGATATTTTTCTAAAATAGATGCTAAAGTGCAACCAGAAGTTATAGACTTAATGCAAGAATTGCTGGATGAAAATCTTTGGCCCGTGCTATTCAGGAGATCGGACTAGATAATTGTAATAGTCCCTTTTGGCCTTAAAACCAGTGATTCAGATTCCAGAACTGTTATTACATCTCCAGTATTTGTGAGAATTCATGATTTTTGCCTTGACAATCTGCAATGGGTAAACTAACCTGTGCTGAAGATTTTGAACTGGTCAAATCTCAGTCACGCACTAGGGATCGGGGCTTTTATTCTGTTGTTAGACCCGGTCCATGTAGTCAGACCCTCATTAGGATTCCCACACATGCTGGAATTCATTTGCATTGATCCAGTTGTAGGATAAGGGACTTATTGGACTCCATAGCTCACCAATATTCATGTATTGTTCATACAATCATAGAATATCAGGGTTGGAAGGGACCTCAGGAGGTCATCTAGTCCAACCCCTGCTCAAAGCAGGACCAATCCCCAACTAAATCATCCCAGCCAGGGTTTTGTCAAGCCTGACCTTAAAAACCTCTAAGGAAGGAGATTTTACCACCTCCCTAGGTAATCCATTCCAATGCTTCACCACCCTCCTAGTGAAAAAGTTTTTCCTAATATCCAACGTAAACCTTCCCCACTGCAACTTGAGACCATTACTCCTTGTTCTGTCATCTGGTACCACTGAAAACAGTCTAGATCTATCCTGTTTGGAACCCCCTTTCAGGTAGTTGAAAGCAGCTATCAAATCTCCCCTCAGTCTTCTCTTCTGTAGACTAAACAATCCTAGTTCTCTCAGCCTCTCCTCATAAGTCATGTGCTCCAGCCCCCTAATCATTTTTGTTGCCCTTCTCTGGACTCTTTCCAATTTTTCCACATCCTTCTTGTAGTGTGGGCCCCAAAACTGGACACAGTGTGCCAGATGAGGCCTTACCAATGTTGAATAGAGGGGAACAATCACATCCCTCAATCTGCTGGCAATGCCCCTACTTATACAGCCCAAAATGTCGTTAGCCTTCTTGGCAACAAGGGCACACTGTTGACTCATAACATGTTCCTCCACTCATGTTCCTCCACTCCACCTTCCTTCCCACTGTGTTTAACAACTGCAGGGGCTCCACCACAGGAGAAAAACTGGGATGCAAAATGGACTATTCTTCATGATTATTTATTTTTAAAAATGTAATGTCACTGAGGTGACAGGGCAAAACAAGGCAGGGCTCTCATGATTATTGCTGACTACTTAATATATCTGTAGTATTTCCAATGAGTCTTTCCCAGGCCATAATGTTCCTTCATCTCTCTACAAGTCTTACATTTCCCATGGGTTCCACATTGGCTCCTGTTACATATTATATTTTGGTACCGCCTCTATCAGAAAAAAGCCACAATTTTTTTCTATGCCCCAGGAATGCAGTTTTATAAACAGATTGAATGCTACTTAGCATAATACTGTCTCTCAGGTACCGGGCTTGACCTTGAAAAATTGGAGAATTGGGCCAAAATCAGCAAGATGAAATTCAATAAAGACAAGTGAAAAGTCCTTCACTTACAATGGAAAAATCAAATGCACAGCTACAAAATGGGGAATAACTGACTAGATGGTAGTTCAGCTGAAAAGGATCTGGGGTTATAGCAGATCACAAACTGAATACAAGTCAACAATGTAATCCTGCGGTGTGTTAAGAGGAGAGTCATATGTAAGATATGATAGGTAATTGTCCCACTCTGCTTGGCCCTGCTGAGGCCCCAGCTTGAGTACTGTGTCCAGTTCTGGGTGCTGCACTTTAGGAAAGATGAGGACAAATTGGAGAGAGTCCAGAGGAGAGGAACAAAAATGATAAAAGATTTAGAAAACCTGACCAGTGAGGAAAGGTTAAAAAAATTTGAATGTTTAGTCTTAAGAAAAGAAGATGAAGGGGTGACCTGATAACAGTCTTCAATTATCTAAAGAGGGTATCAGTGACAGGTGATCAATTGTTCTCCTATCCATTAAATGTAGGCGAGGACAAGAAGTAATGGTCTTAATCTGCAGCAAAGAAGATTTAGGTTAGATTTTAGGACAAACTTTTAAACTATGAGGGTAGTTAAGCCCTGGAACAGGCTTCCAAGGGAGGTGGTGGAATCCCTATCACTGGAGGTTTTTAAGAACAGGTTAACAAACACCTGTCAGGGTAGTTTAGGTTTACTTGTTCCTGCCTCAGCACAGGGTGCTGGATTTGATGACATCCCAGTGCAGAGAACTGGAGCCCAGTTGCTTGTGCTGGGCAATTTTCAAATATAAGACAGGGAGCCGGGGGTCACTGGGACCCCGTCACTGAAGGGTTAGCACATGTACTAGCTGTAACAATGCTGCCTCTGGCGGGACATGACTGAGAGTATCAATTCAGGACAAATTACTTAAAGCAGGGCAGTCACAGCCCAGATCTGGGGTCTTTTGCACACCAAACCAGCCAAACAGAGAGGAATTCAGTCTCACTCCACTGTCGAACCAAAAGTCATACAAGCAATTCCCTTAGACACTCCAGTTTCCCAGTATTACCACCGGTGCCACTTGTTATGGGGACAAATGGTTATGAAAACCAATACCCCAGTAAAAGAAAAAAGGTTCTCTCGATCCCAAAGGACCAAGCCCCAGACCCAGGTCAATATAGAAGTTAGATTTTACCCACAAATCACGCTGTTGCCAATCCTTAAGAATCTAAAATCTAAAGGTTTAGTCATAAAAAGAAAGAAATACAGATGAGAGCTAGAATTGGTTAAATGGAATCAATTACATGGAGTAATGGCAAAGTTCTTGGTTCAGGCTTGTAGCAGTGATGGAATACACTGCAGGTTCAAATCAAGTCTCTGGAGTACATGCACAGCTGGGATAGGTCATTCAGTCCTTTGTTCAGAGCTTCAGTTTGTAGTAAGGTTCCTCCAGAAGCAAGAAGCGGGATTGAAGACAAAATGAAGGGGTTTCCAGGGCCTTTTATACTCTTTCTGTTGTGGGCAGAAATCCCTTGATTCTCCTGTGCAAAATCACAGCAACAAGATGGATTTTGGAGTCACATGGGTAAGTCACATGTCCATGCATGACTCAGTTCTTTACAGGTCAACACCATTGTTTACATTTTAGTTTGAAAGTTCTCAGGAAAGCTCAGATGTTGATTGACATCTTCCAAAGTTCATTGTCAGTTAAGTGTAAGTCACATGTCCATGCATGACTCAGTTCTTTACAGGCCAACACCATTGTTTACATGTTAGTTTGAAAGTTCTCAGGAAACCTCAGATGTGGATTGGCATCTTCCAAAGTTCATTGTCAATTAAGTGTTTCTTGACTGGGTACTTACTAAGAATAGTCCTTTCTCAAGAAGCTGACCAAATGCTTCACTGAGGCTACTTAAAATCAAAACAATCAAGTTAGAATCAAAACAATCACACTGAGATACAAGTAGATAACTAATATTCATAATTTAAACTACAAAAGTATACACACATACAGATAACATAATTGTAACCAGAAAATCATAACCTTTTTATAGACACCTCACACAACAACCTCTGTACAATATTTGTTGCAAATATATAACTGTGGTTGCAACAATGATAAATATGGGCATAGTTTATGTCATTAACGTCATACTAGCATTTTCCAAACCTCAGTTACTCTTGAAAACCCACATAGGAAGGAGAGGCCAGAGGCTCAACAGTATTGTCTCCCATTTTACAGACGAGGAAACTAGAACAGAAAGATTAATGAGCATGATCAGGGCTGCTCTGGAATTAAGTGACTCATCTGGGAATAGCAAACAGAAATCCCTTGTTCTTTATCCTGGGCTTAGTCCACCGATGATGCTATTTCTCATGCTGTTAAACTACCCTGCTTTGTGGCCAAAGGCTGATCTTACCGAATGTCAGGAGCAGGAGCTTAGGAAGCACCCTTTTCTTCCCCATATGAGAATATTGTCTGTGAATGTTCTGGGTCTCAAAAACCTGATGTGGGTGCTAGTCGGGAACTGGAACTAGCCATGAGTGTTCACTTTTAGCCCTCACACCCATGGCATTTATGTGACATTTTCAAGGATCTACACCATGGGAAAAGATGGAAACTTCCTTTTTGAAGTGAAAGCTGCAAAGAGCCATGCCATGTCTACCTCTCCGAGTTCAGGCACTAGTGGACACTGGCTGTGCTGTTCCCACAGCCTCACTGGGTTTTGTGGCTGGATTCTCAGCTGCGGGAGTTCCACTGAAAGAGCCAGTGTGAAATACTGGAAGAACCATTCCTCGGCTACTGAACAGGGATATTGATACAAATGATGCCACTTCCTAGGCCACTCCAGTCTAACATATGGGTTTATTTGAGAACGGCTCTCTCAACTGGAAGAATATTGTAGACACTTTTAAATGAATGAGAGCTCCAGAGAGGTCACAGTGCCCAGAGGAATGGGGAAGCTCCAGATAGAGTCAATGGGATGCTGCAGGGGCCAGCTGGGTACAGGCCCACTGTGTGTCAAAGGGTGGTTACAGCTGAGGGTGCAGAGGGCTTGTGTATTCAAGATACTCTGTGTGTCCAGGCTGAATGGCCATGGCAAGTCCCTCCCCACCTCTCCCAGTTCTATGTGGAGTTGTTCCAGCCCAGACAGATCTCCAGTTCAGGGCAGGGCAAAGAGCAGCAGTCCCCGAGGAGCTGACAGTAACTCTGGGGGTGATGAGCTGAGACAGTTCTGCACAGTATAGGTCAGGATGGTGGCTTGGATTAGCCATTTTGTTTGGACTGGGGTGGCTCCTGAGGGGAAATTACTTGTGCCAGCCGATGGCTCCAGGCCTCAGGCTGGTTGGATAGTGAAGGAGCAGAACTCTAATCTGAGCTCTGTTGAAAGTCCATTTTGGCCTTAAAACCAATTATTCAGATTCCAGAACTGTTTTTTTGTGCTGTGGAGCTCCATGTGGAGACAAATGCAGCAGGGGCATGGATGAATCTTAGAATCATAGAATATCAGGGTTGGAAGGGACCTCAGAAGGTCATCTAGTCCAACCCCTGCTCAAAGCAGGACCAATCCCCAACTAAATCATCCCAGCCAGGGTTTTGTCAAGCCTGACCTTAAAAACCTCTAAGGAAGGAGATTTTACCACCTCCCTAGGTAACCCATTCCAGTGCTTCACCACCCTCCCTGTGAAAAAGTTTTTCCCAATTTCCAACGTAAACCTTCCCCACTGCAACTTGAGATCATTACTCCTTGTTCTGTCATCTGGTACCACTGAGAATAGTCTAGATCCATCCTCTTTAGAATCCCCTTTCAGGTAGTTGAAAGCAGCTATCAAATCTCCCCTCACTCTTCTCTTCTGTAGACTAAACAATCCCAGTTCTCTCAGCCTCTCCTCATAAGTCATGTGCTCCAGCCCCCTAATCATTTTTGTTGCCCTTCTCTATACTCTTTTCAATTTTTCCACTTCCCTCTTGTAGTGTGGGCTCCAAAACTGGACACCGTGCTCCAGATGAGGCCTTACCAATGTTGAATAGAGGGGAACAATCACGTCCCTCGATCTGCTGGCAATGCCCCTGCTTATACAGCCCAAAATGCCGTTAGCCTTCTTGGCAACAAGAGCACACTGTTGACTCATATCCAGCTTCTCATCCACTGTAACCCCTAGGTCCTTTTCTGCACAACTGCTGCCTAGCCACTCAGTCCCTAGTCTGTAGCAGTGCATGGGATTCTTCTGTCCTAAGTGCAGGACTCTGCACTTGTCCTTGTTGAACCTCATCAAACTTCTTTTGGCCCAATCCTCTAATTTGTCTAGGTCCCTCTGTATCCTGTCCCTATCCCTCTGACATTCCTGTCCCCATTCTGGGCAGACAGCCTGCTCTGATCCTCACCTTGTCTCCTCAGGCTGAAGGACTGTCAGCACACAGACACATGGCACTGGACACAATCCCAGAGGAGCTGATTGGCTCCTTCCTAAATGTCTCAGGCCTGGTCCACAGTAGGCGATTATGTCAAATTTAGCCATGTTATGTCAAATTAAAACTAAATCCATTCACAAAATGAATTCCATTTTATCGATTTAAAGGGCTCTTAAAATCAATTTTTGTACTCATCCCCAACAAGGGGAACAGCAGTAAAATCGACCTCGCTGGTTCGAATTTAGGGTACTGTGGACACAATTCAATGGTATTGGCCTCTGGGAGGTCTCCATTGTGAATTCTCCATTGTGACCACTCTAGACAGCGCTTTCAACTCAGATGCACTAGCCAGGTACCAAGGAAATGCCCCAGGAACTTTTGAATTTCATTTCCTGCAGTCCCATAATCACAAAAGAGCTCCAGCATGGACTGAACAAGAGCTACTGGATCTGATTGCAGTATGGGGAGAAGAACCTGTGCAGGCAGAACTCAATTTTTTTAAAAAAGGAATGCCAGTGGGCAGTGGAGACTGCAGGGACTGTAGGATAGCTATTCACAGTGCACCGCTCCAGGAGTGGATGCTAGCCAAGGTACTGTAGACGCACTCTGCAACTTAACATGTTTAGTTGGGCCACACACAATCCATTGTACAAAATCTCTTCCCAAAAATTGACTTCTACAAATTCTACCTAATTTCGTACTGTAGACATACCCTAAGTCTTTAGTGAGTAAGGGCTGGGCACTTCTACAGAGACCATGCCACCGTTTCACCCCACTGACCAGTTTACTACAATGATCACACGCTGGGGATTCATGTCCATCTCCACCTGGCTCCTTCTTCCTGATCTTGAGGATGCTCCAAACAGACCAGACAAGGAGAGGGAACCAGGTGACCTTGCCGTATCCATGGATGTGTCCTCAGCTGGATGCCTACTGCCCCTATTACTGCCCCTATATCCCACTCTGCCCTTCCCAATATCTCTCTGCCCTCTGTTTAGTAAATGTCCAGCTTAGCCAGCAAGCACAGACTAAACCCTGCCAACTGCGACCAGTCTAGCGAACTAAGAGCAATGCTGAGGACAGATTAGCCGTGACCATGGTGAAAAATCAGAGTAAGTTTGTGAGGGTCAGATGTTTTGCTGAGGCAAGGTGAGAGAGGCTGGGGTCCAGGAGAGGCTAACTGGGTTGCAAGCCATTGCCATGCCTGGGGCCTTCTAGCAACTGAACTGCCAGTGGCAGAGTCGGAGGTTGTATTTTCCAGTCTCTCAGCTCCTTTTCCTCAAGGAACAGAAGGAGCTGAGCAGCTGAGAACTGCCATCTAAACTGACTCCCCAGGTTGGGAGAGGGAGTTTGTGGCATGAGCTCATGTGACTCATGAGTTTTCAAATGTCTGTGCCTGTTTTACTTTTTCCTTGACTTTCTTCGTGTGTGTTTAATAAAGAGAATTCCCTGGTTTGTGGTGTCCAACAAACCAACCAAGCCCCTAGCAACAAACTTAGGAGCTGCCAGCCCAGATCAGACCTACAATGAACATAAGAATGGCCATACTGGGTCAGACCAATGGCCCATCTAGCCCACTATCCTGTCTTCCAATAGTGGCCAGCGCCAGGAACCCCAGAGGGAATGAACAGAACAAGTAATCCTCAAGCGATCCATCCACTGTCCCACATTCCGGCAAACAGAGGGTAGTGACTCTTCAGAGCATGAGGTTGCATCCGTGCCCAGTAGACTCCAAGCCTGGATTAATGAAGGGCAGGGCAGTGCCCAGGGCAGGCTGGAAGACTAGCGCATCGGTAATACCATGTAGCGGGGTTGCCACTCACCCCTGTGGCACCTCCTGCTGGTTGTCCTGCTCTTTTGCCTTAGGAGCGCCCTCTGAAGGCCAATGTCCCGCTTGCCACTGGCCCCGTGTCCCTCAGAGACCCTGGTGCTCTCTTCCCTGGGGTGCTGTACCCCCACAGTCCCACAGGGTCTCCTCTCCCCAGGGAACCCCCACCCACTATCCCCACCTTGCCTCAGCCTATGGGCTACTGCCAGTCACAATCTAGCCCCCTTTCACTGGGGCCAAATGCAGTCTGTATAAGTGAGTCATCACAGGCAAGGAGGGTTTGGCCTGCTGCCTCTGCCTACCCATGGGCTGCCCCTGCAGTCCCAGTACCCCTTTTTGGCCATCTCCTAGGCAAGCAGCCTGGGGGGTTTCCAGGCCAGAGCGCCCCAGCTCCTCTAGCCTTCCCCCAGCCCTGCTTCACTCCAGGTACCCTGCTTAGTCTCCCCCGCAGGCAGGCCTGTCTGCCTCCACAGCTAGAGGAGACTCTGTCTGCTTCTGGCTTTCCTGGCCTTTATAGGGCCAGTTGGGTCTGTTTGGGGCATGGCCCCCAGTTGAGGCTGCCTCTCAATCAGCCCAGCTTTTCCCTTGCCCCAGCCATCTCCCAGGGCTGTTTTAACCCCTTTTTCCTGGAGTGGGCAGCCACCCCGCTACACACCATAGGGCAGCAGGAGAGTTCCTAGCCGAGCGGTGCTGTTGCACAGACTGACTTGGGCTCTGGTGGTGAGAGGGAAATCTGTGCGTGGGGTCTGATCCAGGCCCTGCTCCGAGACAGGCTGCTGCAGCAAGCCTGAGCCTGGCTATGTCGGAAGATGGTATGAGAGCCCCATCTTGCATGGGCAATTATGGACTAGTCTGGTCATGTGGAAGTTTCTTCCTGACCCCAGATTTCAGGGATAGCTGATGCCCTGAGGAATGACGATTCTTAGTCTGCTCCTTTGGCTCCACATGATGGTGGGTGTTCTCATTAACCCTGGCACAGCTCAGTGGTTTCTGAGCTGAACTCAAAAAACATGAGATGGGTCCTGGCAAATAGCGAGACTGACTTTAAAATGAAGTTATTTAACTAAATAACTAATCCGAGTCATCTTTTTAGGTTGACCTTTCAGCTCTATAACAGAGTTTAAAAGAGAACTGGATAAATTCATGGAAGTTATGTCCATTAATGGCTATTAGCCAGGATAGGTAAGGAATGATGTCCCTAGCCTCTGTTTGTCAAAGAGTGGTGATGGAAGTCAGGAGAGAGATCACATGATCATTACCTGTTAGGTTCACTCACTCTGGGGCACCTGCCATTGGCCACTGTCGGTAAACAGGATACTGGGCTGGACGGACCTTTGGTCTGACTCAGTATAGCCATTCTTATGTTCTTATGTTTTCTTAGGTGCATGACTCCAGTGTTTCAGCAGCTGCTATATGTTTAGCATGTGGAAGAGCAGCCTGCAGGGGTCACAGGTGATTCTGCAAGCAGCCTACCCAGCCTGCTTCTGTCTAGCAGGCAGCAATCAGGCTGAAATCCTGACATGATGAGGTGGATTTGCATGAACCCAAATCAGTGTTAATTTTCCTAGCATAGCCCAGGCCCCCAAGTGGCTTGCTGCAGGGCTCCTAGCAAATCCACCATTCCTCCAGGAGAAATTTAGCCTCTTAGGCCTTTCGCTTCAGGTTGCAAAAACTGCTTATTTCCTTTGGAGTTCAGTCCAATATACCTCAAAGGACAGGCATAACTCAGTAGACTTCTGGAAAAACAAGATTTATTGCAAGCAATAAGGAGTCAGAAGGGGTTATCACTCAAACAACTGGCCCACCTCAATACATGTGTGAGGATATTTTATACCCCTGTGTTGATAAGGGAGGGGGACTTTCAATCCACTTACACAGGTGGGAACACTTAATGGCTATTACATCCATTGTTGGTCTTAATCTATTTCATGTACATGTCTGGTAAACAGGAGGTTCAAAACACTTAGGGGTACTCAGACACTATGACGCCTGCACATCTGTGACAGGGTGAATGCAAGTTTAAAATGCATGTTAAACTAGGGGTCAATAGTACATATACAGGGAGTGAGATTATAAGTCTATGGTTATTTTAAAATCATACAACATTCTAAGTTACATTTTCCTAACAATCATTTTCTTAACAAGGTCAGAACCATAGGTGTGCACAGCACATTTCATTAGGGTGTGCACCCAGGGAATTTTTCTTTTAAAGGCGAACATTTATTGAATACTCAGTAATAAAGGACATTATTTTTATTCATCAAACAAACTAAAGAAACAAAAACTTAACTACACTTTTTTTTTTAAATTAACAACTAAACTTTACTTAAAAAATGAGACACAAAATACCAAATTTTTGCTGTAGTGATCACCAGGTGTATACAAAGATACAGTCAATTTTCATGATCTTTAACCAGACAATGAGCTAACCCAAACTGACCAGAACAGACTAAGGTTTCTTCAGGGGTCTCAGGGCAGGGGGCTGGGGTTCAGGAGGGGCACAGGATATGGCAGGGGGCTGGGGTGCAGGAGGGGTGTGGGGTGTGGCAGGGGGCTGGAGTGCAGCAGGGGGCTCCGGCCTGGTGCTGCTTACCTGGAGCGGCTCCGGACTGGCAGCAGCCTGCCCTGGCCTTGGCCCAGCCCCATGCTGCGCCGCTCCAGGAAGTAGCCAGCATCACGACCCTGCCGGCTCTGGGGAATGGGGAGCAGAGGGCTCTGTGTGCCTGTGGTTCCCACCCCCGAAGCTCCTATTGGCCGTGGCTCCCCATTCCTGGCCAATGGGAGCTTCAGGGGAGGTATCCACAGGCAAGCGCACACAATGCTCTCTGCTCCCCCTCCCCCGGGGCCACAGCACCATGGTGGTGGCAAATCCGTGGACCAGATCCAGAACTCTGACAGGCCGGATACAGCCTGGGGGCCACAGTTTGCCCAACCCTGCATTAGGGTGTGCCTGGGCACACCTGGCACACCCTATACGCATGCCTATGGTCAGAACTCTTTTGTTCCTGTAATCAATACGTCAAAGCACTAGCAGGGGTGCTTTTAAAGTGGTGTAACCAGTCTGACTGGTTTTTAACTCCATACATCTGGTCTGATTGGTTTTAACTCCATATAGTTTACTCTGGCATAAACACTAGGATGTGATACTGTTTAAACATTGGGCTGCCTCACCCATCTGTCCCATGCAGAGCCAAAGACCTGCTATGTCCAGATATCCCCATGCTCAAGAGATTGATTAAGAACTGGCCTGTGCAACCCTAAAAAAACTAGATGGATGTTCCTGAAGGATTGTTCCATAAAAGATAAGACTTTTTAGCAATCTGAATGGAACCAACGAGCCAAGCTTGTCCATGGTAATGTTCCACACATCAACCCACATTAGGGTGACCAGATGTCGCAATTTTATTGAGACAGCCTTGCTATTCGGGGCTCTCTCTTATATAGGCACCTATTACCCCACATCTGTTAGGTTGGGTCCACTTTCACATATGTTTTGTGACTAAAGGAATCCATGTTGGTTCCAAAATGGAGTTTTCTGCCCACATGAGCATAAGGTTAATTTTCCTGCTCTTTAATTTCTCCTAGAGCTGTAAACAACTTCCAGTCAGAACTGTTTTTTTTCTTTCCTATGGGGTTTTCCAGAAGGGGTTTCCCGCCACCTCTAAGGGGTTTCCCAGGTGAGTGTATAAAAAGCTGTGCAGAACACAGCCTCAGGCTGTCCATTTGAGTGGCAGTCAGGGACAGTCATGGGTCTTACTTGCAGATGCCTATTCATTCTAGTGATAGAAGGGCTAGGGATTTTCCTTCAACAGCTTCCTTATCTGTAAAAGAAAGGGAGAAGGAGAGGAGACAACACTTAGTCTTGTTATCATCCGTCGCTGTTCTCCTGACCGTTTTATTCTCCTGGTCCCGAAGGACCTCCTCTCCAAAGGCTTGCCATTAGCCAGAGGATTGAGGTCCCAAGCACCTGCCGTCGCTTTGATCCATGAAGAAGGTTTTTATACTTGTTTTCTAGGGTTGAGTTTAGGGGTAATCACAGTATTGTGCAATTTTGCCGTTTATTCCCTCCTTATTTGTCCCTAATTTAACCACAGTATTGTAAACCCTTTAATACTCTTTATTTGATTTTACCTTCACTGATTGACTCCTCATTATTTGGGGTGGGTGGGGCCCTCCTTGCAGGAGAAGGTAACCCACCAGATGACAGATGCTGAACAGAGAGGCTGAGCCTAGAGAGACAAAGTATAGGGGGTTTCTTGCCTTATCCCCCATACATACTCTTCGTTTGCCTTGCAGTCTTTCTTTTCCCTCTCACCACATCCTCATCCTGATTTTTCACATTTTCTATCTGGTCATCCTAACCCACATAACCCACCTCTGGCTAACCAGAGGGCTCATGCCTTTGGAGTTTTTTGGCAGAGGTGCATCTTCTGCTATCTACCGATTTGGAAACATGTGTGATACATCAGCACCACCTGCTGGGAATCTAACCAAATGCAGTATAGAAAAGAACTCAAAATCTGCTTCCTGAAAATAGCTATGGCTATCAGGCCAACAGAAAGAAAAAGCTAGCTGCTGGCTTGGCCTCTCCCTCTTGGGCTCCCTAACTACTCAACAAGGTAGGCTTTCCAGTGTCGAGTGACACCCCTTCTTGGGGGTCTTGGTTTACTCACAAAGTTCACAGACACACACACACAACCTACCAGCCATCCTAGCTGCCTGACTGACAGCCCTTGTGCCAGGGTTCTAAGCCCTGTGCCTGCTAAGGCTTTCCCCACACTCTAGCCTTCCTACCTGGTTCCTACAGGCTTGCACCCCCTGAGCCTCTGCTAGGAGCCTCGCTGGGGAGCACATCTCATGCAGCCCCCACTCTGCTGAGCACTTCCCTGGCCTCCATCACCGCAGAAATTTCCGCAGCCTCCTACCTGAACCTCCATCTGCCTGGCTACAGGCTTCTCTTGTCTCCACCCCCAAAACATGACCTGTCTGTCACTCAACACTGCTCATTATGTCCCCCTGGGAGAGAGAGCTAAGTGCGCAACAGGTGGGACTGGACCCAGCTCCTTTAGTGGGCTAGAATCAGAGAGGTAGCTGTGTTAGTCTGGAATTGCAGAAGTGACAAAGAGTCCTGTGGCACCTTAAAGACTAACTAAAGTATTAGAGCATAAGCTTTCGTGGGCTAATACCCACTTTGTCGGATGCAACCGACGAAGTTGGTATTAGCCCACATAAGCTTATGCTCTAATACTTTAGTTAGTCTTCAAGGTGCCACAGGACTCTTTGTCACTTACAGTGGGCTAGTCACCCTGGGACAAGCCCACTGTAAGATCCTGTCAGCCCCAGTGTTATTTACCGATGCCCAGGAAGCAGAGAGGATCAAATCTTTATGAAAATCAATTTTCATTCTAAATGAGTTTATTTTCCTTTCAGCAAGTTTGGAAGAGAACCAAAGCAATGCATGACCTGGTGAATCTGAGGATGTAGAGGATGCCACCCTGCTTACCTCTGCACCTTCTGCCCTGGAGGTAGCAGTTGAAAGGAAGAGATGGCAGAGAAGGAAAAACAACAGTATGGGGCTAATACAAGAATGATGCTTGCCATCAGTGTTGCCTTCATGGCAGGCTAGCTGGTTCAAGCCACCTGTCCTGCAGAGAGCAGGGTATCTCATTGTAAAAGAGGAAAGCAATGGAGAGTGGAAAACAGGTGGGCTTGTGGGAAGCTGTGCCTCTCCTTTAGAGCTTTGTTTAAACAATGTCTAGATGTGGCTACTGAGCTTCACTGCTCAAATGGCTGGAGAAACACAGCAAAAAGAGCAGAGACAGTGGGCCTTATTTCTAATTGTTATCACTTTGTAACATCTGTATTGCAGGAGCACCCACAGGTGACAAACAGGAACTGGGGCCCATGGTGCTGGGTGCTGCATGCATGAGGAACCAAAAACACCTTGTGCTCCAGAATCCATCTCATACCACAAATTGGTGCAACAAAATCCTGGGCACATCTCCAAAGAAAAGAATGGGTTTCCTTCTAGCTGTAATAAACAGTTATCAAGAAATCCCACTTTTCCTGGGTACAGGTAGTGGGGTATCACAGGGTCCATGCTGGTCCTGTGGTCTGACTGGTCTCAATGAAGGTCTTGACACCCTTTCTTTGTGCTTCACCCAAGTGTCCTTTATTTACAGTGCTTACATTTGTGTCTTCAGTGCTATATACAGCACTCCCCCAAATCCCCCAACAGTTACCCCACTGTCTTGGGCCCTGGGTCTCCAGGCCCTGAGGCACCCTGCTAGCAGTGAGAAGACAATACTGCAACCTCCTGTTCCCTGCCTGGCCTTCCTCACAACTGACCAAGAGTCAGGGTTTTTATAGCTCTCACCGCTCCCAGCCACAGCTGTAGACATTTACCTCAGCCTAGCTCTGTGAGCCAGCCCTCATTAGGGCTTCCAGCTGGGCCTCCTGCCGGCTATGGCCAGCCCCTGCCCCTGGGCCTCCTGCCAGCAAGCAGGGTTTATCTTGCAGAGGCAGGGCATTCTAGGGGTTTTTACCCCTGCTCAGCCACATGCTTGACTTTGGCCTATCCAGTTAAAAGCAAAATTCTCTGTAACAAAGTTGCCACTCCAGCACACCCCCTTGTGGTCAGATAGCACAACCCCTTGTGGTCAATTTCCCCCACTGTCCTTTGGCCTACTTAAGCCATAGGAGTGAGGTGCCCCTGTTTGCAATCCACAGCTGTGAATCCACTCCTGCAATCAGGTGTCCAAGGCATTGCTTGTAAAAAGCTGTGCTGCTGTGGCAACTAACATACAGTCCAGTGGCAAGGTGACACACTCAGGATGTGGGAGATACTTGCTTCTAGTCCCCCATCTGCCTGATGAGAAGGGATTTCAACAGGAATCTGCCACCCCAGAGAATGCCCTAACTACTGGACTATGAGACATTCTGATGGCAGGGGAGCTCCCTCAGTCTCTCCTGAGGAAACTGTTCCATTGTGGATATTTAAATGAAAGAGCCATTGGAGCAAGGAGATTGGTTCCTGGGTCTCCCACCTCCCAGGTGGAAGTGCTGCCCAGAAAGGTTACAGAGTCATTCTCTCTCTGGTCCAAGGACTCTTTATTTAATTAATGCACCTACAAGGTTTGAGTGCAGCCGAGCAGGGATTTTGTGAATACCAGCAGCAGCTGAGGCTATGTCTGCACTACCACCAGATCAACCATTGATACAGCAAGGATCAATTTAGTGGGTCTAGTGAAGACCCACTAAAGTGATGGCAGAGTGCTCTTGGTCAACTCCGTTACTCCACTTGGAACGAGAAGACAACGGTTCGTTGACGGGGAACATCTCCCGTTGATCCAGTGCAGTGTAGACACCGCAGTAAGTCGACCTAAGTTACGTCAACTCCAGCTACGTTATTCACGTAGCTGAGTTGCGTAACTTAGGTCGACTTACCACGGTAGTGTAGACATAGCCTAAGTCTGGGACACAGGTATGACATTGTACTCCATATGCTTTATGAAAATATGCTTATGAATGTGAATATGATGTAACTGGAATATGCTTTATGCAAAAGGTGTCTTGTAAAATATCATTACAAAGTTTATAATCTACTGAGTATGCTCATCCTATTTGTTTGAATGTATTATTTCTATGCCTGGAGTTAAGAGAATAAGATATAAACTTGTATTACTGATGTAACATAGTAAGTGGAAGCCATTAAGGATGCTTCAGAATCAATGACTTGTAAATGGTTGTTTACTTACAAACCTTCCTGTGTATGTGTGGGCCAGCCCAGGAAGAATGGAGGCTGGGGTCTCACAGGACATAATACTGGAATCCATATTAAATCTGGTACTTTTTCATTTCGAAGAAGGGGTGAGGACCCAGAATATAGTGACCAGATGTCCTGATTTTATAGGGACAGTTCCGATTTGTGGGTGTCTCTCTTATACAGGCTCCTATTGCCCCCTCCACAGCACCCCCATCCTAATTTTTCACACTTGCTTCTGGTCACCCTAACCCAGAGAGATAAAAGATTCCCATCTTGTGCCAAAACTACAAAAGGGGGTGGAGCAGGACAAAGGGGTGGCCAGTCATGAGAAACCCCTGCTTACCACCTGATATGTCTGCTGGAACTAACAAGGACTGTACCGGGGAAAGGGTTGGGCCCAGCCTAGGAAGGAGTCTAATCTGTGAAAGAAGCTTATTGGAACATCTCTGACGGTGAGATATTACCTGTAATCAATTTGTTAATGTATTAGGCTTAGACTTGTATGTTTTTACTTTATTTTGCTTGATGACTTACTTTGTTCTGTCTGTTATTACTTGAAACCACTTAAATCCTACTTTTTATACTTAATAAAATCACTTTTAGTTATTATTGAAGCCAGAGTAAGTGATTCATACCTGGGGGAGCAAACAGCTGTGCATATCTCTCTATCAGTGTTATAGAGGGTAGACAATTTATGAATTTATCCTGTATAGGCTTTATACAGAGTAAAATGGATTTATTTAGGGGGTTTGGATCCCATTGAGAACCAGCTATCTGGGAGCTGGAGAGGTAACCTACTGAGCGGTTTTCAGTTAAGTCTGCAGTTTTGGGGATGTAGATCAGACTCTGGGTCTGTGTTGCAGCAGGCTAGCATGTCTGGTTCAATAAGACAGGGTTCTGAAAGTCCCAAGCTGGGAGGGAAAATGGACTCAGAGGTAATTTCAGCACATCAGGTGACAGTCCCAAGGGAGTCTCTGTGACCGAACCCATCACAACACGGGCCTAAGTCCCTTTGTGAATCTAGCCCTTCATTTTTGTATAGCATTTTGTACTTCTCGTACCTTTCATGCAGGGATCTCAAAGTACAAATTATTCTGAGAAGCACTGCTCCATCTGATACTGATTCCTCTTACATCACACCATCTGCAGGGGGAGAAAAAATGCTACATTAGATTTATTTTCATCAGGATCCATAAATGAAAAAACAGTAATTGCTTACCATGAGACAATGAGAAAAATATCCCTCTCTTCCTAGTGCTAAGGCACTCAAAGCAAATAATCCAAATTATCCACAGTTAGTTATTTCCCAGTGCATCTCTAACATACTTGCCACATACACACAATAGCATGGTACAATGGTTATGTGAAAACATATTGCAGATTATATGTACTTTGAAGGTCTTAATGCTCCAAAAAGCAAGAATAAAAAGAAGGCTTTCATACAGAGATGGAAACATTTTTATGATATTGGTGCATGTATGAAACATGTTAGACCACAACTGTGCAAGGAAATGAACAGATGGGCAATTTTACAGTACTAATAATAAATCGTAAAGCAAATTGATTCTCGCTCCAGTCCTGAGATGTGAAAGATGCAAACCAATCACCATTCTTTGCTGCAAATACTTGACATTATTTCTAATAATAATGAGTCGTTTGGTGGTGCGTGACAGGGTGGCAGAAGTCTACGGACTGGATTTAAAGAGCACACCGTATCCTGGCATGATCTACTACAGGGACCTGGTAAAAAAGTGGCAACCAAAGTCTGAATGTCCCTATGAAAATCATTTCCTTTCAAAGTAATCTCCTCAGCATTTATTAGTGTAGCTGGGCAACTAAAATGATTAAGGGTTTGGAACAGGTCCCATATGAGGGGAGATTAAAGAGGCTAGGACTTTTCAGCTTGGAAAAGAGGAGACTGAGGGGGGATATGAGAGAGGTATATAAAATTATGAGTGATGTGGAGAAAGTGAATAAGGAAAAGTTATTTACTTGTTCCCATAATATAAAAACTAGGGGCCATCAAATGAAATTAATGGGCAGCAGGTTTAAAACAAATAAAAGGAAGCTCTTCTTCACACAGCGCACAGTCAACCTATGGAACTCCTTGCCAGAGGAAGTTGTGAAGGGTAAGACTATAACAGGGTTTAAGAGAGAACTGGATAAATTCATGGAGGTTAAGTCCATTAATGGCTATTAGCCACGATGGCTAAGGAATGGTGTCCCTGGCCTCTGTTTGTCAGAGTGGGGTGATGGATGGCAGGAGAGAGATCACTTGATCATTACCTGTTAGGTTTACTCAGTCACCATTTGCCTCCTTAGCTTTTTGGAAGGCTTGCCTGAGCTCCTTAATTTTCACACGGCACTGTTGTGTGTCTCTGTTGTAGTCTCTGTCCAACATATCCTGGGTGATTTTGGCATATATTTGGCATTTCTTCTTTTTGAATGGAGTTCTGCCTGCACAGATTTTTCTCCCCAGACAGCAATCAAATCTAATGTCTCCCATTTGGTCCATGCTGGAGCTTGTTTGCGATTCTGGAACTATATTATCACATGTGCTGCTGAGTTCACCACACTGAACAAACAGAAAATGAAATTCAAAAGTTCCCGGGGCTTTTCCTGTCTACCTGGCTAGTGCATCTGATTTGAAATTGCTGTCCAGAGCAGTCACAATGAAGGACTCTGAGATAGATCCTGAAGGCCAGTACTGTCAAATTGCATTTACACTACCCCAAATTCCACCCAACGAGGTCGATTTTAGCATTAATCCTCTCGCCAGGGAGGAGTACAGAAGTCAATTTTAAGAGCCCTTTAAGTCGACAAAACGGGATTGGTTGTGTGGATGCTCTGAGTTTAAAATAGACCTAATGTCGCTAAATTTGACTTAACCTCGTAGTGCAGACCAGGGCTGAGAGGGGACATAACAGTTTTCAAGTATGGAAAAGGTTGTTACAAGGAGGAGGAAGAAAAGATGTTTTTCTTAACCTCTGACGATAGGACAAGAACCAATAGGCTTAAACTGCAAGAAAGGAGGTTTAGGTTGGACATTAAGAAAAACTTCCTAACTGTCATGGTGGTTAAGCACTGGAATAAATTTCCTAGAGATTGTGGAATCTCCATCATTGGAGATTTTTAAGAGCAGGTTAGACATACACCTGTCAGGAACGGCCTGGATAATTAGTCCTGCCACGAGTGCAGGGAACTGGACTAGATGACGTCTCAAGGTCCCTACCATTTCTGTGACTGGTTCATTATTAGATAGAAATTGTAGAATTATCAATAGTAATGTAAAAAAACAGAAGCATTCAATAGATAATTCTTTTCAGTATTTAGGGGAGGGGAAAACAGAGGATATAGTCTCATCATATAGTGATGGTAACACTTTTTCTATTCCACTAGTATCTCTAGAGGATGTTAAACAGAAGTTACTGAACATTTTGAAATCAGCAGGTACAGATAATTTGCACCCAAGAGTTTTAAAAGAGCCAGCTGAGGAGCTTGCTGAACTATAAATATTGATTGTAAGTCTTGGAACACTGGGGAAGTTCCTGTAGACTTACAGGAAACTAATAACTAACCAATATTTTAAAATGGTAAAGAGGATGACCCAAGAAATTATAGGCCTATCAATCTGACATCATTCCTGGGCAAGAAAATGGTGCCGCTGATATAGGACACGATTAATAATTAACTAAAGGAGGGTAATGTAGTTAATGCAAATCAACATGGGTTTATGTAAAATAGATCCTGTCAAACTAATTTGATATCCTTTTTTGGTGAGATGATAAGTTTGGTTAATAAATATAATAGTATTATAGTAATATATTTAGGCTCTGTAAGGCATTTGACTTGGTACTGTACAACATTTTGATTAAAATACTAGAATGATATAAAATTAATAAAGTACATATTAAATGGATTAAAAGCTGGTTAACTGAAGTCTCAAAATGCAACTGTAAATAGGGAATCATATTTAAGAAGGTGTGTTTCTAGTGGAGTCTTGGCCCTATGTTATTTAACATTTTTATGAATGATCTGGTGTGACGTTGTACCCCATAATGCTTTATGGACATGTTTATGAATATATATATATTTCATATCTGGAATATGTTTTATGTTAGATATGCCCTATAATATATCTTTGCAAAGGTTACGTTCTACTGAATGTATTCATCCTATTCATATGCATGTATCATTTTTATATCTGAAGTTATGAGTGTTGGCTCTATGCTTGTATGTAAAGTGTTTGCTTTAGGAAGCACATAATGCAGATTTCGTCAACATAGTGTGAAGGGGTTATTCAAGTAACTGGGAGCACATAGCTAACAACGGACCTTGAGAGACACCAATCCACTGAGCTTTTCTGGGAATGTTCATGTATACAATGGTGTCGGCCTGTAAAGAATGGAGTCATGCATGGACATGTGACTTGCCCATGTGACTCCAAAACTCCATCTGGTAGCTGTGATTCTCCACAAGAGAAAGATTATATAAGGCCCTGGGAAACCCCTCCACTCTGTCTTCAGCTGGCTCAAGAGATGGCCTCTCCACCCCAAGGAGATACCCAAAAGAAACTGGAACAAAGGACAGTAACTTTGGGGGTGTGAGTGATTGCTGGACCCAGACTAGGAATGAGTCTAGTCTGTCAAAGAAGCTTATTGGAACATCTCTGAGGGTGAGATTTACCTGAATTTAGTTTCCTACTGTATTAGTCTTAGGCTTGCGTGTTTTTGTTTTATTTTGCTTGGTAATTTACTTTGTTTTGTCTCTTATTACTTGGAACTACTTAAATCCTACTTTTTATATTTAATAAAATCACTTTTTATTTATTAACCCAGAGCAAGTATTAATACCTGGGGGAGCAAACGGCAGTGCATATCTTTCTATCAGTGTTCTAGAGGGTGAACAATTTGTGAGTTTACCCTGTATAAGCTTTATACAGAGTAAAATGGATTTAGTTGGGGTTTGGACCCCATTGGAAGTTGGGTATCTGAGTGTTGGAGACAGGAGAACTTCTTAAGCTGTTTTCAGTTAAGCTTGCAGCTTTTGGGGGATGTGGTTTAGATCTGAGTCTGTGTTTGTAGCAGGCTAGTGTATCTGGCACAACCAGGCGAGGTACTAAGTCCCAAGCTGCCAGGGAAAATGGGCTTAGGAGTAGTCTCAGCACATCAGGTGGCAGTCCCAAGGGGATTTCTGCAACCCAACCCATCGCACCTGGATGAAAACATAATATTCATTTTGCAAATGATAAAGTTTGCAGATAACACTAAAATTAGGAGAGTGGTAAATAATGAAGTGGACAAGTCACTGTTTAGAGCAATCTGGATCCTTTGATAAGCTGGGGGCAAGCAAACAATATGCATTTTAACATGGCTACATGTAAATGTATACAACCAGGAACGAAGCATATAGGCCATGCTTACAGGATGGGTGATTCTATCCTGGGAAGCAGTGATACTAAAAAAGATTTGGGGGTTATGGGAGATAATCAGCTGAACATGAGCTTCTAATGCAACTTTGTGGCCAAAAGAGCAAATGTGATCCTGGGATGCAGAAACAGGGAAATCTTGAGTAGGAGCAGAGAGGTGATTTTATCTCTGTACTTTGCTCTGATGAAACTGCTGCTTGATTTCTGTGTCCAGTTCTGGTGCCCACAATTCAAGAATGGTGATAAATTGAAGAGGGTTCAGAGAAGAGTCATGAGAATAATGAAAGGATTAGAAAATATATGATAGTGATAGATTCAGTGATAGATTCAAGAAGCTCAAACTATTTAGCTGAACAAAGGGAAGGGTAAGAGTGACTGATCACAGTCTATAAGTACCTACATGGGAAATAAATACTTAATAAATGGCTCTTCACTCCAACAGAGAAAGTTCTAACACAATCCAAAGGCTGGAAGCTGAAGCTAGACAAATTCAGATTGGAAATAAGGCATGCCTTTTTAATGAGAGCATTAACCACTAGATCAGTTTACCAAGGGTTGTGGTTGATTCTCTATCACTGACAATTTTAAAATCAAAACTGGTTGTTTTTCTAACCGATCGGTTCTTGGAATTATTTGGGGCAGTTCTCTGGTAGGTTCTATATAGGAGCTAAGACTAGAAGATCACAATGGTCTCTCCTGGCCTTGGAATCTATGAATCTCCCATTGGCTGGCTTAGGCAGCCCCCACCCAGCATGCTGAGTTTTATGGCTCTGGAATCTGAAGCAGCTTAAATATTATGTTTTCCCATGGGCTTCTCTGGCAATGCACAGAGTGCTGTGCAGCATGCCCAGTGCACCCACATTTTCCAGTGATGGATGTCAGCATCTCCCAGAAAACAATCTGCATTATGCAATATAGGGCACCTAAATATTGCCTGTACACTAGCCTGCCTCCTGCAAAGATTTGAGGCACTTTAGATGCTTCTGCTGCTGCAGACATTTACAGTGATTTAACTGTCTGTGATCTCTGGAGGCTCAATCACTCATCCTGCCTTAGCACTTGCTCTTGTTTTCCCAAATTCTATTTTAAAATAGGAAAGTTGCATGCAAAATTCCCTGCATCAGTGCGACGAGCGGCATGTGCACTTTAAGTTGCCAGCAGGGATTTTTTATGTGCCTGTCACCATGGTATCTTCTCAGATATCTGGGCTGTAGTGCGATGCCAGGATACAGGTTCTCTCACCTGTTTTATTATGGTGTCTTCTTACAACATTCTTTCTCTTTTTGTTCATTATCGCATGTGTATTTATCACATGGGTGAGGCATCTGAGGGAGTCAGATTCAACGTCTTGATTAATGAGATCTGCGTTAAAAATAACCTAAAATTCAACAGAATGTGCCCACAAACTGCTAGGAGAGCGTCCGGCGCCAGGATGTCATTGCAAGACACTGAAGCAATAGAGAGATTTTAGTGAGACTGTTTACAAGGTTTTTGTTCTCACATTTCCTTAGTAACCCTACAGAGAAAAGCTCCTGTAGTGAGATTCCACACCCACTCCTCCCCAGCCCTCTGCTGCATCTTGCACTAAAGCTAAGAAAGCTCCTGCTCCAGCTCTCCGCTCCTCCATGGAGTCCTCCCTCAACAACAGGGAAAAATGGAAAAAACAAGGTGCTTTGAGACCTCCTTCAGGCTCTCTCTGTAGCCCATAGAAACACAAAAGGGCACGAGCCCAATTGTCTTCCCTGACAGAGAGCATGAGGGTCACACTGAGCCCTGATGAGAGAATGTCTGACTCCATGGCAGCCTGTGCTCCAGGCTCTGTGAGGAGCCTGAGTAGGAGTGGGGCTGCTGCTTTCCTTTTCTCCCTCCTGCAAGCCTCTCTCTGCTTTTAAGCATTGGTACGGGAAATCCAAAAGCAGGTACTGAGGATGATTCGGCATTTAACAAAGCTCACAGTAACATACACAAAGGATAAAAGACACTCTTGGAGCCAGGTGTCTTTGCCTATGCTACTTTGAGTCATACAGTCAGCAATACCTTGAGTTGGAGGGTCTTCCAGAGGTCACCTCGTCCAGCTGCCTGTGCTGAGGGAAAACCAATGTACAGATACCAGCCCCGATTCCCCACCACATATGAGCTGCCCTGGAGTGGGCAGCTGCAGGGAACTAATTGCAGCTCTCTCATCTTTAGTGGCCCAGCCCTGATAGAAGTTAGAGCAGATACTTCCCAACAACCTGGCTCCCAGCCTTGAGTGCAGATCATATGCCCTTTCTCAGCTGGGCTTCTTGGGACATCTCAGCATGATGCCACAAGAAGCTACCACATTTCACCCTGCAGCAAATGCTCACTTAAGTCAGAATGAATCTGGTTGTCAGTTTACAAGGCAATTAAAGGATGGGTCATGTGTCTGATTATACAGCAAATAAGCCTTGGCAAATTACGGACATATCAATAGTGATTCCAATTAGCTACAGCATTTTGCTTGAAAGAGAGTGTGGGAAATAATGTCTCACCCCCAGTCCATCTCCTTGCGTTCAAGAGCTGAGCAATAAGATGTCTTGAGAGCAGTGAGCTGCATTTTCATCTTGTGCTAAGCAGCCACAATTATTTGCCTGCAATTATTTGTCAGCTGCGAGAAATGTGATGGCTACATGCAGCAATTAGTGTATAATCAGAACTCAGCTAATTGCCTGTCACCCAAACTAATAGGTGCCCCTTCCTCCCTGCTTATCATTATTATTATTGAAACTGATAAATCAGGTCAATTTCAGGTCCCTTCCTGCCTCCATTTCATGGAGCATAAAGGCCACATCAGCCCCTTCCTGAGCAGTTTGCACAGCCCAAGTGCCTGCATGCCATGTGTGCTAAGAGCTTCGCAATCACATAGCTCAGAACAGCCTACGGCCAAGCGTGCTAAATGTCTCAGCCATCCCTAACCAGGACAGGGTTTTCTGCTTCTACTGCTTGGTGCCTACACAAAATGATTCCCTCCCCCTGTTATTAGCCAGCGGTAACATCACTCTATGTCAGAAGGTGGTAGAGGGCTATAAGATGTGTGTGCTTCAGGTATTCCTCCCTCCACTACCCACACTGTCCTTCTTTACATCTAGCCTAGCCTGCCTGGGTACACGTGTGCTCTCCCCTGATCTGGGTTCATCTTGACCAAACATTTTCACTGATTAAATGCTCTCCCCTTTATCTTAGGTACTTATCTGACCATCATAGTCTCTGAGAACCTCACAATCTTCTATGACCCATCCCCAAAACACCCCTGGGAGGCAGGACTATAGCCCCATTGTGCATATGGGAAATTGAGACACATAGAGATTAAGTGACTTGCCTGAAGCATGGTTTGGCATTGTCTACACTACAATCTAGGAGTCTGATTTGCAGCTTGCACAGACATACTCGTTCTAGCTTTCATTATAGACTATCAGGGTTGGAAGGGACCTCAGAAGGTCATCTAGTCCAACCCCCTGCTCAAAGCAGGACCAGTCCCCAACTAAATCATCCCAGCCAGGCTTTATCAAGCCTGACCTTAAAAATCTCTAAGGAAGGAGATTCCACCACCTCCTTAGGTAACCCATTCCAGTGCTTCACCACCCTCCTAGTGAAAAAGTTTTTCCTAGTTTCCAATCTAAACTTCCCCCACTACAACTTGAGACCATTACTCCTTGTTCTGTCATCTGATCCCACTGAGAACAAGCTAGCATGCTAAAACTAATAGTGTAGCCATGGTAGCATGGGTTAGCTACCCCACATAGCAACCCACTTGGGCCCTAGAGAATGTACTTACAGCTGCTAGCCCATCTGACCATTGCCTGTGCTATCACAAGAACATTTATGTTTAGCATACTAGCTCAGCTGACAAGTGTATATCTACACCAGCAGGGAATCGCCCTTTAGCTTGTAGTGTAGGGACAGCCTTAGTCTGTGTAGCATAGCAGGGACCTGCATACAGATTTCCAATGGTCCAGGTTAGTGTCCTAACCACTGCACCATGCCTCCTGTCTGTCACACATCCAATGCTAGCACATATCCAAGCACAGCTGCTTGTGACTCCAGCATGTGGCAAATTCACAGACCACAGGCCCACTACAGCCACCATTTCCAGGGCTCTGTAGCCTTTGGGTAGGCTAGAGTACGCTTCATTGCTCTTATCTAGTGCTTAACCCCCCCGCCCCCAGCTTCCATAGAAAAGCACCTGGAGACCCAGAATTAAGCCTCTCAGAGTTTCAGCAAGGATTGCACAGGGTCAACCTCCCTACTTCCAAGTCCCAAAAGGAACTAAAGGAATGAATTTAATTAAATAACTTTATAAAATCTAATGAGAAATAAATAATTTAATTTTTACAGTATATTATTGCTATTTTATAACCCCCAGACATTACCTTCACAGTTACAGAGAAATATAAATAAAGAAAACAAATTAAAATCTGAACAGTTCAGTCCCCACAGAAACACAGTGAGAAGAAATTCAGAGCTCTCAAAAGCTTAGGCTTAGTTCACCTAAGTATATTAAAGTCTTTGATCACCAAATCTATACAGTTTGCTGAGTCTAAAACAACATCTTCCCTCCACTTGCTTGTAGGAATCTTCAGCTGGAATCCATGAAATCCTTCCTCTGCTGAAATCACTGCTGCAAAATGGTTCAGAGTTAGGGACAGCTTCTCCCAACTCACACAGGACACATGGCCCTTAGTAAAGCAGCAGCGCTGACTGCATCCCTCTGGGAGTCTGACCCCAGCAACAGGGAACCTATTGGAACAGACCCAGAACTATACCCCCAATTCCAGAAACTTTTGGCTGTGCAGTGCTAAATCTGCCCAGCAACAATGACCCAGATACAACTCACTCCTAGCGGCCTCCCCCAAGTTATCTCTTAAAGAGATATCTCCCTATTAGGTTTGTAGGCTACACTTCCACATGGTTGTGCCAGCAGATCCTGGACTTCCTTGCCCCCTGGACAGATGAGTAGGTTCAGTTTACTTCTAGTAGTCGTTGGAGTGCAAGAATCTACCAGCAGCCAGCAGTGAAAAGGTGCTCCCGAGGCACATGGCAGTGCCCCACCAAAGCCAATGATGGGCTGGAAAATTACAGTTACCAAAGACAGGAACGCTCAGTGTGCGCTAGGAGGAGGTAGGCTGGGTTTTTCACTGAGAGGTCACCCTAGAACAGTGTGGATAGTTTGGCCATGATCCATAATGGGGCAGGCACAGCTTCAGAACCACACAGGCAAGCACGAACCCTGACCAGGAAGAAATTTCTCCAGATGACCAAGATCCCTTTGGCATGTGTGATGGGGCAACTGCCCCACACTGTTATGTAAGAGGTTAAAAGAGGCCTAAGGCAGCTGCACAGGAAAACAGCCAATAGGAGAGAGGCTGTGAGGAGCAGGTAATCTGGGTCCTGCAGGCCTATATAAGAAGAGCTGCAGGACAGACTATGGTCAGTGGTTGCTGGCAGTTGGAGGAGGGAAGATGGTGTCTTTAGTAGGCTATACACCCTCCTTTGTAGTATCCTGGGCAGGCAGGGACCTAGGAAGTAGATTAAGCACTCTGGATGTGTAAGCCTAAAGCCTTTGTTTGTGGCCAGATTAAAAGAGGAGCAACCATTAGCTGAGAAGAAGGAAGTCACATCCTTGAATTCCATCTAAATTACATTAAAACAATGTAATATCAGGCTGTTAAGAAGGAGACCCTGTCCTAATTGCACCCACTCTCATCAGATAAAGAAACAAAGAAGAAAGGGCAGGAGATGAAGCTGAAAGACAGCATGTTTACAAGTGGTATAAAAGGAAATGCTTTTTTATGCGGCACATAATTAACCTATGGAACCCACTGCCACAATCTATCATGGAGACCAACAGTCTAGTGGGTTTTCAGAAAAGGCTTGTATAAAAAATATGGCTAGGAGCTATTATGGGGGATATAGCATATAGGAGCCTAATCAGGTGTGGTGAGGCTGGGTGAGCTAATGACCTAGTTAGCTCATTAGTTCATGGCTGATAGGAAGGGCACAGGAAGGAAGTTAGAAGGGTAGCTGAACCCTTTCACAGAGAAGGGAGACCTCTGCTCCTCTCAGGGCCTGGGGAAAGGGTGAATGCTATAAACTGCATCACTGCATGGAACTGTAAAGGTGTTGGTGTAGGTACACAACCAGTGGTATGGAGGGGAAGAGAAGAGAGGCAAGAAGTGGCTTAGGGAAAACCACAATGCAGATAAAGGAGCAGACCTAGATGTTAGGAACAGGGCCCAGAGTGGAGGCTGGGTCTGGGTTCTGCTATGGGCCCCAAGGAAGGGGACTTACAAGGCTATCGTAAGGGTTGTTGAGCCCAGCAAGCGGCCTTTGGGCTGAGCCGCCACCTGCCTGAGGAAAAGCCTCAGAGAGGGTGGAGGGATTTTTGTTTCTATTAAAGACATTTTTAAGATTTTTAGTTGGGATACTTGGGACCCTGGAAGGGATGGACTAAAAATGGTGACGGGGCCTGAGGGCAAATTACCAGGCAGAGAAAGTGCCCCAGTGCTGTAGCAATAGTCAGTAGGAGAGAGCTGTGATGCTATGCCTGGCCAGAGGGGTGCCTGGCAGTGGGTGAGCTCTGATACACTGCCCAGACCCACACAGGAAGAGTCTGTGGCAGAATTGGGGCTAGAAATCCCATTTTGTGAGACTCACCCCCATGCTTTAGCTGCAGGTCTGTGTTAGAGAATGAGGAGATTGACCCAGAGTAAAGGGGCTTCTTTATTGCAGTACTTGTTCCCCTCGACCCAATTGTCGAATAAGCCCTGAGTTAATCACATCACATTCTTTTATATAAGTTAATATGTAAATACCTACATTTACTACAACACCCTTCTTTGGTAATATGAATGCCCACATATTGAATATAATTATTCCCACCCATTTACTATTTACAACATTAAGCATATTCTACAGATATTTTTACCTTCAAAATACATTTCTTTGCAGTAATTGCAGCCACAAGTTCCCTTAATCAGCAGTTTGCAGGGAAGCAAGGAAGGGGCCACGACCCCGAGCTTGTTTATGTAGCTGGGAAAGGAAGGGAGGGGGGAGATGACACATCCTGTGGGGGTCTCGGCTAGCTCTCAGAGGCTGGCGTTGGGTTGGATCTCTGCCATTCTGTACACTGGTCTCTGCAGGGCTGGAGTTGCCTGACCCAGACACTGGATCCCATAGGAGGGCAAAGATGCCCTTTGCAGTGGAGGGGAGTTAATCAGAGACTCCCTGAGTTGGTCTCCTTGCTCAGCTTCCAGCTTAAACAGCCTGTGCTGGGGGGTATAAACCCCACACTAGAGAACAAGAGGGAAAGGAGCATTTCTGTTCACAGGGTGTCCTGCCTAGCTGCACCTGCAAAGCCTGCGCATACTGGAGTGGACCTTAAAAGGGGAGGCAGAGACTCTGAGAAGAGGGCAGGCAGTGGACGGGAGAAGATCTGAGCATCCCAGGAAAGCTTGCAGCCTGAGGCTTGAATACTGACCTGCCCTAGCCTGCAAGGGAGGGACTGGGGACTTCTGAAGGTCACAGACTTTAATTTTGTGTTTGGTTCTTTATGTTAGCCTGTGGGGACAGGGGACACTTTTAGGAAGCAATTCAGGGAGGCAGTTGCATAGCACCCCAAGGTGCTGCTCTCAGCTGTCTACCAGTGGGTCCTGGATCCCCTACCAGCCCCTAAAGAGGGGACAATGACAGAAGCCTGTCCCTTGGTGGGGAACTTAGTTGGGAGACACTGAAAGTGCAAAGGTCCAGATCCTAAAACCCCAACCCATGGGTGAAACCCCAAAGCTCTTGCTGACTTCTGAAGATTTCTACATCATTGGACTTGACCATGTGACCTAGCTGCAGGGCTGAGTCACTAACAGGTAGGGTGACCAGATGCCCCGATTTTATAGGGACAATCCTGATTTTGGGGTCTTTTTCTTATATAGGCTCCTATTACTCCCCACTCCCTGTCCCGATTTTTCACATTTGCTGTTTGGTCACCCTACTAACAGGATAGATTTCATCCTGGCGGATCCGTTGTGAGAAAGAGGAACTCCCAAGAGCAGGGGTGGGCAAACTTTTTGGCCCGAGGGCCACACGGGACTTCAAAATTGTGCAGAGGGCCGGGTAGGGAAGGCCCCGCCCCCATCCGACCTCCACCCACTTCCTGCCCCCTGACTACTCCCCTCAGAACCCCGACCTGTCCAAACCCCCCTTCCTTGTCCCCTGATTGCCCCCACAGAGACCTACCTCACTCTAATTGCCCCCCACAACCCCACCCCCTTCTAGCCCCCCGCTATCTGTTCCCTGACTGTTCCTGCCCTAGACCCCCTACACCCTATCCACCAGCCTGTGCACCCACCACCTAACACCCCACCCCCTGAAACTGGCTTACCTGCTCAGCCTGCTCGCAGCTCTCCGCCTGGCCCCGCATCTTGCCGTCCTCCGCCCGGGCCCCGTGGCTTGCCGTGGTTGGCCTGGCACCCTGGGCCGGAAGTGCGGGGCCTCGCGGCTTGCCGCAGTTGGCCAGGCACCCTGGCTTGGGGCCCCATGGCAAGACGCACTTGGCCCGGCCCCCGGCTCAGACCGCGGGGCCACGGTGCTTTCCGCGCTGGGCCCGGTCCTGCAGCCGGCAGCGTGGGGCCGCTGGACTTTCCATGCTTGTGGTGCTTGGCCCAGCCCTCTGGCAGGGAGTGCGGGGCCGTGCGGCTTGCCGCACTCAGCCTGGCCCGGCGCCCTAGCCGGGGACATGGAGCCGCGTGGCTTACTGCGCTCAGCCTGAGACTGAGAGGGCAGGGCCACTGGCCTCGCCCCCCGGCTCAAGCTCGCAGGCCGGATGAAAATGGCCGGGGGCCACATGTGGCCTGTGGGCCGTAGTTTGCCCAGATCTGCCCAAGAGGAAGAAAACCTTCCCAGCCTGACCACTAGATGGCACTGCTAGTGTGTGTTCCCCTTCACACAGCTCCAAACTGAAACTAAGTGGAGTCCTTTTGTCTGTCAGAGTATGTCTACACTGCAATAAAACACTCATGGCTGGCCTGAGTCAATAAGACTTGCCCTCACAAGTCTCAGGCTTGTGGCGATATACAATTGCAGTGCAGATGTCTGGGCCCAGGCTTTGGGATGCTCACAAGGGGAAAGGGTCCCAGAGCCTGAAATCCAGCCTGAGACTGAACATCTATACTGCAGTTGTGTAGCCCCACAGGCCAAGCCCAAGTCATCTGACATGGGCCAGCTGCAGGTATTTTAATGCAGTGTAGACAAACCCTGAGTCAGGCTGTCCCCTCACACTGAGGAGCTGAAAGGCCCGCAAACTGCTTGTCCAGATCAACCTGTACAGAAGTCGCCATATTGGCCTTGGAGGAGTTTCTAATCCATGCTGTCCTACCTTGAGATGTGTCAGGGGGCTCTGGTTGCTATTGTTGTACTCCCATGGATAGGACCCTCTAGAAACCGCATCCAGAGTCCCAGAGACTGGCAAACTCTATGTGGGTGGTTCCAGCTAAATCATCCTTGCTGTAGATTAATCAGATTGCTCTTTGTCTTGCCCTCAGTGGCTATGGAGAGCAATTGATCACTGTCCTTTTTATAACAACCCTTAACATCTCTGAAGACTGTTATCAGATCCCCCTGATACTCCTAAAACAGGGGGGGGGGCTTAATTTACTCCCTGTCCACCCCTACTTAGAGCAAAGCGGGAGGCGGCAGAAAGATAGTGGCTCTCTGAGGCAGAATGTCTTCCTAGAGCTGCTGCTGGGATGAAGCAGCTACCTGAGCCAAATGGAAGCCTAGCCCTTGGAAAGAGCAGGCAGAATTTGGTTGTTACACAGCTTAGCTTCCCTAGAGTATTGGAGACTTGCCTCTAGCCCCAAAAGGTACATATCTTGTGCTGGGCCCATGGCAGAGGCAGGAATGGAACAGTAATACCTAGGGCATGAATTGTAATACCTAGGACTCCCTCCACACCACACTCCTGAAATCACCAGCACCATGCCCAAAATACATCTACCTGTGCAGGGCAAACATCGCCTGTGCTGAGTCCACTGCACCTGCAACCATAGGAATGCTGTTGATACTGGAATTGCAATTTGCATTCTCTTGTTCATAGATCAAATGAGCATTTGGCTAGACATATGTTATCTCAGCTCCTTTCAGTGCTGCAAGTGGGGTCTCACGCAGATGTTGATTAATTTCTTTTCAACT
Source organism: Dermatemys mawii (assembly GCA_007922305.1). Lineage (NCBI taxonomy): Eukaryota > Metazoa > Chordata > Testudines > Dermatemydidae > Dermatemys > Dermatemys mawii. The sequence continues at coordinate 1,090,817 of ML677390.1, forward strand.
TATGGTAATTTCCTCCATTTTTGAAGATTCAGCTACTGTTGCTAGTCAGAGCTGACGCAGCATTTGCTTAATAAAGGAATACAGCCCCCTGTGTTTTTGTAAGTAAGTAACTAGATCTGGTGGATCACAAAAAAATTCTCAGATACTGTGTGGCTCTGCAGAATAAAATATTCTGACCTGAATGCCCAGGAGCATTGAACTGGGAACCTCTGAAAAGTGACATTCCTTTTATAGTTAGAGTCATAGAATATCAGGGTTGGAAGGGACCTCAGGAGGTCATCTAGTGCAAGCCCCTGCTCAAAGCAGGACCAATCCTCAACTAATTATGCCAGCCAGAGCTTTGTCTAGCCTGACCTTAAAAACCTCTAAGGAAGGAGATTCCACCACCTCCCTAGGTAACCCATTCCAGTGCTTCACCACCCTCCGAGTGAAAAAGTTTTTCCTGATTCCTGAACCCTCCCCCTTTGCAACTTGAGACCATTACTCCTGGTTCTGTCATCTGTTACCACTGAGAACAGTCTAGATCCATCCCTTTTGGAACCCCTTTCAGGTAGTTGAAAGCAGCTATCAAATCTCCCCTCACTCTTCTCTTCTGTAGACTAAACAATCCCAGTTCTCTCAGCCTCTCCTCATAAGTCATGTGCTCCAGCCCCCTAATCATTTTTGTTGCCCTCCTCTGGACTGTTTCCAATTTTTCCACATCCTTCTTGTAGTGTGGACCTCAAAACTGGACACAGTACTCCAGATGAGGCCTCACCAATGTTGAATAATGGGGAACAATCACATCCCTCAATCTGCTGGCAATGCCCCTACTTATACAGCCCAAAATGCCTTTAGCCTTCTTGGCAACAAGGGCACACTGTTGACTCATATCCAGTTTCTCATCCACTGTAACCCCAAGGTCCTTTTCTGCACAACTGCTGCCTACCCATTCGGTCCCTAGTCTGTACCAGTGCATGGGATTAGTCCGTTCTAAATGCAGGACTCTGCATTTGTCCTTGTTGAAGCTCATCAGATTTCATTTGGCCCAATCCTCTAATTAGTCCAGGTCCCTCTGTATCCTGTTCCTACCCTCCAGCTTATTTATTACTCCTCCCAGTTTAGTGTCATCTGCAAACTTGCTGAGGGTGCAATCCACGCCGTCCTCCAGATCTTGAACAAAATCAGCCCCAGGACCAACCCTTGGGACACTCCACTTGATACCGCCTGCCAACTAGATATGGAGCCATTGATCACTACCCGTTGAGCCCGACGATCCAGCCAGCTTTCTGTCCACCTTATAGTCCATTCATCCAGCCCATACTTCTTCAACTTGCTGGCAATAATACTGTGGGAAGACTGTATCAAAAGCTTTGCTAAAGTCAAGGAATAACATGTCCACTGCTTTCCCCTCATCCACAGAACCAATTATCTCGTCATAGAAGGCAATTAGGTTAGTCAGGCATGACGTGCCTTTGGTGAATCCATGCTGACTGTTCCTGATCACTTTCCTCTCCTTTAAGTGCCTCAAAATTGATTCCTTGAGAACCTGTTCCATGATTTTTCCAGGGACTGAGGTTAGGCTGACTGACTGTAGTTCCCCAGATCCTCCTCCTTCCCTTTTTTAAAGATGGGCACTACATTAGCCTTTTTCCAGTCATCCAGGACCTTCCCTGATTGCCATGAGTTTTTAAAGATAATAGCCAGTGGCTCTGCAATCACATCGGCCAACTCCTTTAGCACCCTTGGATGCAGTGCATCTGGCCCCATGGACTTGTGCTCATCCAGCTTTAATAAATAGTCCTGAACCACTTCTTTCTATACAGTTAAGTTGTCTTGCATCTGTTGAGGATATATGAGCCATCAGCTTTTCAGAGACTTAACTGGAGAAGGAGTTGGAAAAATAACATATTGCTTTTCCCCAAACCTATTTTATATTGAGGACAAACAGCCCCAGTCAAATGGGAAATGACTCAAAGAGACTCCCAGGCAGCCAGACTGTGTCTGAATACTGCGACCAACTGCAGAACAGCCAGAAGAACCCAAGCCAGGAGTAAAATCCTGCTCTCACATCTAAACCATGGAGCTTGTCTTAGAGATCTTCTTTCTACATATGCTGATCTCTCACAGGAGGGGTGCAGGGCATGGGGGTGGGTCTGGACAAACTTCCCACTGCATTCTCCAAACTTACTTCTTCCTTGTTCTCCCAGGAGGTACTAGCTCAGTGGTGTCAACTGCCCACCGGCAAGGGGACCTGATATACAGGTGCTTTGTAGGGTGCTTCCACTTTTGACTAGGATGAGATAGGCAGCTTGGAAAATCTCAGCCTACCGCTCCAAGGGAGTCAATAAACCAGGGGTAGGGGGCCTGGGTGGCCTCCCTCCAAGCCAGAAGGGAAAGAACCACTCTCTCAGCCAGAGTGGGTGGAGCCAGACCAAGCTGGCTCCATCCCCAGGAAGGGGAGAAGCAGAACAGAAAGTACAAAGGGTGGGGCCCTTAGCTCAGTCAGGGCAGCACCAGGGAGGGAGATAGACACAAACGGCTGGCTGCTCCCTCCACACCCTGCTGCCGAGCCAGGGGAGGTACTGGACCAAGGGTTTCCAGACCTGCCCACCACAGGGTACCCTGAGGAACAGCTGGAGCCCAGCAGTGACCCGTACCTGATGGGGGCAGATGCTGAGGGGGAACTGGAGCTGCCAGCGGTGGAGTACCCCGAGGCACTGCCAGAGCCCAGCAGTGACCCGTGCCTGACGGAGGCAGATGCTGAGGGAGAACTGGAGCTACCAGTGGCGGATGACCCCGACTCCTATTGGTGCACCCTTGCCTGTGAGATGCACCCCTGACTCTTTTCCGGCACTCCTCTGCCTGAGGGGCGCGCTACTGACTCTTTGCCGGCGCTCCCCTGCCTGAGGGGCCGCTACTGACTCTTTGCCGGCACTCCCCTGCCTGAGGGGCGCGCCATGGACTCTTGACGGCACACCTCCCGACCCTAATTTCCCCCATGACTGGAAGGTGCGACCGAGGTCGTTCAGTGAGGCAGTAGTTCCCCACCGCCCCCAGTGGCTCAGAGGACCCACTGACCCTCATACAATTGGTGGAGAATGCGGGCATCCAGGACCCTATCCCTGCAGTAAGGGATTAGTGCAGGAAGGCCGTTGAAACTCCCATAATCCAAAACGGATAAGGAAAAGCTTATTAAGTTCCTGGCTGATAGCCAGCAACAGCTCGTCCAGCAGCTGGGCATCCAACAGCAGCAGTTGCTTCAAACCTTGGGGGTCCAGCACCGCGAACAACAAATCCAGTGCTTCCAGCAACTCGCAGCCCTCTGGCCAGCCTCGGGAGGATAGGGGGGGCTCAAACTGTGGGGGCGACTGCCCTGATCTCTCCTACACCCCTGATCCATCTGGCCAAGATGGGGCCTGACGACGACCCGGAGGCCTCTCTCATGACCTTCGAGTAGGTTGCCTCAGTGGCCATCTGGGCGCCTGACCAATGGGCAACCCTCCTCTCCCCCATCTGATGGGGCCTGCTGAGAAGGCGTATCGGGGACTCCCGGATGATGAGGCCCGCATCTACACTCGAGTGAAGGCAGCAATCCTGGATGCCTTTTATATCACCCCGGAGACATTTCAGCGACGGTTTCAGGGAAAGGCATACCCACCGGGCGCCTGACCAGCGGCTGTGGCCCAAGAATTAAAGGATGCCAGTTGCCAATGGCTCCAGCCTGAGTGTTGGATGGCCGCCGAGGTGACTGAACAAGTTATCCTAGAACAATTCGTGCATATCCTCCCGACCCAGGGGAGGGCATGGGTGTTGCAGCACTGGCCACAGATCCTGAATGCCACCGTCACCGTTATGGAGAACTTTCTAGAAGCAGAGGCCCCGATTGGAAAGGCCGCCCATCCACGAAGCTCAAGGCCTGGCCCACAGAAGCTTGAGAGGGGGTCACCATCCAAGGCTGACGCACCACCCCATACCCACCGACCAGACGGCCGCTGGATTGACGCCCCCCGGCACCAGGAGCCCCCACAGTGCACTGCCTCAGGACGCATAACCCGGCCACCAAGTCCCAGCCAACCCCGTGGCCCAAACGATGTACCTGCCGGGGCGCCAAGAGGTAGGGCCTTGCTTCTGGTGTGGTGAGCACGGTCACCTGCAAAGGGACTGTACGGTGATGGATTGCGACTTCAGCCAGGTGTATGCCTGGGAGCGGTGGGCCCGTCCTCCCTCGACAGCCAAGTTGATGGCCCCCATGGAAGTCGTCGGGAACCATGTTGTGGGTCTAGTTGATTCCGGCTGTGCACAGACCCTTGTCCGCCGGACGCTCCTCCTGAACACTGAGCGGGCCACTGGGGAGGTGCAGATTCAATGCATACATGGAGATGTGAAACTGTACCCCATGGTGCAAGTTGCGATCACGGTGAACGGAGCAACCCAGCTAATGAACGTGGCCGTGGCATGATCCTTTGCCTACCCAGTTATTCTGGGCCACGACTGGCTGGACTTCGTTGAGGTGCTCCGATCCCAACCCTCAGACGAGGCATTTGAGGGGGCTCCACCTGAGGCAGTGTTAGGCCCAAGAATTAATCCAGGGGATTCTGGGTAGTCCCTGAGCAGAGTTGCAGATGAATCTGCACTCTTGCAGACCCTGAGCGAGAGCTGCATTCTAAATAGCTTTTCTACCAAATGTCCTTCACTCCCTATTAAGTGGAGCCTTAATGTCAACACTCCCTGTTTTGTCCTTCACTCCCTGTTTTTTGTTTTTTTTTGTTAGGTCATCTATCTTTCCTGTCTCCTGGTTTCTGGTACTGGTCAAATGTGCTGATAAGAAAATACTGAGACAGCATGTATTGCTTTAACTTGTAATGAAATATTAGAAGTTTCTTACTAACAAAGGGGGGAGGTGGGTTGCTTGAATGAATAATTTGTGATGTAATGAAACTGTCTATAAAAATTTACTAGTTGTTAGAATGGGCAGCTGGTTCTCTTGGGAGATGGGCTGCTCTCTATTGTTGTGTGCATTCTTCAATAAAGAGCCTATTATCGGACTTTGCTGGTGTTGCCTGTCTCTGTGTGGTCAGACAATGAACCGGGCCAGTCTGGGTTCGAGTCCCAGACAGCAGTAACTGACCCCAATGCGGGGCCAAGCAGCGGGGTTGCCCCAGTTCCCACACCTGAATGGGATGGCCTGGAGTTGGTGGGGCCTCCTCCTGACCTTGTAGACTTCAGCCAATATCAAAGGGAAGACCCTACACTCTGCTTTGCTTCTGAGCAGCTGGCTTGGGTGGATGGGGAGGTCGTGGCAGCCCAGCGCACTACCCAGCGGCCTAGGTTTGAACTATATCATGTTCGCCTTTACCATATTGATCGAGTCCCGCAAACCCAAGTGGTCCAGGCCCAACTTGCGGTTCCCCAAATCCATCAGGCTGTCCTGAAGCTTGCACACGACATCCTGGCGGCAGGTCACTTAGGGCCGGAGAAAACCACGGCAAGGGTCCTGGCCAGGTTCTTCTGGCCCGGCGTCCACCATGAAGTGAAGGACTACTGCATGTCATGTCCTGACTGACAACATGCGGCACCAGCTGAGGTACGGAAGGCCCCCCTGGTCCCTTTACCAGTCATTGGTATACCATTCACACGTGTAGCAATGGACCTGGTGGGGCCCTTTCCAAAAAGTAAGGTGGGCCACCAGTACATCCTTGTCCTGATTGACTATGCCACCCGCTTTCCCGAAGCCATCCCCTTATGAAGTATTACAGCTCGCACCATCGCTGCCGAACTTCTGAAAGTCTTTGCCCGGATGGGCCATCCTTGGGAAGTACTCACTGACCAAGGGACAACTTCACCTCTAAGTTGTTCCGCCAGGTGTGTGCCCTGCTAGGGATCAAGAAACTGCAGACCTCGGTCTACCGGCCCCAGACTGATGGGTTGGTAGAACGTTTTAACCGAACCCTGAAGGGAATGTTACAATGCTTCCCCACTGAGGACCTCCACCAGTGAGACCAGCTGTTCCCCCCTTTGCTACTGGCCATTAGAGAAGTTCCCCAGGCGTCCATGAAGTTCTCTCCATTTGAGCTCCTTTATGGGCAATGTCCCCGTGGGGTGTTAGACCTCTTGCAAGAAACTTGAGAACACACCCCATCCACAACGCAGGTCTCCTACAATATGTGTTACAGCTGCTGGGGCGGCTGGCACGGGTGGGCGAGCTCGCAAGAGAGAACTTAAACATAGCCCAAAGGACCAAGGGGCAGTATGATAATCGGGGCACCCAGGCCCCATCATTTGCACCAGGGGATTGAGTATTCCTACTGCTCCCCTCCAAGGAATCGAAACTCTTAGCCCACTGGCAGGGCCCATATGATGTCCTCTGCCAGATAGGACCAGTTACACTTGTCTACAATTTTTTAGAAGTCGTCTGCTTCAGAGATAAAATGTGATATTTATTATGTATTTTGATGTGCTGAATTCAAATATGACAATTAAAACAACTGATTGGCTACTGTTTCTAAGATATTTAAGTTTTTACATTTTATGTCTATGTATATTGTGTAGATAGTAGAGTTTTAATCATAAATTGTAAACCTAGGTCTTTTCATGTGTTTATGGTTGCTTTACATGATAATATTTCACCTGTCCTGTTTATGTGTAACCCTTCTGCCCATCAGAGTTGGCAGCAACAAGGGCCGGGTTCAGTATCCAGGGGTTCCATTCCAATAGCACAATACAAAAACCGGCTCGAGCCCCCACCCAGTGACCTGGGACAACCATATACCACCCCTCTGGGCGTCTGTAAGAGACAATACTTCCCCTCTCGCAAGCACAGAGTCTGAGTGTACCAAAGCCTTTTAATAACAGGGAGAAACTATGTGGCATTATATTGGGGAAACACCACAAACAAGGTTAATAAACCAGACCATGAACCAGAAGCCCCCCTCCCAGCAAATAGGCCGTGGCCTTCCCTTTGGCTCTTGAGTTCCACCACCCCAAAAAGTCACTCAATAGTCCCAAAAGTCCAACAGCCCAAGAGTCTCTGTCCTTGGTCCGTGCAGAGTTCAAAAGTCAATTGGCAGAGTCTTACCTCCAGCCTGGGTGGAATTGGAGGGTAGAGCACGGGGCACCTTACGTGGTCCGAGGCCGACTGCACCGCCTCTCCGTGAGGTTCCGCTGCAGCTCTCACCGCAATCGGCTCTGCTCCGCTCCGCTGGCTGTCCTACGAACCGCTCTGCCCGTTGATCCGCTAGCTGCTCTGCTAGCCGACACACAGACAGCTCTGCTGCGCTGGTCACTCTGCCCGCAGCACCAACGCCTCCGCTAGTCGACAGACAGCTCTGCTGCACCAGTCACTCCGCTAGCCGTCCTGCTAGCCGACACACAGACTGCTCTGCTGCACCAGCCACTCTGCACTTTTTCCAGGTCCCCCCTACTTAAGACAGTGCTCAGTGATTTCTTTAGCTCTTAGGTGATTTCAGCTCACAGTAGGGGAGCCTTAGTACAGGTGCACCAGTGAGCCCAAAGCAATTGTCAGCTCAGCAGCCTGGAACCAGGCTCCTAATGGAAGCAAAATTCAATTCTGACATTCTACAGTGGAAAGAGGCAGAGTGCAATAGACCTGGGAGGCCCTCAGACATAGCCCTCACCCAAAAGGTATAGGTCTGTCCATCACCTCTCTCAATCTCACAGTGTTCTGAAAACGCATGGCCCTTGCCCACTGAGTGCTACCTAGATGATGGCGAGTCTCTCCATCATAACACGGGCCAAGTACATGTCCATAGTCCTTCATTCACATAATCACAGTAACATCACTTTATCATTCCTGCCCCAATAACATAGAAACTGGGGCTCCCTCATCAGCCGAAGTGGCCATGTGGGCTGCTGTGGGCTCAGGCTAGGCGCAGTGGGTGTGTCTATGCAAATTGATTAGCCCCAGACTTATTTTGCAAGGCTCACTGCAATTCCCATAGTTCGCCACCAGATGTCAGAATATATCTCATTCCTGACACTGCTTACATATGTAACACTTTAAAAATCAGCAAAAGGGTTATATAAATAAAATGTATTATGAAACAAAAGGCAAAAAACTATTATGTACATAGTTTAGTCTTATTCAGTGTCTACTCGGCCCTTCTTGGCTTGTCTCTTGTATTCATTAAATGGAGCATCTCTTCTCACTGTCCAGCAATAGTCTGCAAGCATTGATGGGCTCCATTTGCCCTGACAGCGTTTCTCCATTGTTGCAATGTCCTGGTGAAATCGCTCGCCGTGCTCGTCGCTCACTGCTCCGCAGTTCGGTGGAAAAAAATCTAGATGAGAGTGCAAAAAATGTATCTTTAGTGACATGTTGCAACCAAGGCTTTTGTATGCCTTGAGGAGGTTTTCCACCAACAACCTGTAGTTGTCTGCCTTCTTGTTTCCGAGAAAATGTATTGCCACTGACTGGAAGGCTTTCCATGCCGTCTTTTCCTTGCCACGCAGTGCATGGTCAAATGCATCATCTCGAAGAAGTTCACGAATCTGAGGACCAACAAAGACACCTTCCTTTATCTTAGCTTCACTTAACCTTGGAAATTTTCCACGGAGGTACTTGAAAGCTGCTTGTGTTTTGTCAATGGCCTTGAGAAAGTTCTTCATCAGACCCAGCTTGATGTGTAAGGGTGGTAACAAAATCTTCCTTGATTCAACAAGTGATGGACGCTGAACACTTTTCCTCCCAGGCTCCAATGACTGTCGGAGTGGCCAGTCTTTCTTGATGTAGTGGGAATCTCTTGCACGACTCTCCCATTCGCAGAGAAAACAGCAGTACTTTGTGTATCCAGTCTGCAGACCAAGCAAGAGAGCAACAACCTTCAAATCACCACAGAGCTGCCACTGACGTTGGTCATAGTTTATGCACCTCAAAAGTTGTTTCATGTTGTCATAGGTTTCCTTCATATGGACTGCATGACCAACTGGAATTGACGGCAAAACATTGCCATTATGCAGCAAACAGTTTTAAGACTCGTCTTCGATGAATCAGTGAAGAGTCTCCACTCATCTGGATCGTGAACGATGTTGAGGGCTGCCATCACACCATCGATGTTGTTGCAGACTACAAGATCACCTTCCATGAAGAAGAATGGGACAAGATCCTTTTGATGGTCACGGAACATGGAAACCCTAACATCACCTGCCAGGAGATTCCACTGCTGTAGTCTGGAGCCCAACAGCTCTGCCTTACTCTTGGGTAGTTCCAAATCCCTGACAAGGTCATTCAGTTCAGCTTGTGTTATGAAGTGTGATTCAGAGGAGGAGGAGGATGGGAGAAAATGTGGGTCCTGTGACATTGATGGTTCAGGACCAGAAGTTTCATCCTCTTCCTCTTCCTCGTCTGACTTGAGTGAGAATGATTCTGGTGCATCAGGAACCGGCAGTCCTTCTCCGTGGGGTATTGGGCGTATAGCTGATGGAATGTTTGGATAATGCACAGTCCACTTTTTCTTCTTTGACACACCTTTCCCAACTGGAGGCACCATGCAGAAGTAACAATTGCTGGTATGATCTGTTGGCTCTCTCCAAATCATTGGCACTGCAAAAGGCATAGATTTCCTTTTCCTGTTCAACCACTGGCGAAGATTTGTTGCACAAGTATTGCAGCATATGTGTGGGGCCAACCTCTTGTCCTGATCTCCAATTTTGCAGCCAAAATAAAGGTGACAGGTTTTCTTAACCATAGTGGTTATACTGCGCTTTTGTGATGCAAAAGTCACTTCACCACAAACATAGCAGAAGTTATCTGCACTGTTCACACAAGTACGAGGCATCTCTGCTCACTTTGGCTAAACAGAAATGTGTCCCTTTGCAAAATCAAACACTGACAAATAAGAGAGCACGACACTGTATGATTTCTAGAGCTGATATAGGGCAATTTGTTCAGAAGAGTGATGTAAGCTTCGTTATGATTGCATCATCCATGACTTCTAGGAATAACATGATGCAATTCATATCATGTATGACGCAATACCAGCTTCAGATTGCATCATTCATTGTTTTGCCTAAAAAGCAAGTACTGTCCAAAACCAGTCATAGATTTATTCATAGATCCAGTCAAAGATGTATTTTAGTCTTTTCTGGTTTAAATTGAGATCCCTTCCCTTTATAACTCACTTATCCTCCGCCATTCCCATGTCAAGGGTCGTATATACTGACCCAATAGCATATCTTGAAAACTAGAGCCAATCAACAATTTTAAGCATCATTTTCATTCTCAGTGACCCAGAATTAGTAAAGTTTGACTACATTTATGTCAGAAGCATTTTGGCTATAGAGCAGTGTTATCTATGAGATCTGGCAACCAGGTCACTGTAAAGAAAAGCAAATCTATCATATAAATCTCTAAAACCCTGGCAGGAGCAAGAGGGCCTATTGATTGCCCCATACCCCCCTGAGCCGGACCTAGAACCAGAACCTCCCGAGGATGAGCCCCAATTAGCAGAAACACTCACAACCAAGCAGCGAGAACAGGCTCTCTGCCTCGTAAAGGCCTTCCCCCAGACGTTCACCACAGAACCTGGGCAGACCACTCTCGCCTACCGTGTGATCCAAACTGAACCCGGGGTGGTGGTTCGAGAGGCAACCCGGCCATTGCCTTGGCAAATGAGGGAAGCCTTAGAAGAAGAAGTCCAGGCAATGTTGGAGCTGGGTGTGATCGAGCACTCCCAGAGTGAATGGCGGAGTCCCGTTGTCCTCATCCCAAAGCCGGATGGAAGCCGGTGATTTTGCATTGACTTCTGGAGAGTGAACGCTGTTTTGAAGTTTGATGCCTATCCAATGCCTTGCGTCGGCGAGCTTCTTGACCGGCTGGGAGAGGCCTGCTATATCACCACATTGGACCTCATGAAGTGGTACTGGCAGATCCCTCTGGACCTGGTCCAAGGAGAAGACAGCATTTGCCACCCCTTCAGGGCTCTACCATTTCACTCAGATGCCTTTCGGCCTCCATGGGGCCCCAGCAACCTTCCAGCGCCTGATGGATTGGATTTTGCAACCACATACCAAGTATGCCACGACCTATCTGAATGACGTGGTCATCTATGGCAGCAACTGGGAAGAACATCTCAACCAAGTAGCAGCTGTCCTCCAGGACCTCCATGCAGCCGGGCTTACCGCCAATCCAAAAAAATGTCGAATTGAGCATGAGGAAACCACTTACCTATGGTTCACCTTGGGCTGGGGACAAGTGCGCCCCCTCATTGGGAAAGTCCAAGCACTCCAGGAATATCAGGCACCGACCATGAAGAGGCAGGTGCAACAATTCCTGGGTTTAGCTGGCTGTTACTGCCGGTTTGTGCCCCACTTTGCAACCATTACTGCCCCTCTGACGGAACTCCTGACTAAGAACAGCCCTTGCCAAGTGTGCTGGTCTGCTGAATGTGAGAGGGCCTTTCGAACCATCAAAGAACGAATATATAGTGAGCCAGTGCTCTTCAGCCCTGACTTTCATCGCAAATTCATTGTTCAGACTCATGCATCGGGAGTAGGGCTTGGGGCTGTCCTCTCACAGAAGGTGGAGCGGGGGGAGCACTCGATTGTCTACATCAGTCAGAAGCTGTTCCCTAGAGAACGGAATTACTCCGTCATTGAGAAGGAGGCCCTAGCAGTTAAGTGGGCGGTCAACGCCCTCCGTCACTATATCCTCGGGGCTCCCTTTATACTTGTTACAGACCATGCACCCTTGAAGTGGCTCAGTAAGATGAAGGACACTGAAGCCAGGCTTATGCAGTGGTATCTAGCTCTGCAGCCCCATGCCTTCACAATCCACCATCGGGCGGGAAGGGACAACGCCAACACTCACTTCCTATCCCGCTTAGGGGAAGGTGAGGATGCCAGTTCCGAAGGTCGGGAACTGGATTTGAGGGGTGGGGTATGTAGGGGGCCTGGGTGGCCTCCCTCCAAGCCAGAAGAGAAAGAACCACTATCTCAGCTTGAGTGGGCGGGGTCAGACCAAGCTGGCTCCACCCCCAGGAAGGGGAAGGGCGGAACAGGAAGTACAGAGGGTGTGGCCCTTAGCTCAGTCAGGGCAGCACCAGGGAGGGAGACAGACAGACAGCTGGCTGCTCCCTCCACACCCTGCTGCCGAGCCAGGGGAGATACTGGACCAAGGGTTTCCAGACCTGCCCGCCACAGAGTACCCTGAGGAACAGCTGGAGCCCAGCAGTGACCTGTACCTGATGGGGGCGGACGCTGAGGGGGAACCAGAGCTGCCAGCGGCTGAGTGCCCCGAGGGACTGCCAGAGCCCAGCAGTGATGAAGGGGGATGCTGAGGGAGGACCGGAGCTACCAGCGGCGGATGACCCCAACTCCTGTTGGTGCCCCCTTGCCTGTGAGGTGCACCCCTGACTCTTGGCCGGCGCTCCCCTGCCTGAGGGGCGCGCCATGGAATTTTGACAGCATGCCTCCCAACCCTAATTCCGCTGTGACCGGAAGGTGCGACCGAGGTCGTTCAGCGAGGCAGTAGCTCCCCACTGCTCCCAGCGGCTCAGAGGACCCACTGACCCTCGTACACCAGGTAGTTAAAACACAATAGCTTATTGGGCTAAAAGGCACCGGAGAGACAGCCAGCCATTGACAACAGAGATAACAGAAAAGCGAATGGATTGTCATGGAGTTTAATGGGCTAGACCCTGGGTCAGTGCAGGAGGTAAATGGGGGCAAAGGGTCTTTACTACACCCAAAATCCTGGTGGAAGCCAGATGCTAATTCAACCCACAGCACAAGGTAGAGTATTCTAGAGGCTGCTCTAGCCTGTGCTGGCTCCAAGGGCTGCTGGTGTGTGGGTGGGGCTCACTGGAGCACAGTGTGCTCTGCTCAGGCCCTATCACACAATATGTTCATAGCCAGGGGTATTGTAGATAGGGATGATGAGTATTGTTATCTCGGGTGAACAGAGTAGCAGGTTCAGCAACATTACATTTTCTGAGGGACTAGGCACTGGGCTGGTCAGCAAGAGACTGGAGTCCTGCTCCTGGCCGTAAAGCTGCCTTATGCTGGGGGCAAATCCCAGAACCTCTCTGTATAGAAGGTATGATATTTGCCAGCTGTGTAATCTTTGCAATGTGCTGTCTGATGCAAAGTGTTAGGAAGGCCAGGCAGTGAGAGAGGCAGGTATAGTCTCAGGATCTCCTGGATTCTCAGTTCCTAACCCTTAATCAAATTCACCCTCTGCTGGCTTTTTAATGTTCACAAAATCCCAAATTTCATACCTCCCCTTCCTCACAGCCCTGCAGAGCCTCACATCTGGAGTTCACACACATCCCGTGCCACGTGGAACCTGCAACATGGAAGTTGGGGCTTCAGGCCCCAAAGCAGGGTGGGCACAACAGGTCTCCTACGTGCCCTGAGTGAAATCCCCTGACCATTCCAGTGAGTACCCCTGTGAGGGCGTGTCCACCCCACACAAAACTGGAAGGGGTTAAAATGGTCAGGTAGGTCAATTAACTCTACAGGCTGCACCTGGAGGGCAAGCCAGGGAGCAGTATTGATTGCAAGCAGGCTTAGCTGGGCAGAAACCGGGGGGGGGGGGGGGGGAGGGACTATAAAGCCAGGAAGCTGGCAACAGACTAGGGCAGCTGGGAGGGGCACCAGTTACTCCTGGGGAGAGGGAGGCAGGTTTGGTTCTGATATCCCCAGGGAAAGAAGGGGAACTAAGATTTGTAGGAAGGAGTCCAAAGAAGGAGTGACAAAGGCTGCAGGAAAGAAAGTCACAGTTGGAGGGATAGGGTCCCTGGACTGGAAACTGGAGTAGTGAGTTGGTTCCCCCCCTACCAGCCATTGGGGAAGTGGCACCATCAGGCCAGTGTCTGAGAAGACTGACTGAGATACTTTGTGTGGAAAGACTTTGGGGCTCTGTCACAAAGAGGAAACTGCAGCTCCTGGAGTGAGAGAGACCACAGGGCAAGACAGTATGGGTGAAGACATTGCCAGAGGAGGGTGCAACAGCAGGCAGAGCTAATTCCCAGGACAGCCAGGAGGAGGTGCCACTTGCAGTGAGTGCACTCTGTCACAAGCCCCCAATCCAAAATGAATTCGGTCTGCAATGTTTCTTTTAAAAATGATGTCACACGAAACCATGTTGCATCTTTCTATAACCACTGTTTGGTCAATCACACTCACAGATGTGGCTATGAACCTGTAAACTGGCAGGCTGCATTGTGTAGGTTACTGTAAATAGTTTCCAGAATTGTGGCTTGCAGATATTATCATGAAATAGTGTTTGTGTGACAAATAAATGCATCCCACTCAAATCTTACATCAATCAGGTAAATCAATAGGCTGCACATAGTAAAACAGGCAAACGTCATTTCTCATGCTGGGCTGGTCCTTTCAGGATTTAGAGCATATTTTCTCTTATATAATTATACTCACTATCTCTGTGAAAAATTCTCCCCTTGGTGAGATTGCAGCATGAAAAGTAGCTGTCTTCACTTCTGCAGCTCTCTTGTCTGCCTCCTGCCCCTCCCTCTTCTGCTTCCCTCTGATGTTGCCCTATGGAGAGCTTCACTGGTAAGAAGTGGGATTTTGACATCAGCTGTAAATGAAACTGTCACATGCCCAGTAATGCACAATGGTCTTTGCACTGCACCCCATTTTCAGACAGCTCAGAGTCCATACAACTTCCCTGCTTGAGCATGGCTGTTCTGGAGACCAGCAAGAACTTGGATAGATTCCTAGACTGTCCTGAAAGGGACCTCAAGAGGTCATCTACACTGGCCCCCTGCATTCAGGCAGGATTAAGAAAGGATAATGTGCTCTTAGTTTTGCCAGATTCCATAATAAACACAAGTCAAAATACATCCCCAGGATGTGGACAGCCAGTATCTCCAAGTGCTCCAGCAACAGCGTTATTATTTAATCCCAAATCTTGACATAGGAGTGAGAGAGGAGATTACATAGAGAATATGTGTATTTCCCACTGTTACCAGAGAGGATTTCATGCCATTAGAAATCTTGATTGTATTTTTCCTAGTCATCTATAAAGGTGGGGATTACCTTGCAGGTCTATTGTGTGACAAACCCCTGAAAATGTGCCATAGGGAACAACCAGACCGCCGCTGTGGGGATGGGCTAAATGTGACCTGATAGGCCATTCCCCAGCTCTACTTGTTATCTTTAGAAGTAAGTTTCTCTGATTCCAGGTTTTCTGTGCTGTGGAGGGCACCCCCTTCAGCTCTGGGTACAACCTCTCTGAGAGAAGACTTTTTAAGGGACATGATGGAGTAATTTGTGGAAGCCTCCTATGGCAAAGAACTAGGAAGAGGCCCCCTTTTGCTTTGGTCTAGCAGCTGTACGAGCCCTCCAGACGTTCATTAGCGCAAAGCAGATGTAGCAGGGAAGGTGATTGGGTTGCTGCGCAGACAGCTGACCCCAGTGGTGTTCATGCATCCCATTCCCATCCGTTAAGGAACTCTCCTGCCTGGCAACAGCAGCTACTGATGAGACCTGGGTTCTGTTCTGGCTCTGCCAGGAGCCTGCTGGGTGACTGTGGGCAAGTCATGCCCCTGTTCTGTGCCTCTGTTTACCCATCTATAAAATGGGGTTGATGATACAGCCCCTTTGTAAAGCACTTTGAGATCTATGGATGAAATGCGCTAGATACGAGTGGGGTGTTATTGGTTAGTGGGGTGCCACATGCACATACATTATGACTAGGATGAACCTTTCTCCCTGAATCATAAGAGCAAATGTGAAGGACTCAGATCCTCATCCCACAAGAAATAAGGAGCCCCACAACTTTCTGCCCTCACCATCCTCCTTTCTAGGTTTGCCAACTCTCCAGGATTGGCCTGGAGTTCCCAAAATCAGTATCAATCTTCTGGTGACCATTGAACGCAATCCAGGAGATTTTAATAAGATATTTTAAGAAATGACATTACATCATGCTGGGAAAAAACATCTCCCAGAATAGCTTCAGTAAGAATTGGCAACACTACTCCTTTCACCAGTGCTGTTTGGGGTTTGTAGTCACTCCTGTTTGTTCATAATGTCATAGAAGGCATACAGTGTTGTGTGGCTTCGTAGCTTGGATTCTCTGGGATTCTTTATCCTCTTTTCTTTTGATTTCAGCTACGGGTTCCCACTCCTAGTTTCTTCATTAAGATTTTTGGCTCTATATTTGGGGCCTTGTCAAATTGTTGATATGAGTCTGGGATATTCTTGGTGTGGCCTTGTCTGTTTACAAAGAATGTCCACAAAGTCCTGTTTTCCTGAACAGAGTAGCAACCAATAGCAGTTAGTGGCCTCACTCAGAGATCTTCAAGTCTGTTCCTGCAGTGAGCTCTGTGCCCAAGAATCCCTGTCTCTCTGCTTCCTGTTGTGCTCACACCTCCTTCTCCTGGCTTTCTGCCTCCCACATCCATATCCTACAACCAATATTTTAGCCCCTGTGTTTGCAACCAGGGAAACCCCTCAGTGCACATGATTTAGGTCTGGCCCGGCTATGCCATCTATTGCTTTGGGCATTAACCCCCGCTGTCTTTGCTACACAGAGGTACTTGATTGAGTCTTCTATTGAACCAGACAGAATATCTGGTACTCTGTAGCAACCTGCTTGGAATGTGGAGGAGAAGCACAGGGGCAGAAGGGAGGAGTTTGTAGGGGACACTAGGAAGTCAGTCTGTGTGGACATGGCTTGAATGCTAGCTGCAGATAGAGCAGAGCTGTGAATACTTGCTTTAAGAGCCTCATTAATTTAATAATAATAATAGAGTAATCTCATGTTATCACCCAGCATATGAAACAGGGAGCATGGCCAGGGAAGGTGAAAGTGGGGATTGTGAGGTATGTGTCAGCAGTTCACTGCTGGATTGCAGGCTTAGGAGCTGCAGTGGAGGAGCTGGGGACATTTCAGGAAGTAGGGAGATGGAGGGCACCAGGGGCAGTCTTGAGTGAGGTTTGCTAGTTGAGAGGGCTGTCAAAGAGAACACCTCACCTGGATTGTATAAGGCAGCCCTAGCATGGATGCACACATAAATTTTACAGAGCAGGCAGACTCCTGCATCAGCGAGTCTAAGTTAGCACACAGGAATCTAATACACAGCAACTCTGAACTGGCTCCAGTATATTGCGTCCACTTTACACTCCCTTGTCTTGCTAAGTCAGGCTATCCAGCCTCTGAGTTTAAACCCCAGCTCATGAAGTTTCTTCTAACATATCATAGAATATCAGGGTTGGAAGGGACCTCAGGAGGTCATCTAGTCCAAACGCCAACTAAATCATCACAGGGTGCCCCCTGATGGACAAAAGCTGCTTAAGGGAAAGGCACCCCAGCAAGCAGGACTGACAGCTTTGGTCCTCCAAAGGAAGAAACATGTCCTGATTCAAAAGAGTGATGAACAGGAGAGACGTGTGTTCACAGGAGTCATGCTCCTCTGGTGACAGCTGGCAAGTCAGCCTGCAGCCAGGAAGGAAACAAAGGGGAAGAGGGACCATATAAAGAGACTAAAAATAATTTTTCATTTTCCTTAAGAGAATCCTGCTGGTTCAACTCTTTCCCATTCCCCTCCATGTGAGAGTGGTTAATTCTCCTCAGGAGTCTATTCACTGAGCAGATGTTGCTTTTCGTTGTGTGATTAGGGTGGAATCTGCAGAAAATAATCCTCTCCTTTAACAAATATTTGGCTTGTAATGATCAGTGCAGACAGCACTTCTATCAGAAAGTGATGCTATATTCTTACCTTTGTGCTAAATTGTCTTCTTGGTTTAATGTTCTGTTTTAGCTGATTGGGGCGGGGTCTGTAGGAAGTTTTAGTCCTGCCAGTGTGTGCTAGATTTGCTACTTGAAGTGTCCCAGTGAATCTTGGGATTCTATAAATGAGTATTACAACTTGTGACTCTGGCTTCAACAGCACTTTTGTGGGAGGTGAAATTTCCTGATCACGCAGATGAGACTGGAATCTGTGAGCACTTGACAGACTTTGAGGGGTTGCTCTGTGAATACATTGTCTGAGACAGTGGCATGGTCCCTAACCAGTGTTTTGCAGATGGTGATACCATAGCATTGTACCAGCAGCTTTTCAACGTGGATCATGGTTTCACAAACAGTTATATGGTGGCTACGAGGGAGGATTGGCCCTTTTGAAATACTGGAAGGAAAGGCAAGCCAGGAACTGGCAGTAAAGGGACCCTCTGTTTTGTTATTTGTGTGCATTGCTAAGACCCTTAAACAGGATTTCCCTGGACCACCCTGGCTGGGGGAATGCTTAAGTGAAGCAGAAGCTGCTGCAGTGAACTGGGAACTGGCAATGCAGAGAGGGCCCTTTGCCCACTGCAGGCTATGAGAGAATGGTTTATTGTGGAACTTCATAATCTGCTTTTGAAGGGAGATGACTGACTGGATAAACCTATAGGCCAGGTCACACACTGTTACAAATATGAAAGCAGAAACTGAGGTTTCCTTAAAGGTATCAGCTGTTAATTCCCAGCCCCAGGGCAACTCCTTTATCCTAGATGCAGCTCTTCAAGAAATGATTATTATGGAAATGGTTTAAAAAGTGGAGGAGGCCCAGGTGCACTATTCACAGGCATCCCCTGGGTCAGATGAGAGACTGTTTCCTGAGCAGATCCCAAGCCAAATAGTATTATGTCTCCAGTGTTGCTTAACCACATTGCTGTTGCACTCAGGATCTGAAATAAGTCTGGTCCCTGCAGGCCACCCTGCGGTGAATGGGAAAAACCGGTTACTTACCTGTATCTGTTGTTCTTAGAGTTGTGTTGCTCATTTGCATTCCAGTTAGGTGTGCACGCACCGTGTGCACACTCGTCAGATGATTTTTCCTCTAGCAACTGGCCGGGTCGGCTAGGGAGCCCCCTGGAGTGGCGCCATTATGGTGCCGCATATATACCCCTGCCGACCCGGCACCCACCTCAGTTCCTTCTTGCTGGCCAATCCGACAGTGGGGCAGGCTGGTGGGTGTGGATTGGATATGAGCAACACATCTCGAAGAACAACAGTTACAGGTAAGTAATCATTTTTTCTTCTTCGAGTGCTTGCTCATATGCATTCCAGTTAGGTGACTACAAGCCATACCTAGAAGGAGGGGTCGGATCGACCAACCGCTGAGCGTAGCACCGCTGAACCAAACATCGCGTCATCTCTTGTTTGCTGGACTATCACGTAATGGGTGGCAAACGTGTGTACAGAGCACCAGCTGGCTGCTCTACAAATATCCAGGATCGGGACCAGTTCCTGGAAGGCCGCCAAGGATGCTTGGGCTCTTGTAGAGTGCGCCGTCAGCTGCACGGTGAAGTCACCGGCCAGATCGTAGCAGATTCGGATACAGGAGATTATCCAGGAGGAGAGGCGTTGAACTGAGATCAGTTGCCCTTTCATCTGATCGGCGACAGCAACAAAAAGCTGGGTCGTTTTCCTGAAGGGCTTTGTATATTCTAAATAAAAAGCGAGAGCTCTGTGCACATCAAGCGTGTGCAATTGTTGTTCCTTTCGGAAGGTGTAGGGTTTTGGGTAGAAGACGGGAAGGAATATGTCCTGGTTGAAATGGAAGGGCGACACCACCTTGGGGAGAAAGGCCTGATGGGGGCGCAGCTACACTTTGTCCTTATGAAAAACCGTATAGGGAGGTTCCGAGGTAAGAGCTCGAATCTCTGAAACCCTATGTGCAGAGGTGATTGCCACAAGAAAGGCCACCTTCCAGGAGAGGTAGAGTAGGGAGCATGTGGCGAGGGGCTCAGATGGGGGCCCCATGAGTTGTGAGAGCACCAGATTCAGGTCCCATGGAGGAACTGGCTGCTTGACATGAGAGTAGAGCCTGTCTAGACCCTTGAGGAACCTCGTAACCATGGGGACTGAAAAAACTGCGTGGCCAGAGTCCCCAGGGTGCAAAGCCAAAATGGCTGCTAAATGAACCCCGATAGTGGGAATCAAGAGCTCCTGCTGTTTAAGAGAGAGGAGGTAGTCTAATACGATGGGTATAGGGGCCTCCAATGGGATTGCGTTCCGCTGCGCACACCAGTTGGAGAAACGAGCCCATTTTGCGCAGTATGTGGCGTGGGTGGATGGCTTCCTGGTACCCAGGAGGACATTTTGGACCTGACTGGAGCATAGGAGCTCCGAACCCTTTAACCACACAGGAGCCAAACCATGAGGTGCAGGGATGGGAGATCTGGGTGGTGGAGACGGCCGTGGTCCTATGATATTAGGTCTGGCCATAACGGTAGGAGCAGTGGCGACTCCACTGACAGCTGGAGGAGGGATGTGTACCAGCACTGTCTGGGCCACAACGGGGCTATGAGGATCATGCGGCTTTTGTCCCGTCTCGCCTTGAGGAGTACTTGTGTATCAGTGGGAATGGGGCGAAAGCATAGAAGAGTTGATTTGTCCACGGCAATAGGAAGGCATCTGTTAGGGAGCCTGGGGAGCTGCCCCTGAAGGAGCAGAATAGGTGGCACTTCCTGTTCTGACGGGTTGCAAAAAGGACGACCTGGGGAAACCCCCATCTCAGGAAGATCGACCTGATCATGTCGGGGTGGATCGACCACTCGTGTGAAAGGAAGGACTTGCTGAGGTGATCTGCCAGTGTGTTCTGAACCCCTGGGAGGAATGAGGCCACTGAGTGAATGGAGTGGGCTATACAGAACTCCCAGAGGAGAACAGCCTCCTTGCACAGGGGGGTCGACCGCGCCCCTCCTTGCTTGTTGATGGAGAACAGGGCTGTGGTGTTGTCGGTCAGCACTGAAACGCAATGGCCTTTCAACACGTCCCTGAAGGCCTGGCAAGCGAGGCATACTGCCCTCAGTTCCCTGACATTGATATGCAGGAGGAGGTTGGAGGCTGACCACCAACCCTGTGTTTTGAGGTCCCCCAGGTGGGCACCCCAGCTGAGGGACGATACGTCTGTGACTAGAGACAGGGACGGCTGTGGGGGATGGAAGGGAATGCCCTCACATACGAGCGCCTGGTTCGTCCACCAGTTGAGGGCATCGAGGGTGGTGGTGGGAATGGTGATGAGAGTGCTTACACTGTCTGCGTGAGGTATGTATGCAGACGCTAGCCATGCTTGCAGGGGGCATTGGCGTAACCTGGCGTGTTTGGTGACATACATGCACGCTGCCATGTGACCGAGGAGGCTGAGAAACGCTTGTGCTGTGGAGGTGGGGAAGGTGCGCATGCTCCGAATCGCCGATTCTATGGCGTGGAAGCAAGACGGCGGCAGGGATGCCCTGGCTAAGGTGGAGTCTAGAAGAGCTCCTATGAATTCCAACCTCTGGGTGGGCTCTAGGATTGATTTCTCCTCGTTGAGGAGGATTCCCAGGTGGCGGAATGTGTTTATTAGTAGCTGTATGTGGGAGTGTACTTGCTCCTTCGAACTGCCTCGCACCAGCCAACCTTCCAGGTAAGGGTAGATTTGGACGTGACGTCGGCGGAGGAACGTGGCGACCACCGCCATACACTTTATGAACACCCTGGGTGCCGTGGAGAGGCTAAAGGGCAGAACCGTGAACTGGTAGTGTTCCCAGGCCACCATGAACCTGAGGAAGCATCTGTGCGAGGGTTTGATGGCGATATGAAAGTAAGCGTCTTTCACGTCGAGGGCAGCGTACCAGTCTCTGGTATCCAAGGAGGGGATGATTGTACCCAGGGAGACCATGCAAAACTTGAGCTTGGCCATGTATTTGTTGAGTCCACGTAGGTCTAGGATGGGCCTTAGGCCCCCTTTTGCCTTGGGTTTGAGGAAGTATTGGGAATAGAACCCCTTGCCCTTCAACTCTTCTGGGGCCGGTTCGATGGCCCCTAACGAGAGAAGTGAGTGCACCTCCTGCGCAAGGAGTTGCTCGTGAGAAGGGTCCCTGAAAAGGGACAGGGAGGGTGGGAGGGAGGAAGGGAAGGAGGAGAACTGGAGTGAGTACCCCCATTCCACCGTGCGCAGCACCCATTGGTGCAAGGTTATGTTGGACCAGGCACGGAGGAAGTGGGATAATTGGTTCCGGAATGGTGGATCCACTGCGTAGTCTGGTGCTCTGTCCCTGGGAGCACCTTTAAAAGTTGGACTTGGGGCCCTGGGATGGCTTTTGGGCCTGTTGGGGTTGGCCGACTGGCGGGAGGACGAGCGCCTGCGGCCCCCACGTCCTCTTCTCCTGTAGGAGTCCTGGCTGGGGCATGGTGGGGGGTAGAAACGTCGTGGCTGCGGCCTAAAGGGTTTCTGCTGCGTCACTGGTGTATGCATGCCTAGGGTTCGCATGGTCACCTAGGGTCCTTGAGACTCTGTAGTCTGGAGTCCGTTTTCTCTTAAAAGAGGTCGGAGCCTTCAAATGGCAGGTCCTGGATAGTGTATTGGACCTCTGGTGGGAGTCCTGATGCCTGAAGCCAGGAAATGCATCTCATGGTGACCCCCAATGCCAGAGTCTGGGCCGCTGACTCAGCCAAGTCCAGGACCGCCTACAGCGAGGTCCTAGCCACCTTTTTGCCCTCGTCCACGAAGGCGGCGAATTCCTCCCTGGACTCCGAGGGGATTTCCTCCTTAAATTTTTGCATGGAGTTCCAGGCGTTGTACGTGTACCCGCTTAGAAGGGCCTGTTGGTTGCCCACTCTGAGCTGGAGGCCACTGGCTGAATAGATTTTGCGACCAAAGAGGTCCATGTGCTTGGTGTCCTTGGATTTAGGAGCCGGGGCTTGTCCATGACACTCCTTTTCATTGACGGAGTCCAGCACCAGCGAGCAGTGTTGGGGTTGGGTAAAGAGGTAGTCATGGTCCTTGGCAGAGACAAAGTTTTTCCTCTCCACCCCTTTGGCGGTTGGAGCTATAGAAGCCGGGGTTTGCCAGATTGTGGCCATTGATTTTTGGATGGTCTTTATTACAGGCAAGGCCACCCTGGTGGGACTGTCCATGGATAGGATGTCCAACACGGGGTTCTTGACTTCTATTACCAAGTCCGAGAGGCTGAGAGAGAGGCCGTTGTCTGCTGCGATGGTCTGTGCCACTCTGGTGGAGCCTATGGGGAGATTGGTGCCATGCTCGGTGCTGGGATGGTGACCTGGAGCGCAATCGGCATTGTGATGGTGAGTGGTACTGCGAGTATGACTGGCGCCGAGAGTACGACCGGCACTGCTATAGTGATCAGCGCCGGGACTCCAATCAGCGTTGGGATTCTGATTGGCGCTGGGACCGTGATCGGCGCCGGGATACAGATCTGCGCTGGGATCCAGACCTGCGCCGAGACTCCAACTGGTGCTGGGATCGCGGACGGCGCTGAGGCTCAAGAGGGTGCTGGAGGCCGGAGTCGGGACTGGAGCGATGTAATGGCTCGGTGCGCGGTGCCTGTGGCTGTAATAGTGCTGGCTTCCCTCTGGATTGTGGCACTCTCAGAGCTGGTGGAGTCGGCTCTGTGAGCGCTATGAGGTCCCTCACTGGCACGAACGTGTCCAGTATCGAAGGGAGACGCGGCTCTGCTGGTGCTCTGGGCGGTGAGTTGAGGCATACAGGACTCGACGACCCTTCTCTTGGTGCCGGAGTCAACGGAGCCAGAGCCTGATGCTGGTGCCTCGGCCGCTCCCCAGTGGGATGTGGCTCAGGTGGCAGCTGGGCGGGGGCTGTCGGAGCTGACGCCTCTGGCTTCCTCTTCAGCAGTGAGTGTGATCGGTGCCGAGGAGGCGCCACTGGCTTCGGTGCTGGGGCCGATGGTCTCGGGCAGGGGCTGATGTGGTCGTTGGGGCGCCGCGCACTGAGGATCCCGGGCCGGGTTTGCTTACTGACGGCGCCTGGGTGAGGGCCGCCTCCATAAGGAGCTGCTTTAACCAAAACTCCCACTTCTTCTTCATTCTAGGGCAGAAGCTCTTGCAAATCTTGCACTTCTCGGATTGATGTGCTTCACCGAGACACTTAAGGCAAGAGTCGTGCGGGTCACCCACCAGCATGGGCTTCCCGCACGCAGTACAAGGCTTGAAGCCTGGAGCCTTGGGCATGTGTGCCTGGGCTCAGGCGGGGAGGAGAATCGTCCCCAAACTAACAATCTATACTATATACACTAGACTATATACACTTAACAACGAACACTATCAACTATCTACAAAATTTTTACAAAACTACAAAAGCTAGGGAGAACAGAGGGCAGCAAAGCTGGATTCCGCAGTTCCAATGACCATCACGGGCGGTAAGAAGGAACTGAGGGGGGTGCCGGGTCGGCAGGGTATATATACAGCAGCATAACGGCGCCACTCCAGGGGGCTCCCTAGCTGACCCGGCCAGTTGCTAGGGGAAAAATCTTCCGACGATTGTGCACACGGCACGTGCACACTTAACTGGAATGCATATGAGCAAGCACTTGAAGAAGAAGAAAATTTGCATTACAGGAGTTACCCTGGTGATTATTAATTATCAGCCACTGCAGACAACAGGAGAAATTCAGCTCCCTTGGAACCTGGGGTCTCTGTGCAATAAAAAACTCTCATGGTGCCTAGTATTTCTAGTATTGCCGCATGGGGAGCCAGACTACCTGCAATATGCTAGCCCTTGGGCTTTTTATCCACTAATCCTGTTTGGGGTTACCAACTTTCTACTCACACAAAGCCAAACACTCCTGCTCCGCTGCTCCTCTGAGGCCCCACCCCCTGCTCACTTCATTCTCCTCCCCTTTCCCCCCTGGCCGGCCCTCACTCTCCCCACCCTCACTCACTCACTCATTTTCACCAGGCTGGGGAAGGGGACTGCAGTGTGGGAGGGCATGAGGGTTCCAGCTGGGGGTGCGAGTTCTGGGGTGAGGCCAGAGATGTGGGGTTTGGGGTGCAGGATGGGGCTCTGGGCTGGGGTAGGGGATTGGGGTGTGAGGGCTCTGGCTGGGGGTGCAGACTTTGGGATGGGGCTGTGGATGAGGGATTTGGGGTGCAGGAAGGTGCTATGGGCTGCAACTGAGGAGTTCAGAAGCGGGCTCTGGGCTGGTGTGTGTGGGCTCTGGGGTGGGGCTGGAGATGAGGGATTTGGGGTGCAGGCGAGGGCTCAGGGCTGGGATCGAGGGGTTCAGAATGTGGGTGGGGGATCGGGCTGGGACAGGGGAGGTGGTAGAATCTCCTTCCTTAGAGATTTTAAGGTCAGGCTTGACAAAGCCCTGGCTGGGATGATTTAGTTGTGGTTAATCCTGCTTTGAGTAGGGGGTTGGACTAGATGACCTCTTGAGGTCCCTTCCAACCCTGATATTCTATGATTCTAGGGGGTTGAGGCACAGGAGGGAGGTCAGGGGGTGCAAGTTCGAGCAGTGCTTACCTGAAGCAGGTCTCGGAAGTAGTGGCATGTACCCCCTCTGGTTCCTACATCAAGCCGCCACCAGGCAGCTCTGTGTGCTGCCGTATCCGCAGGTGCCACCTTTACAGCTCCCATTGTCTGCAGTTCCTGGCCAATGGAAGCTGCAGAGCTGGCGCTTGGGGCAGGGGCAATGCACAGAGCCCTCAGGCGGCCCCTACACATAGGAGCCAGAGTGGGGACATACTGCTGCTTCTGGGAGATGTGGGGAGCCACATGGATCTACAGCAGACGGAGCCTGCCATAGCCCTGCTGTGCCACCAACTGGACTTCAACAGCCGGGGTCAGCAATGCTAGGGAGCAACTAGGGTCCCTTTTTGACGGGGCGTTCCAGTCGAAAACTGGACAGCTGGTAACCCTAACCCCATTGTAGGTCACATGGACACATCTCAGAATTGTTCCAGCTCCACCAATTCCTACCAAGTATTTATGGTATTGGCTCCCAAACCTGTGCCCAATTTGTGGAGGAACTCCCCAATTTGGATCACAACCTCCATATACATCATTGTGGCACTACTGTGTTAGCAACTCCTGTCATAGTATTTATCTGTAAAGAGTGCTTTGCGAAATATCAAATCAAAGTTTATATCCTACTGGTCATCATAAGTGATGTATGTATGGGTAACATTTAAGAAGCAGCATGTATGTACTAAAATATATATTTAAACTATGTAACAGGCAGGGTTTATAAACACATTTCTCCCAGCCAAAGGCATGTTGATTTACCTGTCTGCACAGGGCTTGGATGCAAGCTAAGCAGGGCAAGCCAAATAAGTGGGAGGCACATTTGCATCTGAGGTAAACAGGAAGAAAAAGTTAACAGGAGGATGGGAAAGCAGCAGCATAAGCAGTAAGGGAGAAGGATCTCCCCTGGGTGACACTTCAAAAGGATCAGAGGGGTAGCCGTGTTAGTCTGGAATTGCAGAAGTGACAAAGAGTCCTGTGGCACCTTAAAGACTAACTGAAATTTTTTCAGAGCATGAGCTTTCGTGGGCTAATACCCACTTCGTCGGATGCATGCA
>ML677390.1:1117494-1257869 GCA_007922305.1 Dermatemys mawii
CTTCCACTGCATGCATCCGACGAAGTGGGTATTAGCCCACGAAAGCTCATGCTCTGAAAAAATTTCAGTTAGTCTTTAAGGTGCCACAGGACTCTTTGTCACTTCAAAAGGAAATGGTTTAGACATTTGCTGGACTATAAGAAGGAAAAATGTGATTCTCCACCACTACGGCAGCAAAACAGACAGCGTTTTTTGTATCAGGAAAGCTGGATCCTGGCCCTGAGGGCTGGTGATGCTGAGAGGTTTATCTGAGACAAAGATTCTATCCTGCTAAAGTTATATTGCATCTCTAAGGAGCAAGTTATACTTTTGTTTTATTTGTATTCATTTCTGTTTCCATTATCATTGCTTAATATCTCTTAAAGCTCTATCTTGGTTTATAAACCAATTTTTTGTTGTCAGTAGGTCTCAGTGCTGTACTGTTAAGCAAAGTGTGACTTCTTAGTTGACTCAAACAAGCTGCTGTGTGCAGTCTCCTTAGAGGCAGCTGAGTTGGTAATTTCTGAGTGTCCAGTGACGGGGTTAGAATAGATATTACAAGGGGGCTCTGTTGCCTGGTTTATTGATTATGTATTAATTATATTGATAACTTAAGAATTATCAGGTTTAAGATTAGCAGACGTGTTAGTCTGTATCCGTAAATAAAACGAGGAATATTTGTGGCACCTTAGAGACTAACCAGTTTATTTCAGCATAAGCTTTCATGGGCTATAGCCCACTTCATCGGATTCATAGAATGGAACAAACAGAAGTAATATGCATGGTTACACTTTCAAGATTATAGCACTATTGGTTATAGCGGTCCTCTTATACAGTAATATGAATAGCGCTATTGTATGTCCACACTGAGACGCGCCAGCGTTATAGCATGGCCACATTTGCGGCACTTAATGCGGCATTAAGAGCAGCGCATTAGGGCATGTATCCCACAGTGCACCTCTTCCTGATCTGGCGCAATGCCTTGTGGTAGGAGAGCATCACTTGTGGGGCATTCTGCATCCTGTTTCAACTACCCATGATGCTTTTTGGCATCTCCCAGCAATCCCTGTGTTTCCGTCCACCTCAGGCGCCATCTTTCAACAGTTGCAGCAAAGCGTGCTCCGTCTTCCATTGTCGTGTGCTGCAATGAATACAGAACTGCTGTGGAACATGCTGACGACTGTCACCAGCACATCTCTGTGTGCAGTGGAGTTAATCCTTGACATGCAGGATGACAGTGATGAGTCTGAAGACGAGATCGAAGCGGTGAACGCGTTTGACACAAAGCTTCTTGTGTCATTAACAGACATGCTCACGGTCGTTGAACGCCGCTTCTGGGTAAGGGAAACGAGCACTGAGTGGTGGGATTGCATCGTCATGCAAGTCTGGAACGATGAGCAGTGGCTGCAAAACTTTCGCATGAGAAAAGCCACTTTCATGGGACTGTGTGCTGAACTCTCCCCCGCCCTGCGGCGCAAGGACACCAGACTGAGAGCTGCCCTCCCAGTGGAGAAGCGGGTGCCTATCGCAATCTGGAAGCTGGCTACCCCAGACAGCTACCGATCGGTGGCCAACCAGTTTGGGGTTGGAAAGTCGACCGTTGGAGTTGTGCTGATGCAAGTGTGCAGGGCCATTAATCGCATCCTGCTACGAAAAATCGTGACTCTGGGTAAGGTGCATGACATTGTTGCTGGCTTTGAAGAAATGGGTTTCCCTAACTGTGGAGGGGCAATAGATGGGACCCATATACCTATTCTGACGTCCGCCCACCTAGCAGACGAGTACGTTAACCGAAAGGGGTACTTCTCAATGGTTCTCCAGGCACTTGTGGATCACCGTGGGCATTTTACTGACATTAACGCTGGCTGGTCTGGAATGGTGCATGACGCACGCATCTTCTGCAACACTGGCCTGTTCACGAAGCTGCAAGCCGGGACTTTTTTCCCAGACCAGAGAATCCCCATGGGGGAAGTGGAAATGCCCATAGTGAATCTTGGCGACCCCGCTTACACTTTAATGCCCTGGCTCATGAAACCCTACACAGGGAGCCTGGACAGCAGGCAGGAAAGGTTCAACCACAGGCTTAGCCGGTGTCGAATGACTGTGGAGTGTGCTTTTGGGCGTCTCAAGGCGCGCTGGCGCTGTCTTTATGGGAGGCTAGACTTGGCCGAGGGTAGTATCTCCGCGGTTATTTCCACATGCTGTGCCCTACATAATCTTTGTGAGTGGAAGGGCGAAGGCTTCACTCAGGCATGGTCCTCGGAGGTTCAACACCTGG
This sequence comes from Dermatemys mawii, assembly GCA_007922305.1. Taxonomy (NCBI): domain Eukaryota; kingdom Metazoa; phylum Chordata; order Testudines; family Dermatemydidae; genus Dermatemys; species Dermatemys mawii. The sequence continues at coordinate 1,119,752 of ML677390.1, forward strand.
AGGCCACATACGCCCAGCCAGAGAGCAGGGTTCTTAGAGGGGACCAGTGCGAGGCTGTTAGGATCAGGGAAGCCTTGAGGGAACATTTTGAGGCTGAAAGCCAGTTCTAAAGTGAGGTGCAGACGGAGGGAGGGAGGTAAGGAGTGTGCATTCTTTTAATAGGAACAGGCATTTGCTTTTCTGTAGCCTGTAATAATCTATGTACACTTAATAAAGAAACCCATTTATTAAGAAGACAATTCATTTATTGAACAGGTACTTTGGTTGCTGAAAGAAAATATTGTGATGCATGTGAGGGGGAAGCTGCAGGAGGTGCAATGGGGGTGTCATGGGGTCAGTCAGAGATTGGAATATGTTCGGGTCTCTGAGTCTCCAGTGCCCTCACAGTGGCCATGTCCCCTGAATCCCATTTGCAGAGGGCAGTAAGGCATGTTATTAGGGGTTGACTGCAGTGGATAATGGTCCGGGGTTTGGGGGTTGTTCGGTGAAGACAGAGGGGTTGAAGGCAGCTGTGGATGGTGATAATCATATAGCTGATGATAGTGGCCTGGAGGGTACTGAGGCACAGAAGGGGAAGGGTTTGGGGGCAAATGATAATTGGGGTGGAGAGCGCGGTGCTTCTTCTCCTGAAGGGTGGCAATCCGCTGCATAGTCTCCAATTGAAGCTGCAGTAATGAGAGCAGCTTATCGGTGCTTTTCCGGCGGTGAATCACGTTCTCCTGCCACGCCTTCTCCCTCAACTTGCTCTGGTCCTCCCTCCACCTCTGTGCAACTCGATTCTCCGTTACAGCCTGTTGCATTACTTGCTGTACAAGATCCTCTTTGCTCCTTCGTGGCCGCTTCCTCAGTCGCCTCAGCCTCTCAGCTGTTGATAAGAGCGATGGCACAGGGCTCAAGGACGATACTTCTAAAATAAAAAGATACATTTAACAATGGTTCCCTTGTAAACAGCAGACATGCCTATGATTCCCCCGCATTCCCCGTTTGCCTGTCTCGCAGAGAGCACAGATACAGCAACGGAGCCCCTGCCATGGTGAGTGCACTCCAGAGGCAAGGGAAATGATTTTTTCCCTGCCCCAGACAAGCTGTGCCAGGGGAGGGGGTGGGGAGTGCTGGTAAGTTGCAGGAGCCCTACTCTGAGCAGCAGGCAGGGGGAAGGATTTCTTCCCTGCCCTGAAAAGCTGTGGCGGGGAGGGGGGGTGGAGTGCCTGGAAGTGGCAGGAGCCCTACTCTGAACACTGTTCCAACATTCTCCGTAGGTGTTTGTCCTGGAAGATATCTCGTTGCTTCGAGTCACTGAGGAACAAAGGGAAGGGATTTTAATGGGATGCGGCTTCTGCCCAGGGTCATATGCAGCTTGCCTATGTGCAGCAATGCTCCCCACACCCATTGTAGCACAGTGGCGGGGACTAGTGACCGTGACTGGGGCCACGCTGGTTCTCCCGGGGAAACCTGAGCAGGTGCATTGCAAGCGCTCTTATTGAGACCTTTGAAGAGATTACTGATGATGATTACCGCAAGGTGATAGACTACATCAATGCACTATTCCACATGTAGGCAAACATGCAAGCATCCCTTTCCACCCCAAGCTGCCTGCCTTCCCCATAGAAAAGCAGCTTTACCTCCGCAATCCGCTGCTGAGCTGGCCCCTGCAACCACCGGACGCTGTGGCTGGCTGCCCTCCTCCTGGCTTGAGAACAGCTCCTGGCTGCATGCGTCCAGGGACTCCTCCATGCCCTGGGTCTCTGCCGCCTCGTCCTCCTCCTCCTCCTCCTCTTCTTCATCCTCCTGCTCTTCGTCCTCCTCCTCACTACCCCCTTCAGTGGTGTGCTGGGAAGTGTCCGTGGTGGTCGATGGAGTGACTGTAGGATCACCACCAAGTATCGCGTGCAGCTCCTTATAAAATCTGCAAGTCACCAGGGCTGCCCTGGAGCGGCCATTTGCCTTGCGGGCTTTGCGATACGCATTCCTAAGCTCCTTTACCTTAACACGGCACTGCAGAGTTTCCCGCTCATGGCCTCTTTCCGCCAATGCCCAGGATATCTGCCCATAGGTATCAAAATTCCTGCGGCTAGACCGCAGCTGAGACTGAACAGCCTCTTCCCCCCAACAGCTGATGAGGTCCAGCACCTCACTATTGCTCCATGCTGGGGATCGCCTATTGCGAGGAGGCATGGCACGTGGAGTCATGATGATCAATCTGAATGATCACCTGCAACGATTCCCTGAGAGCACGCCACGCAATCAATCAGATCAATGAGAATGATCACCTGCAAGGATTCCCTGAGAGCACGCCACGCTTGGCTGGAGCAAACAGGAAGGGGATTTTCAAATTTCCCTGGAACTTTAAAGGGCGGGTCTGACGTGTGGTCACCTGAGGACAGGACAAAAGAGTTTGCAAGTGATGACCAGAGTGGCTCGAACGGGAATTATGGGACAGGCTGGACGCCAATTAATGCGCAGTGGGTGTCCACATTCTTGCTGTAGCACTACAGCAGCTGCGCTACAGCCCTTATTCCCCATGCGGAGGTGGATTAACAAGAGCGCTATAACTCAGCAGTTATAGCGCTCTACATGCCTTGCCAGTGTGGACGGGGAGGAGGTTATAGCGCTCGTGGGGGCTTTATAGCGCTATAAAGTGTCAGTGTAACCAAGCCCTTAGAGCCTAAACAGTTTATTTCAGCATAAGCTTTCGTGGGCTATAGCCCACTTCATCAGATTCATAGAATGGAACAGAAGTAAGATGTATTTATATACACAGAAAGCAAAAGAAGTTGTACATTACCATACCAATTCTAAGAGGCTGTTTAATTTGGATGGGCCATTATCAGCAGGAGAAAAAAACCTTTTGTAATGGAGCTGTGTCTGACAGGTGATAAGAATTCTCAGTTAACACTCTGAGATTTGGTAGGTACTTGTCCCAAGATCAAGCCCAGTATTAGAATGATTGTTCAGCTGGGAACCCCAATGTACATGGTTGCAACTTTCACATGTAAGAAACAACTTGTGTATTTGTAATAATATGCTGATATCAGTATGCTAATGCATGTTCAGTAGGGATTTCAGCCCCTTTTCCTTATTTGTATTTCCTCAACCTTCTAATGTTGTGGTGCCCTTCTCCTGTAGGTTTCTAGTCTGTTTACTTCAAGCTTGTTAGCATATACATCGATTAGCTACCATGGTTTTCTTATGGTATGGACATCTGATGATATTCTTAACTTTAAAATATCTCAAGGTGGTATTAGCACAGGACAGAATGATGTATCTTATGATCTAGTGTTACTCCTGGTTAGCTGCATGTGCTAAGCCTTTTTGGGCAGTATGCTTAGCACCAACTCCATGGGTGCTCCAGGGCTCAAGCACCCATAGGGAAAAAATAGCACCACCCGCTAGTTTGGCATGAGGCTGTTGATCAGCTGTTTGGTGGCTGGCAGAAGGCACTTGTGGGAGGGCAGAGAGCAGTGAGTGCCAGGTGAGGGACCTCAGGGAATGGGACAGAATGGGGACAGAGCCTAGGAGGAAGGGGTGGAGCGAGGGAGGAGCACCCACTGGGAAAAATAAAATTCAGTGTCTGTGGCTGTATGCCTTCATTGGTTTAACTGAGCTATTGTCTTACAGACCTTGTGGCATGAAGGCTCATTGCATTGCTACTTTAACTTATACCTGTGCCTTACCTGGCAAATACCTTTACCTATAGGCTACAGTTCGGGAATTGAGGTGCACCTAAAGTTAACCTGCAAGGCAAAGTAAAGGCTTGCAGAGCTTCTCAGGAGATTGTTTGGGTGGCTAACAGACTGGAGTGACAGGGAGCAAACACCCGTTCAGAGCCAGCACATCTCGCTTTCTCTCTCTCACTGAGGCAGGACTTATGATCCTTACTCAGTGTCAATCATCCTCTCCTGCTCTTGCACCTCCTGAAATCTTATCCTGTGAGACTTGGGAGTCTATTCACAATTGAGGAGCTAGGTTTTTTAAAATTGATCATAGCCCACAGACTCTGTTCCTTCCATTTGGCTGTAGGCTTCTATGCCTTTTACTCCCACTATGGGGATCAGAAACTGGAGCTGCTCTGAAGCCCCCATCTGGTTCAAATTGCAAGCTTTTTCAAGGGCAGTTACCTAGGCAGCGATATGTCTACACTGCATTGTAAACCCAGGTCTGGGGTACCCAGGCTTGTGGAATTGGTCACAGGAGCCGGCTTCCTTCTTTCCCTGGGAGTGTTCAATCCACTCTCAGCCCCACTTCACCCCTTTCCCAAGGCCACCCCTCTGTCTCACCTCTTCTCACCCCACCCAGTTCCACCCTCTTCACCAAGCGCCCCCTGATCCTCTCCCTCCTTACCAGTGCCTCCTGCATGCTGCAGAATAGCTGATCTCCAGTGGGCAGGAGGTGCTGGGAGGGAGGGGAAGGAGATGATTGGCAGGGCCACCACTGGGCAGGAAGTTCTGCAGGGGCAGGGGGTGCTGAGTACCCACTAATTTTTTTCCATGGGTTCTCCAGGGCTGGAGCACCCATGGAGTCGGTGCTTATGGACTCAGTGTTCCACAGCCCATGCTTGAGCATCCACACTATATGGCAAACCTGGGTTTCCAGTTGCCGGACCTGCATCTCAGCCTTGCTAATGTGTCCGTACTGTACTGCACTGACCTTCTCACTCAGGTCTACGGCTTGAGCTGCATCCACACTGCAAAACGACAAGGCTTGGGTCTGAGTCTCAGCAGGACTTGGGCTCAACCTCTCCCCCACGCCTCTGCACCGAGGTGCTGAGAACTTGCTGACCTGAGTCAGATGGATTTGTGTGTGAACAGTAGGAGGATTTGAGCTCCTACCTGAGCCACGGTTTACAATGCCATGTAGACATATGCTATGGGTAGCCTGGGAAGACAGACTTGTATTAGTGGGACTCGCGCAAGTATGTTAAAAATAGCTGTGCTGATGCTGTGGCCGGAGTGGAGGTTCAAGACCACCCTCCCCCTTGTTGACGCTTGTGGGGCTAGGCCAAGTCTGCTGGCACTGCAATGTCCACACTACAATGTTTTTAGCAAGTTATCAGGAATGCTGCTAGCATGAGTCTGTCTACCCACGTTGGGAGGCTCAGTTTCTGCTGTAGTGCAGACATTCCCTATATCTCCCTGTCAATAGCTTAGCATCTGTGCCTCCTCCAGAATTAGGATTCCCTGTTTTAGCCCCAGTTACCAGATCTTTGGGTCTCTCGTTCCTCTGTTGTGCAAGGTGCAGTTTATGCTGTCACTGGTCCTCTTCTCCTCCAGCCCAGCCTGCATTCCTTTCCCCAGTCAGCTCTCTCCTGCTTCTGCTTCTCAGACAACAGCTCCTGCCTCTGCAGGGCCTGATTCAGGGCTCCAGGCAGGGTCAATCCTGTATGCTGCGCCTGCTGCTGTACACTCTTGTGCATCTTCTTCCACACCTCCCTCTGGAATCTCATTCCAGAGATCTCTGGTAGATACTGGTCTCTAGTATCCCCAGCCACTGATGGTGAACAGGCCACTCCCCTGAACTCTGGCACATGATTTCCTTCCTGGTTGTTTGAATACAGAAGGCCAATCAGCTGTGTGTGTGTAATTTAGCTTTGCAGGTCTTGCCCTCTTTCTTGGCACAATTCCACTAACTGCTTTTCAGAGAGCTGTTCGTAGCTCATTTCCCATCTGTCTGTAATTACTCTGTCCCAAAGAGAACACATACAACTTTTCTCTTTTCTTTCAACATTACTTCTTTTTATTGCTGTTGTCACTTACTGCAATTTCACCAGTCTCACTGTGACTGGTAGCAAGGATTCTACCTTGTGTGATTCTAAAGGTGGGATATTGGTGGTGTAGACGTCTGGTCCACTTGGATCTGGGCTCAGACACAGCCCCTCATCCTACACAGGCAGCAACCGAACTGTTTGATATGAAGATATTTCAATGGCTGGTGTTTAGTGTATCAAGATGGGAGGCTCTTATTCTATTCACAATGCCATGAGCCATTCAGACCTCTCTGCCTGTTGAGCTATTTAATACTTACCACCCAGGAAACCTTTGGACTGAGCGGATTGTGTTTTGTGCTTGATATGAATGAATTTGCAGTCCAAGCAATTTCATATTTCAAAGTCACTCCTTGTGTGTTGGGAAGAGTGATGTGGCTTTTCCTGCCTGGGGACTAAAGATTTTAGGAATAAACATATAATAGCTTTTTTGAAGGTAACATCGCTAATCTTCTATTCAAACAAATGGAAATGCAAATCCTTTTTCCAAATGACATTAGGGTCATTAAATTCAATAATACATTAGTACGGGCAATTTCTTATCAATCTGCATAATCATCATCCTACCTTGATAGAGCACAAGTTTCCCCTCCTCCCACAATGTAATGACTCTAAAGCTGTATCCCTCAAGTGGCTGAAATTCTTCTTCATTTAGTGTTCACCAGTAAGGGATTTTGGGGCTTTTAACAAGTGGCACTCCATGCATAATTTGTAGTGCTAAGCTAAGGTGTGTGTCTAGGGCAGTGGTTCTCAACTGATGGTCCATGGACCACTGGTGGTCCATGTTGACTTTTTCGGTGGTCCACATGAATATTGTCCAAAGCCAGATAGTGTGAGCAGGCGCTGCCGTTAAGCTGTTTTATGCCGTGTTCACGAGCATGCAGCATGTCATCGATAGCATCATCTAGGATGCGACCATGTTGTGTTGCCAGTAAAGTCTGTCTAAGGCTCTGAGCATCAGTGTAACTCTCGCTGTCATGCTGGATGGTAGTTGTGTCATTTGTTCTGTACTAAATGTGCTGTTTTAGTTTGTTTATAATTTCTGTTGTAAAATGTAAGTTTGCACACAATTTTCAACTTTATGTTCTTTAGTTTATTACACACTTTTTATTTCGTGTGTGGCTTTTTTATGGAGATTTTAATTCAGGGAGTAAGACACAAACTTTTATATTTACATCTGTTGAATTTATCAGGTTGGCATGAAAGTAATTTCGGTTTTGACAGTACTAAGTTAAACAGTCTACTGCAAAAATAAATAATACTTTAGCATTGGTGTAGCAGGTTAATAAAATATTATTATCTGTTAAAAAATAATCCCAAAATATGTTTTTACTCAACCAAATACAAGAGATAAAAACTAACTGCCATAGTTTATTTTTTCAGAGTCCATGTAATGTGTGCAGTGCCAGTTAGAAAGATATTATATTGTAGTTCCAATTTTTGCCCCCAGACAACTTATTTTGGGACATCTATATGAGTGATTTATAGTTACTATACATCTCCTAAAATAAATCGTCTGCTCGAAAAATCAAAATTTCTTTGTAACCTTTCTTTGATAATGGCAAAGACAGGAAGGAATGTCAAACACACGTATTTAAAGGACTACATTAAATTTGGCTTCACTTGTCAAGAAAAAGAAGGCATGGATTTGCCACAATGTGTTCTTTGTTTCAAAGTCTTGGGGAATGACTCAATAAAGCCGGCTAAGCTGAAACTCCATCTTGAAAAGTGTCACCCAAACTTGTTGCAAAAGGATGAAGATTATTTTGAGCGGCGGTTATCAGGTCTGAAATGATAGCGCCTCAATTCAACAGATGCATTCTACAAAAATACAAGCAATGCAGTGACCGCTTCATTGTTGCACACAAAGTTGCACAGGCCAAAAATCCTCATACCCTTGTAGAGCAACTTGTGCTTCTCTGTGCAAAAGAGATGGTGAGGCTAGTTCTTGGTGCGGAGGCAGCAAGGAAGCTGGATGATATCTCTCTCTCTAATGGCACAATATCGAGATGGATAAATGAGATATCACAGAACATCAATGAACAAGTTGTGGATGAAATAAATTGTTTGCAATACAATTGGATGAATCGACCGATGTTCAGTTGTGCTCTCAGCTATCGGTGTTCGCATGATATATGGTTGAGGGAGACTTCAAAGATGAGTTTTGTTTTTGTAAGACTCTTGATACCACCACAGAGGCTCAGGATGTGATGGAAATTGTTAACATTTTTTTTGAAGTGCATGGTCTGGACTGGGCAAATCTTGTGGGTGTCACCACTGATAGTGCACCTGCCATGCTGGGCTCAAGATGAGGCTTCCAAACATTGGTGAAACAGCACACTCTAATGGTAACCAGAGTTCATTGCTTCATTCATAGGGAAACTTTGGCATCAAAAACATTTCCTGATCAACTCAATGCCGTTTTCAAATGGTTAGTGAAAGTGGTGAATTACATCAAATCATCGTCTCTGAACACCAGGCTGTTCAAAAGATTTTGCCAGGACACAGGTTCTGACTTTGATGTGTTGCTGTTCTACACTTCTGTATGGTGGTTGTCAGCAGAGAACATACTCAGAATGTTCCAACTGAAATGTGCTGATGCACTCAAATTTCTAATTTGCGTATCTTGTCGATACTTTTGGAATCTTGAACAAACTGAATCTTCAGCTGCAAGGGAAAGGTGCAAATCTGTTCTCTCACCAAAGCATCATCAAGGCTTTTCTTGACAAATTGGAACTCTGGATTGTAAAAGTCTAAGGAAATAATTTGGTTCAATTTCCATTTGTGGTTGGCATGCTCGGGAAAAAGGAAGCCATTTGGACGCAAATTCTTGATCATTTATGGAAGCTATGAGACTAATTCCAACGATACTTTCTGGAGGTGGACACGACAAAGGATGTCGATTATCTTTCATCAGGAATCCATTCACAACAGATGATAATCATGTTCCAGAAGATCTGCAGGAGGAATTTTTGGATCTGAAAAATTCTTTTACGACCCAAGATGTGTACCAGCAGTCTACCATAGAGAAATTTTGGGCCAACATGACCAGGAGTTACCCAAATCTGTTGGCAAATGCAGTCTGATTTCTTTTGCCATTTGCATCAATTTATATGTGTGAGACAGGATTTTGTGTTTGTTGTATGTTAAATCCAAACAGAGGAATTGGCTTGCAGTGGAAAGCGATAGTCATTGTGCATTATCAAGTACCACTCCAAACATTGAAAAGCTTGTCAGCGAGAAGAGAATCCAAACATCTAGTAAGAAATAAATAAATTTCAAACCAAAATGTGTCTGCTCTTTTTAAAATCATTTCTCAACAACAACAACAACAACAAAAAAGGAGATGGTCCACGAAAATTTTTTGATTGGCCTGGTGGTCTGTGGGCTGAAATGAGTTGAGAACCACTGGTCTAGGGCGAGAGCATGGAATGGCGTGCGGAAAGGGCTGGATCTACTATTATTGCTACCCCAGGCATGTAAAACCCAGGAGTTTAGTCAGGCCCCTCAGAATCACAAGACTGGCTTAACAATTGAGTTATTTTTTTAAAAAAAAATCTTTTTTTTCTCTCTTGGTTTCTGAACCCTTTGTGTTTACATTGTCCAGTGTGAACTTTTTCAGTTATTCAGTGGGCCACATCTGCAGTTGTGTGGCACCTCCATGGGCAACATAGATAAACAAAAATGACGTCCCTGCAGCATGACCTAGTAGGCATTGTGCATGCAAGGCCACGCTGCATGGAGGACGCCATTTTCTCTCTTCATGTGGATTGTGCTGTGGAGCAGCATTTCATTCACTGTGCAATGCTGTTTCTGGGACTGGATGCCTTGAGGAGCCTAGGGGACTGGATGGAGTCATCCCATGGGTTGGATTCAGCCTGTGGGCCTTCAGTTGAACCACTCAGCCCAAACCATGATTGCTAGAAACGTACTTTTCTTTAAGAAAAGAAAATAATCAATATGAGTCTCACATAATAACATGACTCCAGGAGCTGGGGCTTTAAGAAAATATCAAATATTGCAAGAGTTGGCAACTTTGATGACCAATGCACAGATCAATGGGAGGTAGGTCTCCCGCAAATCCATTGAGGCTATAGGCCTCACTGAAGTGCTCCAAGTTGTGTAGGTCACCCTGAAGGATCGTGGGAAATGACATATTCTGTCGCATGACATGGGCCCTGAGCCAGCAAATACTTAACTGTAGGCACTTGAGTTGTCCCATCTCCCTCTCCTGAAGGTGTTTGCCTCCACAGGGACCAAGGAGAGAATGGATCTGTCTGTACCCTAAGCCACCTAGGCTGTGTGTTTCTGCCAGGCAATTGCAAGGGGGCAGTGAGGTGTGGTTATCCATTGTACAGCGTATGGACCCTTCTCCTTGGTTTCCAGCACAGTTAGAAGTACTCTCAATGCAGCTTGTCCTGAAGCCATCTTTCATGCTTCAGATTAGCAGCAAGCAAGGCAATTGCTCATAATTTCTCAGCAGATCAGAAGATGTCAGGAGATGTGTTAATTACCTCCTTGTCACTGGGGCTGGCCACTGCGTGAAATTGGATTTAATGTCATTAACAGAGTGGTGTCAGAGCACTTCCCATTGTCCTGTCAAGATCCACTGTCTCAGCCCAGTGTTGATTAACAGAGTGCATCTGCTCCATTTAATTAATCTAATGAACCCTTCAGATAAAATTAGAGTCCATTTAATCCCCCACCCACCCAGTGTGCCTAGCAAGTGAAGCTGAGCATGTTGCCATGACAACCAGAGGTGTGTTAACAACTGCTTCCAGAGACTTTGCACATTATCCCCTCCACTCTGAGATGGTTTAGGGCAGCTCCAGGAGCTTTATCAGCAAATCAATATATTTATACATTTTCAGATAGAATGAGCACCCCATGATCAGGGACCAGCCTTTTAATAATGAAAATCTTGTTCACATTTTCACTAGACAGTAGTTTAATAACCACAGTTTGCCCTTTGATGGCCTCCTCCACCCAAGGATCTTTGCAAATGTTGGGCCTGTGAGGGAGGTATATTTAGATCCCCTGTACAGATGGAAAAGTGAGGTGCACATAAGTGAAGAGACTTGAGGCAGATCACATCTCGGTCAAGTCTGCGTGCCGGTATCCCTGGGACAGAGTCAAGAATAAAGCACTCGCTCCTCCACACTCCCATCCCTGCTCTGATCACTAGACTCATTTCCTCTGTTAGCAAGCCCCAGATGGAAAGAATGAATTTCAGGATCAACAATAATTAGTGCCTTTAGAAGAGCATTTTATAAACCTTGCATAACATTTTTAAAGCATTTTGAAACCAATGGGAGCTAGGTACATATTGCTTCTGAAATCCCACTAGTGGCCTATTGGCATTGTTAGGCACCTAAATATCTTTAAAGTCTGTCCCTAAGTCACTTTTGAATATGGGACTTAGGTTCCTCACTCACTGAGGTGCCTTTGATACTGTTATCCATTAACTAACTAAGCCTTGTAACTGCCTGTGAGGTAGATCATACTGTCTCCATTTTGAAAGTGGAGAACATAAAACTCAGTGAGGGTCAGACCCACATTTTTGACGATTTCTCTTTTCAGGTGTCCGCTGTGATACCTACTGTGTCTCCACATCTTTGGTGCTCAAATTCAGTGGCCATGTCTGAAAACATTGGCCTCAGTCCCTTGGCCAAGTCCACATGGCTTGTCCATAGCAGAGCTGGGATTAGTGCTCAGAGTTCCTGTCTCTCTGCTCAGCGCTGGAGACATTAGACCATGCGCACACATAGGATACAGGAAACATATTGAGATTTGCAGCATAGGGTTAATTTGAAGAACACAGTTTTCAGAAACTGAGGAAATAGTGTCCTTATCTGATCAGCCAATGCGACAGGGTTCCAGTGATGTGATAGACTAGGGACTAATCCTGCAGTGGCCCCTGATGGAAATACTAGATATGATCAAACAGATCTCTTCTATCTCCATACCCTTGGATTCTCTGTTCTCCACTTGCTGTTTCATTGACATCAAGAAATGCCACTTGATCTCATGCTAGGCCGTTGTTTTGGGATTGGAGCTCAGGGATGCTCATATCTCCTCCACGCAGTCCAGCTTTTAGGAACTACAGTTAATTCTTCTAACTCACCTTGAAACTTTTAATGACCAGCATGCCAAATTGTCTGCACAATGCAGAAAGTTGGTCCATTTTTTAGTATTAAAAATCTATAAATATTAAGATGTATTTTTACTGCTCCTTAGTTTCTGGATGCCCTAAAAACTCCTTTTATTCTTTCTGCACCAACTCACCCCCCTCAGAACAAAGGAAAGGAATGCTCAGAAAGTGGAAACTTCCTCATCTGGTTAAACAACAGGAAATATGTATTCTTCAGAGAAACCCTCCAAACTGTGGCATCTGTGCTTCACAAAACTCTCCCCACTACTCCCACAGCATACAATGGATTTCAATTAAAACAGGATTTTATTGCAGTATCTATTTCCATTGATCTTTATTGCCCAGAGCTCATTAGGTTTTGGTGGCCAATGCTTGGCAGGATCTGTTCATAATGATACTTGGTGTACACTTTTCAACTTCTCCGGGTGATTGATGGAAAAGGATGTCATGGGATATTAAGTACCAGCATTCAGGTGAGCTTTTATTGAAGTGCTGCTTGCTGTGCCAGACTGTGTCCGCCTTGTCAACTTCCTGGTGCTTTTCCTTAGCACAGGCTCCTGTGTTTCTTTGCAAACAGCAAAGCAAAAGGATTTGTGCTAAATTATTAACACTTCAATTTGATTAATTAACTAGATTGCTAGTTCTTTTGCAGTGGGAACTATCTTTTACTGTGTTTGTCTGACATCTAGCACAATGGGACCCTTATCTTAACTGAGGCCTGGAAGCTTTACTCTTAATATAAAAATAAACAGTAGTAAATAGTAGGTGACAGTAGGGGAGATTAAAAAAATCACTTAAAATGATTTTGAGACAGTGGGCCCAGAATTGCTCAAGGAGCCAGGTTTCATTGACTAATGGGTATTGTAGACATGTAGCCAAACTGAGCTCAGAGTGGGTAAATAAGAACAGCCATACAGGATAAGAACAAAGTTTCATCTAGCCCAGTATCCTGTCTTCCAACAGTGGCCAACGCCAGGTGCTTCAGAAGGAATGCGCAGAACAGGGCAATCATTGAATAATCCATCCTGTCATTCAGCCCAGCAGCTGGCAGTCAGAGACTCAGCCTCCTGGCTAGTAGCCATTGATGGACCTATCCTCCATGAACTTCTCTAATTCTTTTTTGAACCCTGTTATAGTCTTGGCTTTCACAACATGCCCTGGCAACAAGTTCTACAGGTTGACTGTACATTGTGTCAAGAAGTACTTTTTTTTGTTTGTTTTACACTTGCTGCCTATTAGTTTTCTCCAGTGACCCCTGGTTCTTGTGTTACATGAAAGGGTAAATAACACTTTTTCTTCACACCTTTCATAACTTGATAAACTGCTATCATATCTCCCTTTGAATTGTCTCTGTTCCAAACTGAACAGTCCCAAAGGTTTCCTCCCAAGACTTGCATGTTAATGTAACCCTTCTGCCCATCAGAGTTGGCAGCAACAAGGGCCGGGTTCAGTATCCAGGGGTTCCATTCCAATAGCACAATACAAAAACCGGCTCGAGCCCCCACCCAGTGACCTGGGACAACCATATACCACCCCTCTGGGCGTCTGTAAGAGACAATACTTCCCCTCTCGCAAGCACAGAGTCTGAGTGTACCAAAGCCTTTTAATAACAGGGAGAAACAATGTGGCATTATATTGGGGAAACACCACAAACAAGGTTAATAAACCAAACCATGAACCAGAAGCCCCCCTCCCAGCAAATAGGCTGTGTCCTTCCCTTTGGCTCTTGAGTTCCACAACCCCAAAAAGTCACTCAATAGTCCCAAAAGTCCAACAGCCCAAGAGTCTCTGTCCTTGGTCCATGCAGAGTTCAAAAGTCAATTGGCAGAGTCTTACCTCCCAGCCTGGGTGGAGATGGAGGGTAGGGCACGGGGCACCTTACGTGGTCCGAGGCCGACTGCGCCGCCTCTCCGTGACGTTCCGCTGCAGCTCTCACCGCAATCGGCTCTGCTCCGCTCCGCTGGCTGTCCTACGAACCGCTCTGCCCGTTGATCCGCTAGCTGCTCTGCTAGCCGACACACAGACAGCTCTGCCGCGCCGGTCACTCTGCCCGCAGCCCCCACGCCTCTGCTAGGCGACAGACAGACAGCTCTGCTGCGCCGGTCACTCTGCCCGCAGCCCCCACGCCTCTGCTAGGTGACAGACAGACAGCTCTGCCGCGCCGGTCACTCTGCCCGCAGCACCCACGCCTCCGCTAGTCGACAGACAGCTCTGCTGCACCAGTCACTCTGCTAGCCGACACACAGACTGCTCTGCTGCACCAGCCACTCTGCACTTTTTCCCAGATCCCCCCTACTTAAGACAGCGCTCAGTGATTTCTTTAGCTCTTAGGTGATTTCAGCTCACAGTAGGGGAGCCTTAGTACAGGTGCACCAGTGAGCCCAAAGCAATTGTCAGCTCAGCAGCCTGGAACCAGGCTCCTAATGGAAGCAAAATTCAATTCTGATATTCTACAGTGGAGAGAGGCAGGGTGTAATAGGCTTGGGAGACCCTCAGACAGAGCCCTCACCAAAAGGTATAGGTGCTTGTCTATCACCTCTCTCAATCTCACAGTGTTCTGAAAATGCATGGCCCTTGCCCAGTGAGTGCTACCTAGATGATGGCGAGTCCCTCCATCATAACAAGGGCCAAGTACATGTCCATAGTCCTTCATTCACATAATCACAGTAACATCACTTTATCATTCCTGCCCCAATAACATAGAAACTGGGGCTCCCTCATCAGCCGAAGTGGCCATGTGGGCTGCTGTGGGCTCAGGCTAGGCGCAGTGGGTGTGTCTATGCAAATTGATCAGCCCCAGACTTATTTTGCAAGGCTCACTGCAATTCCCATAGTTCGCCACCAGATGTCAGAATATATCTCATTCCTGACACTGCTTACATTAGTTTTACAGCTCATACCCAAATCCACAAAAGGATGAGGGGTTGCAGTGCTGACAGTTGCAGCGACTAACTTTGTTCAGTGGAATCCCCATTTTTGGGTTAGACACTTGGGCTCCCTGTGCAATACATGGGGAGACATAAATGCCTTGGAATGGGATCCACAAAGCCAGTATGCTGAATAGGGTGCTGCCTTTGCTTGCCAATAGAAGATGCTGAGGAGAAGGGTGTAGCCTAAACCCCACTCCCTCATAGAGTTCAGTCCTTAAATATGGGCTGGAGAAAAGTGCCTGTGTCAAGGTTGAATCCCCACACTGTCACTCCGAGTGCAGAAGGTGGAGGCCTGCAAGGATTTAAAAAAATTAATACTTACCACTCCCAGGCTTGTATTGCACTCCCAAGGTTACAACTTTTCTCTGACCTTGGCTTGGTAAATGCTAACACCACCAAAATGCAAAAAAATCCCTTGAACCCAGGAAGGAGCACTTGGGAATTCCTCCCTGTAGGGTACCCTCAAGTCCTTTCACCCCCCTCTGGTGAAGAGCTGAGAAGGAAAACAAAGGAAATTAGCTGTTGCTACCAGCTAATCAAACAATATTCACAAACCTCTTAGGACACCAAAAATCTAATCCTGTTCTTAAAAAAAGGTAAAATTTATTAGAAATAAAAAGGAAGAAAATAAATCTGGAACTTAGCCTTTTGCTAGATTTTAAAAGAGAAATTCCAAAAATTAAATACCAAGAATAGCTTTCTTGGGGTCCAGCTTAAAATTTACAAGCAAACAAAAACACCTGGGGTTAGCACAGAGGAAATCCACAAGCCAAAATAAAGAAATAAACCTGATTGCATCTATTTAAACATTCCCTGTCCAATGATGTCTTCTAGGTATGGAAGATGAATTTTCATAATGGGTTCAAGCCTTACACAGCATTCCTGCTTACAGTATTGCTGCTCCGTTTCTCCTTCTCCGGAGAACAAAAAACAAAAGAGGAAGCTCCCCGGACACATTTTAAAATGTTCTTGCTTTTCCATTGGCTCTTTTAGTCAGGTGCTCACTCCTTTTCCTTTACTGGGGAACTTCAATAACTCTTTACAGGTAAAGCAAGCAGAGAACAGCCACCAAGATGGACTTTATAGTTAACTGGCTGGCTGGGTGTTCAGAAAAGGGAGCTACCCACCCTTTCATTTATTACAGCCTGTCTCTGCTTGCAGCCCATAGCAGGAGACCCCCTGTTGGAGTCAGATGCCTTGTGATGGCAGCCAGGCAATGTCATATTTCTGCCAAGAATGGAGGTGGTACATGCCTAAATCCACCCACAATGGCCAAGAGAGGGGAGGAGGAGGTCCTCCCTCATAATCTTTAACCCAAAAATGATGGTACTCACCCAGTTTGTGAGACCCCCGTTCAGTTCCCTCTTCTGTCTGATAAAGGACAGGGGTTTGAAATTGGGTTCCTAGACCTGGCCAGGAGGCCATCAGTGGAGATCTTTGTAGGAGCTGTCCCCAGTAAACAGAGAAGGGGGTTATTGCTGGAAAGGAGTGGAGCCAGGACTGATTCAGGGATGCATGCTCCTGTGATTTGGGGGCAAAGGGAGGAGGGGCTGAGATGGGAGTGTGAGGGTAATCCAAGGGCAGGACAAGTGTAAGGCTGAGGAGAGAGAATGCTAATGCTAGAGATGTCAGAAGCTGTAGGGAATGGGCTCAAAGGGCTGCAGCTGTGAATGGAATTTGATAGTAAAATGCTTCTAACTCAGACTAGGATGAAGTTGTGGTGAGTGGGACAAAGGGCAGGACATTGAGGATGGAAAGAACACTTTTGTGCAAGGTGTCAGTTTCCTTTGTTTCTGAGCTAGGAGACCTGGAATCTCTCCCTTCTGCTGGGGCAGTTGTAATTTGAAGGTTATAGTACCAATGTAATACTTAGCCTTGGTCTCGGGGGAGGGGGCGGGATCGATCTAAGTTACACAACTTCAGCTGCGTGAAAAAATGTAGCTGAAGTCGATGGACTTAGATCTACTTACTGCAGCATTTTCATTGTGGTGAGTCGACTGCTTCCACTCTCCTATCAACTCCTGTGCCTCTCGCAGTGATGGAGTACAGGAGTCGACGGGAGAGCACTTGGGGGTCGATTTTTTACATCTAGACTAAGCACGATAAATTGATCCCCCCGCTGGATCAATCACTACCTGCTGTTCTGGCAGGTAGTATAGATATACTCATGGATTTCTGTATGATGTTGAAGTGACAAAGAGTCCTGTGGCACCTTAAAGACAGGTGTATGATGTTGGACTTAGTACAGTAAGACATTTTAATGAAAAAACTAGAGCAATATAAAATTAACATGGCACAGAATAAATGGATTAAAATTTGGCTAACTGATAGGTCTCAGTGTAACTATAATTGGGGAATCATCATCAAGTGGGTATGTTTCCACTGATGTCCTATGAGGAGTGGTTCTTGGCATTGTGCTATTTAATGTTTATATTACTGACCTCAAAGAAAACATAAAATCATCACTGATGAAGTTTGCAGATAACACAAAAATCAGGGGAGTGATAAATAGTGAAGAGGACAGGCCACTGATACAGAGCAACCCAGATCGCCTAGTAAATTGGATGCAAGCTGTGGAGGTAGGAAAAGAAAGAGAGGGTTCAAATAGCCATTTTAAGTTGTCAGAGAAAGAGCAACTGTCATGCTAAGCCTTAGCCCAGCGGTTCTCAGACTTTTGTGAATCGTGATCCTTTTTTACGTAGTTGATTGGCGCGGCGGACCCTTGTATGTCTGCTGAAAAGCCACCGAATTGATTACTTCCACATTTGGTGGCTTTTCGGCGAACATGCCGAGCGCTCCCAAGTGCCCGCTGAAGTAATTATTTCTGATTTCGCAGAACACTTGGGAGCGCTCAGCAAGTCCACCGAAAAGCCACTGAAAGAGGAAGTAATCAATTCGGCCGCTTCTCAGTGGAGCCAGGAGGTCGTGACCCCCCGGGAGCTGACAGCGACCCCCCAGGGGGTCATGACCCCCATTTTGAGAACTGCTGCCTTAGCTTGACATCGCGAGACCTGTAGAAGCAGGGCTCACATCAGAAGCAAGTGGAAAACAGCAGAATAGTCAGCAGAATAGTCAAAGTGACCTAGCCTTGAGATAATGATTTTTTTGAGTAAAGAAAGTGAGAAAAATACTAGAATAGATAGCAACTAGCCAAAATAAAATGTAGATGTTTTAATTATTTAATTATTGTACGTCACAAAGAGGTATAAATGCTTGTGTGATTTTGCTTGTACTTTGAAGAAACGGAGGCAGAGATACTCTCTGTCAGCTGTGTTCTTCCCTGGCAATTGCCTGAATAAAGCTGTCTCTGATTTTGTTGCTTCCAACCTGAGAGTGAGGATTTTGTTTTCTTCCACAAAGCAAACAATATGCATTTTAATCTGGCTAAATGTATACATCTGGAACCAAAGGGTGCAGGCCATACTTACAGGCTGGGGGACTCTACCCTGGGAAGCAGGGATTCTGAAAAAGATCTGGGGTTCATGGCGGATGATCAGCTGAACATGAGCCCCCAGTTCAATGCTGTGGCCAAAATGGCTAATGTGATCATTGGATGCAGAAACAGGAATCTCGACTAGGAGTTAGAGAGGTTATTTTACCTCTGTATTTGGTACTGGTGTGACCTCTGCTGGAATCCCGTGTCCAGTTCAAGAAGGATGTTGAGAGGGTTCATAGAAGATTGATTAAAGGATTAGAAAACTGCCATATAGTGATAGACTAAAGGAGCTCCATTTATCTAGCTTAATAAAAAGATTAAATAATAACTTGATTACAGTCTATAAGTACCTTCATAGGGAACAAATATTTAATAATGGACTCTTCAGTCTAGCAGAGAAAGGTATAATATGATCCAATGACTGGGAGTTGAAGCTAGACAAATTCAGACTGGAAATAAGATGTACATTTTTAACGATGAGGGTAACTAACCATTGGAACAATTTACAAAGGGTTGTGCTGGATTCTCCATCACTGACAATTTTTAAACCAAGACTGGCTGTTTTTCTGAAAGATCTGCTCTAGGAATTATTCTGGGGACACTCTCTGTAAAAGAAACTGTATTATTGCTGTATTGTTGTATTATTACTGTACATCATTTATAATGTGTGTAACACTGCTAAACTGTTTCACCAACACACAGGTAAAAATCAACAAATGAATGGCAGCAAGCAACATGAAAGCAAGAAAAACAAACTGGTAAAAAAGAATGTGTACTCCTTATAAAAATTACATAGGAACTACTATAACCAACTCATTAGGGTATATTTATAAAGAAAAATAGAGCAATTGATGCCAATTGCCTAACAAATAGCTGAGCAACAAGCAATTAGGCATAATATTGTTTAAACTGTGGATACACCCTGAGCTTGTACCCCCTGGTTCATACTTTAAGCCTAATATGAATGGTGGTTCGAATAATTACCACCACTGGGGTCTTGGAAATGTGCTGGGTAATAAACTTCATAAGTGTGCTCTCCGTGCTATTATCTAAATCATTGATGAAACTATTGAGCAGAACTGGACCCAGAATTGATCCCTGTGGGACCCCACTCTATATGCCTTTCCAGTTTGACTGTGAGCCACTAATGATTACTCTGTGGGAACAGTTTTCCAACGGGTTATGCACCCACCTTGTAATAACTCCATCTAGGTTGTATTATATACAGTAGTCTGTTATCCCAAATGGAGTTCCCCATACTGTTCACAACATTGGATTCGTTCTGATTTAAAGAAAAAAAAGTAGTTTATTTAACTACAAAGAGAGGTTTTAAGTGAGTACAAATATAAGGTATTATAATCAGGAATAGTTATAAGAGAAAGAAAGATAAAATGCTTCCTAATGTTATCTTACCAACTAGACTTGGGTCAAGGTGAAATTCTTACCACAGGTTCCCATTAACATTGCTGACCAAATTCACAGGCCAGGATCTGCTCCCAAAGTCCATAGACTGTTTCTTTTGTCTTGTTAGGTGATGGGAGAGAGAGAGAGAGAGAGAGAGAGAACTTGGGGTGTTTTTGCCCCTCACTTTTATAGTCTAGTCACCATTTGAAATGCATTTTCCTGGGGATTACCCTTAGATAAAGTTCCTTTCCACTGTGAGGATGGAGATTTGGAGTCTCATCGTGAAAGAGGCTTCATGCTATTGTTTGGTCAGATTTTCCCTGTCTCTTGTCTTCCCTTCTTACTATCTGAGGATCCTGTTTATAACTTATATGTAAATTGCAACAAATATGCATTGGTTTGTTTAAGTCCTGCTTGACTGATTCTGCCTTATCGGGGTAGATGGGTTTGAACATGTCCCACCAACATCACAGAGGGTATTTCAGAACTTGAAATGAGTGTAATAACATTATATGTAATCATGCTGTTATTGACCGGTGAGTTATTATTTTTCAAATGATCCCTCAAAAGGCATATTCTGCATGATGGTGTGTTGGGTATGAATACAGGGGTGCATCTGGTCACAGGAGGCTGACCCAGAATCCCAGAAGCATGGGTAGATCACACAAGCAGAGAGGTCTGGGTTAATGGAGCACTTGTGGGCAGACCTCTTGCAGCAGGCATGACTGGAGGGTGGTCAGAAGCGAAGCCCAGGGACCAGGGATTAGTGCAGGAGGCAGATTCCTGGAGGGGCAACATGTGTCACGTTACTAAAATTATCTGGGATCATATAGATCATTGGTGCAACCAAGGTCCTGTAGGGACACCAAATCTTAGGTAAAGGGGGTCACATAAGGTGTCGACCAGGTTATGATCCGCTGATTATGATTATGCTACCTGTACATGTGCATCATTTTAGTAGTTGAAGTTATGAATATTGGCTCTGTACTGTCTATCTTTCCAAATATTGTGCTATGCTGTTGGGAGACATTCCAGAACCCTTGGTGTTAGCTTGGCTTACCATGCTTGATGGCCCATTAAGGGCTATCAACTATACAATGGACCCATTAAGGGAAGGCAGACATCCTGTGTCTTAGGAAGGGGGGCAGGAATTGCCCAAGTGACTCAAACTCCATTTTGCTGTAAGTTCCCACAGCAAGGGACAAAGAACATTCCTGCACTTGGAAAAGATATAAAGGGGTGGTACCCAACCTCCATCTTGTCTTCAGTCTCCAGCCTCCAGCCTTGCTCCTACTTCTGGATGAGACTTTGCTACAAATGGGAGCTCTGGCCAAAGGATTGATGACCCATTCCTCCAGGGAATGTATTCCAGAGACTTTGATTTGAACCTGCAGTTTATTCTACAACTGATGCAAGCCTTTACTGCATGTATATGATTTCCTTTAACCATTTCTAACCCTCACCTATATCTTTTTCCTTGTATAATAAACCTTTAGATTTTAGATTCTAAAGGATTGGCAACAGTGTGATTTGCGGGTGAGATCTGATTTATATATTGACCTGGGTCTGGGGCCTGATTCTTTGGAATTGGGGAAAACCATTTTCTTTATTTGGGGTATTGGTTTTCATAACCATTTGTCCCTAGGACAGGTGGCTGCTGGTGGTGATACTGGGAAGCTGGAGTGTCTAAGGGAATTGCTTATGTGACTTGTGACTAGCCAGTGGGGCGAAACCAAAGTCTTTTCTGTGTGGCTGGTTTGGTTTTCCTTTAGGGTGGAGAAACCCCAGTTCTGGGCTCTTGTTGCCCTTTTAGAGGCAATTTGTCCTGACTTGACACTCTCAGTTGGATCCCACCAGGAACAAGCACCGTCACAACATGGAAATAATGTTTCTGGAGAGAACTGCAGTTCTGGTACCCTTAGTACTTGGAGATACAGTTTTATTATGAGGGCTCTGTAGATTACTGAATGTGTTTCTGAATAAACTATGCTCAGAGGTGGGACTTTGAACTGTATACTGAGAGACTGTTCCCTTTTATGGGTGTATGTAGGGCAGGGATGGGCAAACTTTTTGGCGGGAGGGCCACATGAGGGCTCAAAATTGTGCAGAGGGCCCGGTAGGGAAGGTCCTGCCTCCCCAAACAGGCTGGCCCTGCCGCCTATCTGACCCTCAACCACTTCCCTCCCCCTTACTGCCCCCTCAGAAACCCGAGGCATCCTCAGGCTCCTTGTCCCTTTATCGCCCCCTCCGGAGATCCCCCACTCTAACTGCCCCCCCAGGAACCTACCCCCAATCTAGGCTCCCCCTGCTCTTTCTACCCTGACTGCCCCCTCCCGAGATCCGCTCACCCCCTGTCTAAGACCCCTGGCTCTTTGTTCCCTGACTGCCTCCTACGGAGACCCCCGCCCTAACCACCACCACCCCCGACCCACCCCCATCTAAGCCCCCCATCTTTGTTCCCTGACTGACCCCTCCCTACACCCCCGACCCTAACCCCCACCCCATCCCCTAACCCCCTCCCCTGCTCCCCTTGCTCTGCCTGGTGCGCTAGCCGGCGCTGGCTCCGCAGCTCCTAAAAATCCTCCCGGTGCGGGGCCCCGCGGCTAGCGACGCTCCCTCCGGGCGCCCGGGCGCTCCGCCGCCCCAGGAGCGCGGGACCCCGCGGCAAGCCGCGCTCCGCCACCGGGCCCCGCCGCTCGCGGAACTCCGTCAGGCGCCCTGGCGCGGGCCCCGAAGCGAGCCGCGCTCAGCCCGGCGCCTCGGCGCTGGGCCACGCGGCTTGCGGCTCTCCACCACCCCGACCCGGAGGCGCAGGGCCCCGCGGTGCGCCCCGCTCCGCCCGGCGGACCGAAGCGGCGCTCCTACGATCCGGCCCGGGGTCGGGGTCCCCGCGGCTCGCAGCGCTCTGCAGCTCCGGCCCGGGGGTGTGGGCCCCGCGGCGAGCCCCGCTCGGCCCGGCGACCGGAGGAGGACACGAGGCGAGACGCACTCCACCGGGCGCCTCGGCACCGGGCCCCGCAGTTTGCACCGCTCCACCGACCGACCGGGAGGTGTGACAGAGCACCGGGAGAGCGCGGGGGGCCGGAGTCCCGCTGCCCGCGACAGAGCACAGGGAGAGCGCGGTGAGCCGTGGTCCCGCTGTCCCTTGACGGAGCACCGGGAGAGGGAAGCCTCAATCCCTTGAAAGCGCTCTCCGCCGGCGTCCTGGCGCGGGGTCCCGCGGCTTGCGGCGCAGCACCGTCCCGGCCCGGGAGGCGCAGGACCCCGCGGTTCGCCGGCAAGCCCCGCTCCGCCTGGCGGCGGGAGGGGGACCCGCTTCGAGCTTGCGGCGCTCTGCCAGGCGCCCCGGGGCGGGGCCCCGCGGGGTGCGGGCCGCGCCCCGCCGGCGGGGGGGGGGGGGGGAGATGCGGGGACGGAGCACCGGGCGAGGAGAGCTGCAGTCCCTTGAAGGCGCGCGGGCCAAGCGTGAGGAGCAGCGGTTGAAGGCGACGGAGCACCTGGAGAGCGGGAAGCCGCGGTCCCGCTGCCCCGCGACAGAGCACGGGGCGAGCGCGGGAAGCCGCGGTCCCGCTGTACCGCGACT
This sequence comes from Dermatemys mawii, assembly GCA_007922305.1. Lineage (NCBI taxonomy): Eukaryota > Metazoa > Chordata > Testudines > Dermatemydidae > Dermatemys > Dermatemys mawii. The sequence goes on from ML677390.1 coordinate 1,143,017, forward strand.
GAGCGCCGGGGGAGCGCAGGGAGCTGCGGTCCCGCGACGGAGCACAGGGAGAGCGCGGTGAGCCGTGGTCCCGCGACTGAGCACCGGGAGAGCGCGGTGAGCCGTTGTCCCACTGTCGCGCGACGGAGCACCGGGAGAGCGCGGTGAGCCGTGGTCCCGCTGTCCCGTGACGGAGCATGGGAGAGCGCGAGGGGCCGGAGTCCCGCTGTCCCTCGACGGAGCACCGAGAGCGCAGAGAGCTGCGGTCCCGCGACGGAGCACCGGGAGAGCGCGGTGAGCTGTGGTCCCGCTGTCCCGCGACGGAGCGCCGGGAGAGCGCGAGGGGCCGGAGTCCTGCTGTCCCGCGAGGGAGCACCAAGAGCGCAGGGAGCCGCGGTCCCACTGTCCCGTGACAGAGAACCGTGTGATCGTGGAGAGCCGCGGTCCCGCTGTCCCGCGACGGAGCACCGGGAGAGCGCAGGGAGCCGCGGTCCCGCTGTCCCGTGGCGGAGCGCCGGGAGAGCGCTAGGGACCGGAGCCCTGCTGTCCCGCGACTGAGCGCCGGCTGATCGCGGAGAGCCGCGCTCCCGCTGTCCCTTGGCGGAGCACCAGGCGAGGGGAGCCGCAGTCCTTTGAAGGTGCGCGGGGTCCCGCTCCGCCGGCGCCCTGGGGCGGGGTCCCGCGGCTTGCGGTACTCCACCGTCCCGGCCCGGGGGGCTGGCTCCGCGGCGAGCCCCGCTCCGTCCGTCGGACTGGTGCGGGGCCCGGCAGCGAGCCGAAATCCGCCTGGCGCCCTGGCGCGGGCCCCACTGGCTTGCGCGCTCTTCCGATCTGGCCTGGGGGCGCAGGACCCCGCGTCTCGCCGCGGTCTGCAGCTCCGGCCTGAGGGCGCGGGCCCCGCGGCAAGTCCCGCTTCACCTGGCGGCCAGATGGGGAGCCGCGGCGAGCCGCACTCCACCTGGCGCCTGGGCGCGGGGTCCCGCGGTTTGCAGCCCTCCGCCAACCCGGCCCGGGGACAGGGGGCCCCGCGGATCCCGGTCCTGCGCCCGGTGCCCGGTTACTCCATTGCCCCGGGGGGCCGGGCACCGCCGGGCGACTGGAGGGGAACCAGCGGCGAACCACACTCCACCTGCTGCCTCGGCGAGGGGCCCCGCGTCTTGCGGCGCTCCGCCGACCGATCCCGGGGCGCGGGGCCCCGGGCTCCCCCGCCCCGGCGACGCGGGACTCTGCGGCACGCTCTGCAGCTCCTGGCGCCCTAGCTGGGGAGCGCAGGATCACCTGTGGGTACACCATCACACCACGGTCACCGCCCCACCCCTTGGGATATAAATGGCCAGCGGGACATGTGGCCCGTTGGCCGGCGTTTGCCCACCCCGATGTAGGGGAAACTGTCGCAGGTATGTCAGCTATGCCACAGTTTGCCAGAGAGGGGTGCTTTGCATGGAGGTTGCCCTATTACAGAGATGTCTAACAAGTTTTTCTGGTGCATAGATTTTTGCTATGACACAACTAGATTTGTGAATTATAATGACAGAAAAGGAAGTAAAAAGACATGTAATCAACACTAGGTGTCAGAAATTTGGGACAGCTCTAATTATTTAGCTAAAAACATTTTAGCTTGTGTCTTTGCTGTCAATATGTTTCTCTTTATGCTGTACCCTGTACTATTTGCAGTACTGGACCTTGTTTGCAAACTGCTCACTCATGTCCTTTTCCTTACACCTGGTGTCCTTATTTAAGAGTCAGGAGGCTATTAGCCCTCTTGATAGCATCTCAGTCTTGACGTTCAATCTAAAACCATAGTGGTGCTGTGAAGGAGCACACTCGATTTTGTTCCCTATTTATGCTATGTAGGCATTTCAAGGGTTTAATACGCAGTTGGATATTGAAAGCCAGGCATGCTCCTTGAATCAGAGGGAGATGTTAGTGTACTCCTGCTGCTCTGCTTCCCTCATTCTATGGGGAGAAAATGAAACAAAGAAACTAAAGCAAAGAAGCTAAAATATATTTCCTCCTGGGTTCTTTCACCACTTCCTGCAACAAATCTGGCTTGGAAAAACAAGGCACTTGTCCTGGGAATAAAACTTCGTCCTCTCTCCTGCTCTTGTGAGGTAGCTCATGTACCTGCTATGTATCTAATGAAAGGGCCTGTCTTTGCTGTGAAAATCAGTCTCCATTCACAATGGTTTTGCTCACACCAGGATTCACCCTGGGAATTGTTCACTCCCCTGCTCTGATTCTAGGGGTTCCTGAATATCCATCACGCAACAGATGAAATTCACCTCTGTGCAGGGGCTGATGGGGTGCCTTGGCTTCTCATTGGTCCTCATTTCACCCTAAGGACACCAGCACATGGGTGGTGTTTCTCACTTCATGGGCACATTACCTCCACTTTACCAAAGCCCGTCTACAGCAGCAGCTTTGGGAGGACTGAGCTGACTGTGTCAGGAACTGGGGACTTTACTAGTACCCTCTCAGAAAGGAGAAGTGTGAACTGAAAGTCATTGCAGAGTTCACACTTTGCTGGTTAATTGCAAACACTTCTCACCAGATGGCATGCTTCCCTGGCTTGCTTTCAGGTGCCTGGTTCTATGCCAGTTGCAAAACTTGCTGATGCTGGTTCTCTGCTGGTTAGTGCTGGACTTCAGCCTATTCTACTGCTATCTCTTTGTCCTTTGCTGGATGGGCTGCAGAAGGGTTTGGTAATCAGGGGGCATGGTTTTCTTTGTGTTTTAGTGAGGCTGCATAGGGTTCTGCTCCAGTTCTTTTCTTTCTCATTTCCAGCTGCACAATCCACAGGCCAGCCGCAGATCCAGGGCTTATTCATAATTGTACCCTCCAGCTAACAGGGGCCTTGAGACAGCACTGAGCAAGAAGCATATTTCACTGTCTGGATCTGCTGAATGTGTTCCAGCTTGCACAGCTCTTCCTTGCCTTGATCAGTGCTGGCCTGCACAGATGGCCTATTGCAGTCAGTGCAACTTCTCATGTGAGTTCTACTCTAAGGGTAAATGACCCAAGTGCTCATGTGACATAGTGCCATGGCCTGTGCTTCATTTGAGTCCCATTTATAGCAGGGCATAAGTAGGACTCAAGTAGGGCATGAGTCATGTCCTGGCCCTCTGTGACAGGGTGAAATTCTCCCCAGGTGAGCCAAGTTTGCAGGCAAGTGCTATGTGGAGCCAAGCGGTGCAATTGGTTCAGCAGAGGGAGATGTCATCCATAACAGCCATAAGAAATCATAGACCCTTAGAATGTAAGAAAGGAGCAGCCATACCCATCTGACACCTGCTAACCCCTGCTCCAGGCCTATCACTAACCCTACAGTTAATCCCCAGCTCTTTAAAACCTGCTGCTAACCCTCAGCCCCACCACTATGTGTAAACTGTCAATCGCCCCCAGTGCCTGTGGCCTCTGACGGGCAGCAGGAGTGAGGGCAGAACAGAAGCCCCGAGGCAGTGGTAGAGAGGAGCTGTGTGGGTAATGTGATGGGGGTGGGTATGGCAGTACTTGCTGTGCTCCAGCTAATCACAGTAGCAGATTGCCCATGGCAATGGCTAGCAGATGGGCAGCAGCGTATCCAGCACCCACAGCTGCTTATTCTCCTGCTCTTGCCACCTCCTTGCCCTCACTGAAACCGTGCTTGCTCCTGACCTATCTCCAAAGCTGGTGTGATACTTCCCAGGGGTACCAAGGGCTGGGAGGACTCTTGCTACTGCCTGCCCTTGGTGTGCAGAAGCCCTGTCTGCCCCTGCCAGCAGTCAGCTCCCCAACTCCACAGGCCACACCAGCCCTAGGCCTTGCAGGCCTTGATGTCTGGCTGCAGATCAGTGAGGGGCACACTCATGTGACACTTTGGGGGTCACCTTACCACCTGCCTGTAACCCTGGGTATTTCTGTGCTGTGTAGCTGTGGCTCAGAGCCCTGACACCAGCAGCCTCTCACAGTGCACTGGCCTCCTCCAGCTTTCACTAGCCTACTTACTCCTTGTAGGGTGATACCCAGAGTCCATCCTGCTCCAAGTGTCCCACAAACTGTCTTCCCTGTAGTGCCCAGTCCCTCTTGCTGGACCCTCACAGCAGTTATCAAGTTCACTGCCTCCATAGAGGCAGAACACACACCAGGCTGGTGGTGTGGCTGTGGATTTTATCCGTTGGTGTAATATTCAGTTCTGAGATGCCTTTGTGATAAAACTAAAATATGTTTATTAACAAAGAAGAGAGATTGAAGTGACCACCAGTCAGATTAGAAGAGACAGGTCTGGGTACAAGGGAAAGCAAAACAAAACCCACTATCTAAAGACTAAATCTTCATTTTGGTGAGTTACAATCTTTGTCTAGGCAGGTTTCTCACCTGTAGTCAGTTTCCAGCTACTCTTGCCTCCCAGGCCAAGATGATCCACTTTTCATGAACTCAAAGGGTGCCACTTCCCTTTGTCCCCTATGTAATGGATACCTAATGTCTGTCAGCAGTTCTTTGCAAATAAAGATAAACTTTGAGGCTATAAAGTCAGGAGGCCCTCCTGGGGGCTCAGCTTTGTGTCCCCGGAGAGCCGATGCCATGTTCAGTTTTGCAGTCTCCTGTGATTTTTACAATGCAAATGAAGAGCCTCTTATTCTTGGCCCCACCTGGTTTGAGTGCAATTGATCCCAAGAGGTGTTGGCCATTCTCCTTTGTCTGGAAAAATCCTATTTTGCCTCTTGGGTCTATTTTCAGACTCCAAAACCCAGTATCAAAATACCGGTAAGTTCACATACATTTCACAGTGATATTAATGACCAGCATGGTGTTCATTTTCAGATGATGACACCCTGTAAATAACTATCATGACAAGAATGTGTGAGGTGTATTGTGCTGGTCAGGCCAGCTGAGTTCTACTGTTAAGCACCAGGGAGTTCCTTGTCATCTGGGCTTCTCTTAGGGCGCACTCCAATCCCTGAGTCAGGGTGCTGGAACAATGTGTACAGTGGGGTGCTGAGAACTGCTGAACCAAACTGTAAACCCTGTATATAATGGAAACCACTTACAGCTGCACCCCTGTCCTGAGTCCTCTGAGTGGCTCTGATCCACTGTGCACTCTCAGAGTTCAGAGAGTCACTGCGTCCAAAGAAGCAGTACACCCCTGCTTCCCAGTTCCACTTTAGATCACTTGTCTGCTTAACACACAGCACTAAGACCCATTTGATTTTATCGTAAACATAAATGTCTTTAACAAAGCCCAGAGATTCAAGTAATAGCAAGCAGATGTATTGGAAACAAATGTAAAATAAAATCATAGCATCATAACAAGTCTAGAACCTAGACTCAATCAACTAGATACTCTCATGTCTTGTAGTGTATTGCTCACTCAAAGGCTCGGCAGCATTTTGCAGCCAGGCTTGGCTGTGATCACTCTTTCATTAGACAGAGATATTGTCAGCTTGCCTCCTAGATGAAGGATTCCCTGTGTTCTCTTGTACTCCCAGATATACTCTAACAATCGTTTGTGTTTAGTCATAAAGAGGACACTCACCCCCCACCCCCAGTTCTTGTTTCATTTTATAGATTGCCTTTCTTCTGGATCGCACAACCTTGTGACTGGCACCTGGCTCAGTCTGCAAATAGGCCTCCCTTGTGAGGTAGATAAATATACACATACAACCAGATGGGGAGTTAAGTATCTGTTACTTCCTGCTTGAAAGGCACATATCTGAGGTCTGCCATCCCTTGGTGACCTGCCTGAACTCCAAGACTGTAAGAACATAATTTTCAGTACAGCTGCATAATGCCTTCAGTATTATCCATACACACATTTTGCAGTGCTCATGATGACCAGTGGGCTATTGACTCTTGGCAGAGATCTCACCCTTTAAACTATTATGCAGATATTATGCAGATATCAAACCCTACAAAATACCATGCACCCCAGTATATTTGGCCAGTTGGTCCCTGGGACACAGACATGTTCTCTCATGGCCACGTCTGCTTCTCCTACATGCCAGGAGCCAGCAAAGAGTGGTGTGTGGTGGTGTTGGGCCCCTGGCTCCCCAGTCCTCCTGATTCCAATCCCTCCCTCAGACTCCGCACTCTCCTTTGGGACTGTCACAGGATATATGTACCCTATGGTGGCCCAGCAACCAAGGGGTTAGTGCAGGTACTGTGGGCTGATGCTGATTGGCAGCCTCACAGTAGCTGGGAGGATAAAAGGACTGGGAAAGCAGGGAGGAGGGCAGCTACCAGAGGAACGAGCAGGCTGGAGAAGGAAACTCCTACCAGAAAGCTGCTGAAAAGCTGCTCAGAGACAGCCCTAGGAGGGGACAACTGGATCAGTGGGCTGAAGAATCTTCAGGAACCGGGGGTAGGGAAGAGAGGAAGGAGCTGTGGGCACAGCTGGAGTTGGCTTGTCTAGCTTAAGGGGCCTGAGCTAGAACCCAGTGGAAGGGGTGGGCCTGGATTCCCCTTGAGGGACTTAAGAACAAAGCAGGTTTCCAGATACCTTGGGCATCAGGAATTGACTGGCAGCCCTGCCAGACTGAGTGGACTCAGGTGGGATGCTCCACGTGGCCAGAGAGGGCACTGATGCATCAACACACCAGCCCACAGAGTCCTACTCAATTCAGCAATATCGGCCCCTCCCCACTACTATAATGAGCTCACCTATCCCCCCTCCCTTGCCACTCACTGACTGACACCTGGTCCTCTCCTCCCAGCCTTCCATTGGATGCATCAGCTTCCATCTTGTCTCCACCTCCTTGATCAGTCTGCGACCCTAGATAAGCTCCCCACCCCACACCGGTGCCTCCTAGGCCCTTATCTTCCCCTCATGCTGCTCCCTCAGTGACCTCACATGTGCTGAGCGCCTGTCTCACTGTCCTATGGAGTTAGAATGTTTCTGCGGAGGCAGGATAACTTGGCACAAGCCTCTCCTCCGAATAAAACATACCCTGAGATGCAGCAGCGATTACCTGCTTGGTATGCTGAGCAGAGAGAATGTGCTATCACCCTGGGTCCTCCCCTCACAAGCTGCTCAATTCCAGTTGGTTTTTATTTTTCTACAGTGTGTGCCTGTTGACCTTCTGTCTGTGCCACCGGAGAATTAACAGAGGATTAGCAGATGTAATTAGGGCACTTCAGTAGCACTCATTTGATTGAGCAATGGGAAACCTGCAGGGCCTCTAGGATTGTATGCTATAAAGTGCTACAGCACAGACAAGGGATGCCTAAACCATAATGGTCTGTGTGCAAACATAGCCAAAGCCATTCCATCTGCACCCGTCACTGAGTGCATAGCTCGTGTCAATTAACCACATTTAGAAGTTGCCAGCTAAACAGAGACATCTCAATGGCACATAAGGGCACACACAAAAGAGAGGCCAGAGCTCCCACTGGAAGAAAGCTGAACCAAAATCCCAGATCCAAATCGGAAATTGAGATCCAGATCAGAGCTTTGTCTCCCAGGCCTCTTTCTGGACTATGCACAGTATCGTAGCCATAGGCAGGGGAAAGTAGTACTAGGCCACATCAAGTTCACCCCCTCCCCACTATCTTTTAGGTCATGTCTATACTGGCAAAGTTACAGCGTGGCTGTTACAATGCTGCTCAGACAGTGAAGAAGGAAAATGCTGTTGTGTGTGCACACAGACCACTGCCTGCGCAATACCGTGTCACACTTGTGACACTTGCAGTGTTATTCAGAGCAGTGCACTCTGGGCAGGTAGCCCACAGAACACCTCTTTCTCTTTTGATGCTAAGAGTTGTAGGAAGGCAGAGGTAGTTGTAGGGCGTCCTGCATCTTGTCCCAATCCCCATGATGCATTGCTTTGCACTCCTTCCATCCCTGTGCTTCCATCCACATTTGGCACCATCTTTCAACTGTTTGTGTACTGTGTGCTCTGCCTCTTTGGGTTGCAGGAATGGATCTTGAGCTGCTGACCAGTTTGTTGCTTGCTCTGACCAACACTTCGTGAGTGGCAGTGGAGTTAATCCTTAAACTACAAAGGCAAGGGAGTGTTACATTGATCTCACTGTGCGTACTAGCTATGATGCGACATTCCTTGTGGCATTGACAGAGGTGCTGGCCACAGTGGAACACCGCTTTTGGGCTCAGGAAATGAGCACTGAGTGGTGGGATCACATCGTCATGCATGTCTGGGATGAAGAGCAGTGGCTACAGAACTTTTGGATGAGGAAAGCCACATTCATGTGTAACCCTCCTGCCCATCAGAGTTGGCAGCAACAAGGGCCGGGTTCAGTATCCAGGGGTTCCATTCCAATAGCACAATACAAAACTGGCTCGAGCTCCCACCCAGTGACCTGGGACAACCATATACCACTCCTTTGGGCGTCTGTAAGAGACAATACTTCCCCTCTCGCAAGCACTGAGTCTGAGTGTACCAAAAGCCTTTTAACAGCAGAGAGAAACAATGTGGCATTATATTGGGGAAACACCACAAACAGGATTAATAAAACAAACCATGAACCAGAAGCCCCCCTTCCAGCAAATAGGCTGTGTCCTTCCCTTTGGCTCTTGAGTCCCACAACCTCAAAAAGTCACCCAATAGTCCCAAAAGTCCAAGAGTCTCTGTTCCTGGTCAGTGCAGAGTTCAAAAGTCAACCGGCAGAGTCTTACCTCCCAGCCTGGGTGGAAATGGAGGGTAGGGCAAGGGGCATCTTACGTGGTCCGAGGCTGGCTGTGCCGCCTCTCCGTGGGGTTCTGCTGCAGCCCTCACCGTAAGCCGCTCTGCTCCGCCGGCCGTCCCATGAACCACTCTGCCAGTCGATCCGCTAGCTGTCCTGCTAGCCTACACTCAAACTGCTCTGCAGTGCCAGTCACTCCACCAGCAGCACAAACTGCTCTGCTGGCCACCCTGCCAGCGGACACCCAAACTGCTCTGCTGCGCCAGCCATTCTGCCAGTTACACAAACTGCACCCAGGAACTGCTTGGCTGAATCTGCTGCTTCACTCTGCTAGCCACACAAACTGCTTGGTGCCACTGACATGCCTTTAAACCCCCCCCCCCCCTAACACAGTGCTCAGTGGTTTCAGCTTTTAGTAGGGGGTGCTTTGGCACAGATACACCAGCAGACCCAAAGTGAATTCAGCTTAGCAGGCTGAACCAAGACTCCTAAGGGAATCAAAGATTAGCTCTAACATTCCACAGCAGAGAGAAGCAAGGTGCAATAGGCTTAGGGACCCTTAGACAAATCTTTCACCAAAAGGTACAAAAACCTTCCCATAGTCTTTTTCAATCTGAGAATGTTCTGAAGCGCGTGGCCCTTACCAGTGAGTGCTACTTAGATGATGGCGAGTCCCTCCACCATAACAAGGGCCAAGTACATGTCCATAGTCCTTCATTCACATGATCAGGGTAACATCACTTTATCATTCCTGCTCCAGTAACAGAAACTGGGGCTCCCACATCAGCCAAAGTGGCCATGTGGGCTGCTGTAAGCTCAGGCTAGGCTCGGTGGATGTGCCTATGCAAATTGATCAGCCCCAAAGTTATTTTCCACCACTCACTGCAATTCCCATAATTCACCACCAGATGTCAGAATAGATCTCATTCCTGACACTGCTTACACATGGGACTGTGTGATGAGCTCGCCCCAGCCCTGTGGTGCAAAGAAATGAGAATGACATTCTGTCGCTGGAGAAGCACATAGCGATTGCACTGTGGAAGCTGGCTACTCCTTGTCACTAACTGGCTGGCTGACCCCAGGCAAGCACATACATGAGCCACAAGACTTCCAAAATGGTGGGTAGCCACAGGGGAAGGGTAAATCACTCTTCCTGGACCCTGCTGTACACTGGGCATGTGGCTCTTGGGGAGAGACAGCACTGTAGTGGGGGGCCTGATAATCATTTCTGTCCCCATACTTTCCACAGGATGTGATCATTATGGAAGATACCTCACTGCTGAGGGTGAGCAGGGAATCAAGGGCAGGTCTTCCCCAAGCCTGTGGCTTCTGCCCTGCCTAGGGTGACCAGATAGCCAGTCTGAAAAATCATGATGGGGCATCGGGAGTAATAGGAGCCTATATAAGAAAGAGACCCAAAAATTGAGACTGTCCTTATAAAATCAGGAATCAGAGACATGGCCATGTTAGTCTGGATCTGCAGAAGCAACAAACAGTCCTGTGGCACCTTAAAGACTAACAAAAGTATTGAAGCATAAGCTTTTGTGGGCTAATACCCAGGCATCCGACAAAGTGAGTATTAGCCCACAAAAGCTTATGCTTCAATTCTTTTGTCAGTCTTTAAGGTGCCACATAAAATCGTGCCTATAAAATCAGGACATCTTGTCACCCTAGCCCTGGCCCCTATACAGCTCGCCTGTGTGCAGCAATGCTGGGACGCGAGTCATCCTCTGCTTCTGCGTCCCCCTCCCCCTCTTCATCCAAGATTTCATCCTCCTGGATCGGTCTACTCTCGAAAGGCACTTGAGCCAAAGAAGTATCCACAGGGGCCTTTGCGGTGGAGGTGGGATTGTTAGCCTCCTCTCCCCAAAAGGTGATGAGCTTGGCATTGCTCCATGTGGGGGGATTGCCTGGTGCATGGAGCAGAAATGGCCATCTGGAAAGATACACTGAGACCATCTGTGCTTGTATGCATCACCGAGTAAACAGGAAGGGGACTTTCAAATTTGCAAAGGAATGTACAGGATGGGAATGATGGTTGGTCGCCTGAGGGCAGGGCAATAGAGTTCAAACCAATGACCAGAGAGGTGAGAATAGGCATTTTGGGACACCTCCCGGAGGCCAGTCCCATACTGTAGCCACGGCACAGACAGCTGTAGGCTTCTCATTGGGGTGGGTCTGAGTGCTTTGGGCCTGAGCAGAACCATGACTTCCTCTTTGAACTTCCCATCTTGGATTGGTTGTCTGGTCAGCCCTGATGCATTAGCAATAGGCAATGGGGCAGGCAGGTGGAGTGGCAGGAGAGATATCTCTATTTAATTTGCCAAGAGGCCAATGTTATGTGCCAACTCTGTATTGCAAGCTTTGTGCGAGGGGCCATCTTTCTGCTCTGTGCGTGTATTGCACCTAGAACAATGGACTCCTGGTCCATGACTTGGGGTCCTAGGTGCTACTGCAATACAAAGTTTGTCTGTTGGCAGGTTGGCTTCAGCCTGCATTCCTGAGCTTGGTGTCAGACCAAGCTAGATCCATCCTAAAACCCAGCCCACTCTCCAGTTCCACTCACCACACTATATGGCCTCTGTTTATAACGCTGTCTCCATCTCTGTGGGAGAGCCAGTACCCTGAATGGATACCATTAGTAGCTGCTGTTTAACACCCTTCCAAGATACTAATGGAATGGAAAGAGTCTTACAAGATATGAATACATCATCTGTTTTTTTCCCTCACATACAGAAGAGAAATCTTGTTGAACACTTCTGCTAGAGCAGCAGCAAAAGTGGTCAGACCCTCTGGAATGTGGAGCAGTAAAGCAGGGGTGGAAAGGGCAGAGCAGAAGTCATGTTGGGAAGGTAGGCAGGTGACAGAGGAAAGATGAAAGATGAGCTGCTGAGTCTATCTGGTAAGATTCTCTGCCAGTGCAGTGAGATCAAAGATACTTTTGACTTTTTGACCTTGCCATAATCTGAGCATACAACTAACATGCAGTAACAGAACAAGGAAGGCTTATACAAACAACTTATTTATTCCAACCCTGACCGAACCTCTGCTGTTTATTGCAGATGGTGCTGTTACCCTTGAGATGAGGGTTCCATTATTTTTCTGGGAACTACAGGTAGCTGGACCAGGTAGTAATTGCCAGGAACACTCACCATTCCTGTTTTGAAGAACCTTGTCAACCTTTTCTTTCCCCCAGCCATTTGGCACCTCCTTGATTTTCTATGACTTTAACAAATACTCATCTGTGGTTTAATAGGTTTGCTGGCTAATTCCTCTTACTCAAGGATGCACTTTACCAAAACTAATTGATTTGGTGACAGGAATAGGACTTCCAAGCCAGTTTCCAAGCAGGTCTGAAGTTCATTTCTCGTAGTTTATTTGGCATAGAGCAATAGCTCTCATGTCCTACAAGTGCAGCATCCTGCTGACTTGCACTATGGTATTGCTCTGACCTTTCCATGTTTGAACAAACTTAAAGTTTTGACCTTTGAAGAAATAAATATGAATATCGCCCAAGTAGAATCACTGGACCATGTGGCATGAATGTCACTAGCCATACTCTTATGGATACTTCATTGCAGAAATAACAAGCTGGTCACTTTTTCAGCACAACACTCTGTAGTTAGAAGGTGAATTGCCAATCAGAGCCAAGGAGAGGACAATGAAGAATCCAGCGCAGCCTCCTGGAAGCAAACTCAGATTCCAGATGGAGCAGCTAGCAAAGTGTCAGAGCCCTGGTCTCTGTGAAGCCTTTTCTGCGCTAGGGAAGGGCCTTTTCTAATACCAGTCCTGAGTTGTAAACATTTGGTTTGGTAACATGGGCACTAGCAAACAATATGTTTTAATACAGCTGAATGCAAATGAATATCTCTAGAACCAAAGAATACAGGCCATATTTACAGGTTGAGGGTAGGATGACCAGATGTCCCAATTTTATAGGGACAGTCTCAATTTTTGGGTCTTTTTCTTATATAGGCTCCTATTACCCCCCACCCCCATCCCAATTTTTCACATTTGCTGTCTGGTCACCCTAACTGGGGGACTCTATTCCCAGGAACAGGGACCCTGAAAAATATTTGGGGGATCATGGTGGATAATCAGCTGAACATGAGCTCCCAATGGAATGCTGTGGCGAAAACAGCCAATGCAATCCTAGGATGCATAAACAAGGGAATCTCGAATAGGAGTAGTGGGATTACTTTACTTCTGTAGTTGGCATTGAGTGTGACTACTCCTGGAATATTTTGTCCATTTCTGGCACCCACAGTTCAAGAAGGATGTTAGTGCATTGGAGAGCATTCAGAAAAGAGCCACAAGAATGAGTAAAGGATTAGAAAACCTGCCTTCTAGTGATAGACTTATGGAGCTCGATCCATTTAGTTTAACAGAGACAAGATTAAGAGGTGACTTGATCAGTCTATAAGTACCTACCTGGGAAACAAATATTTGATAATGTTTTCTTCACTCTAGTAGATAAAGGTACAACATGATCTAATAGCTGGAAGTTTAAACAAGACAGGTTCAGGTTAAAATAAGATTTTTTAAATATTGAGTGTAATTAACCATTGGGACAATTTACCAAGGGTCATGGTGCATTCTCTAGCCCTGAAAATTAATAACACTATTCTAAAGATAGAATAAAATGTAGTAGATTTTGATATGAAAGAATGAAGGAAGGAAGTATATGTGACTAAAAAGGGTGTATTTTTGAAATACCAGCACCACACCTCTTCCCGCAGCCCCCATTGGACCGGGATGGCGAACCACGGCCAGTGGGAGCTGCAGTGAGCGAAACGGCAGGTAAACCAAGTGGCGGGGCCCACTATGGGTGCTTACCGTGCGGTCCTGCATGCCAACATTGCTGATCCCTGTGTAGACCATCATTGTGCTTCAGGAAGACACCTTAGGTCATCTAGGAAAAGGTGACTTGCTGACACAGAGTCACTGGACCGCATTGGTCTAACCACCAAATGTGCCGCTGACAAAAGGAATAAGAACAAAAGTTTCCCAACCAAAGCACGCACTGAATGTGCCCTTATAGAATCTGCTCAAATGCTCAGCACACACAGGACTTCTGCTTCATTCAACTCTTGGAAGGCATTTTCCAGTTGAATTTGCAGGTTGCTGTCCTTAGAGAGGGTGGCTTTATTTATGCTTCATGAACTTCCAGATAAAACTATTGATCAGTGTTGACCCTTTTTTCCTTCATTCTGGGCTCCTGGGGGTTTTCCATTTGACTGTCGAGTATTAAAGCCCAGGACATTTCCTTCCATGAGTCTTCACTTTGAATCTTATCAAAGATTTATAAAGAGGAGGACCACAAACGTCCTTGTGGGCACCCATCCTATTGTATGGGAGCTGCAGAAATGGAGTTTTGAAAGCCTTCTGCATCCACAGCTGCCCTAGTTGTTCTTATAGTTAAGATCAGAAAGATAAGCCAGCACTCAGGTGCAGTGGGAAGTATGCTCTCCATCTTCCTGTTGGGTTCCAGAAAGATTGGCCCCCAAAGTAATTAAGATTGAAAGCAGGAAGGAGAAAAATATAGCAAGGAAGTATAAAGTGAAGGAATGTAAAGTGAAGATTGCTCTACAATGGGACAGAACTTTATCCTTTGCAGGGATCATCACTGTTATCAAGAAGATGCCATGGAGTAAGTTATCCTGTTTTTCCTGGGCTTTTCCCCTTCAGTCTGTTTTGTTCAGAGTGCTGTCCAGGAACTTGAAGACATAGAGGGAGTGGCTTTATATCCAGAATTTCAGAGCTCAAAAATATTTTCTTTTACAGCATAAAAACCAGTGAAGTTAGATTAAAAACATAAATAGTCTTGCTGGAAGGTTGCAACATGACTCTTAGCGTTAAAAAGAAGATATGAGAACCAAACCAGAGAGAGATAAAACAGGCTGCTCCCTGAAACAGGAAAGTACAACTCTTCCCTACAGAGTCTCTCACCTGCAAGCAGGACCAGGAAAATCCCAAAAATTTAAAGTGATAGATCATAATTTTAACTCAGTTTTCAACACACCACAGAAAGTATGCCAAAGCTTACGCTCTTGTTTCTGGCTGTTTGAAGCTTGAGATGATAGCAAGCTCTACCAGCGTGTTAATGGAAATGTGTCCATGAAATAAAAATCCCTGGAAATAGTTTCTTGTTTGGATTTAAATTTCCCCTGAAGTGTTGGTGTCTGAGAACCAGGAAGGGAAACTGACAAGACACATGAGCTCAATCAGTTAGTCTGTTTTTTGTCCAGGCTGATAGAAATGTAAAAAGGAAAACATGGCATAAAATGATGGAAGCAGGTGAGACTTTTACAGTTTTGCACTTGCAATAACGCAAAATGTTGCTTGTTGCATGGATACGCTGATGACAGCTACTTAAAATCCTCCCAAAATAGAATTATTTAGTATGCTTTAAAAATGAAAGTGACATTTAATAAGTCTCCAGCACTGTTCCTGTACCTCTGAGAGAGACCCACGAGGCATTTCATTCCCTGTAACTCAACAGCACAAGTTGCACTCTCTCTCTCATTCACATCATGCATCTTTATGAAATATTTAATGACTAGAGCTATGTTTTCATGCAAATGTGTTAGAGCTGCATGCGCAAACTGAGACATCTCCATGGAAATTGCTCTCCTATTCCCATCCTGCATGTTTTCCTTCCACTGTCACAACTCTGTTTCCACAGCTGAACATGAGCGCCCAGTGTTTTTCTGGGACCAAATGAGCTAATATGATCCTGGGATGCAGAAAAGGGGAATCATGAGTAGGAGCAGAGAGGTTATTTTATCTCTGTACTTGGCACTAGTGCAACCACTGCTGGAATCCTGTGTCACGTTCCAGTGTCCACAAATCAAGAGGGATGTTGATAAATTGGAGAGGGTTTGAGAAGTTAATTCTCAAACAGTGAAGGTAATTAGCCACTGGAACAATTTCTCAAGGGTTGTGGTGGCTTCTCCATCACTGACAATTTTTTTAAATCAGGATTGGAAGTTTGTCTGGCCTGTGCTATACAGGAGGTCAGACTAGATTATCATAATGGTCCCTTCTGGCCATGGGATCTATGAATTGTTTAATTGTTTTGAGCATTAGGATTAAAAATGCATGTACTTGCTTGGGTCAGAAGATAGGAGGGGTTGTGGGGAAGAGACAACTAAAAACACACGAACTTCCAGACAAGATCAGATCTATGGACCATTGAGTCCAATATCCCATCTCCACCAGCAGATACATCCAAAGTAAGTGCATGAAACCTTCCAGTGGGCAGCTATGGAAGAACCTGCCAGGAGAGAAGTTTTCTGCTTGACCCTATTAGCTAGAGATTGGTTTATACCTTGAAACATTAGAATTTATATCCTTGCCAACCCTCTTGGATATTTCTTAAGCCCTTTCTACTGTAGCCCAGGATAGTGTAATCTTTTTCTGCATTCTACTAAGCTCTTGGCCTCACTGGTACTATGGGACAATGGATCCCTCTACCCAAATCCATAAATGCCAATTCCGTGAGTGCTCCAGGGCTGGAGCACCCAGGGGAAAAATGGTGGGTGCTGAGCCCACTGTCTTCCATCCTCCTTCCCAGTGCCTCCTGCCTACTGCAAGTCAGCAGTTCTGTGGCATGCAGAAGGGCTGGAGGAAACGTGCGGGGGAGCAAGGGCTGTGTGTGCTCAGTGGAGGGGATAGAATGGTGTGGAAAGAGGGAGAGCAGGGGCAGGAAGAGGTGGGGTGGGGCCTTGGGGGAAGGGGTGGAGTGGTGGTGGGGGAGAAAGGAGAGGCGTGGGACAGAAAGAGGTGGGACGGGAGTGGGAGAGGGGCCGATTAAGCACCCCTCGACACATTAGAAAGTTGCTGCCTCAGCTCAAATCAATATTGTTTGGTGTAGCTAGGGAGGCAGGGATTTGAACTAATGAGGGGATTTAATCCCACTTGTTAGCCTCTGATGCAACAGAGGGAAAGGTGACTAATTTGGGGAGCTATGCAAAAATGAGGGGGTCAGTTAAACAGAAATTAAAAGGTACAGTGACTGAAGTGAAATCCCCGCAAGCTGCATGGACGCTTTTCAGAGACACCATAATAGAGGCCCAATTTAAATATATACCCCAAATTAAAAAACACAGTAAAAGAACTAACAAAGAGCCACTTTTGTTTTATGTAAAAGAAGTAGTGAGAGATAAAAAGGCATCTTTTAAAAAGTGGAAGTCAAATCCTAGTAAGGAATATAGAAAGGAGCATAAACACTGCCAAATTAAGTGTAAAAATGTAATAAGAAAAGCCAAAAAGGAGTTGGAAGAACACCTAGCGAAAAACTTAAATGGTAATAACAACATGTTTTTTAAGTATATCAGAAGCAGGAAGCCTGCTAAACAACCAGTGGAGCCCCTGGACGATAGAGATACAAAAGGAGCACTTAAAGACAATGAAGTCATTGCAGATAAACTAAAGGAATTCTTTGCTTCAATCTTCATGGCTGAGGACGTTAGGGAGATTCCCAAACCTGACCCATCTTTTGCAGGTGACAAATCAGAGGAATTGTCATAGATTGAAGTGTCACGAGAGGAGTTTTTTGAATTAATTGGTAAACTTAACTGTAACAAGTCACCGGGACAGATGGCTTTCACCCAAGAGTTCTAAAAGAACTCAAATGTGAAATTGCGGAACTATTAATTATGGTTTGTAACCTGTCCTTTAAATCAGCTTCTGTATCCAATAACTGAAAGATTTTAAAATGTGCTGCTGTAGCATTTTAAGCGTAGCCAAGCCCACAAACTTTCAAGCTGCACAGAGGTCTTCACGTCTGGGAAAAGTACTCACAGAGTCATAGCTGAAAACAAGGTGGAACAGATTGTTTAGCATAATGAGTTAGCGCATATTGTAAGAGACTATTCAAGATGGAGTGGGCCATTAAAACCTTTGCAGTCATAGGACAGAGAAGGGCTTAGTGGATTACAGATTGTTGTAATAAACCATAAATCCAGTGTCTTCATCAAGATCATGGCATTTAGTGTCTAACAAAGTTATGAATTTAAGTTCCTGGGCTGAGCTTTTGAAAGTGTTGTGCAGGTTTCCTTTGAGGACAAGGATTGAGCGGTCAGATGGAGAGTGATTGCTCTCTACAAAGTATTCACCCACAGGTGATAGGGTGTTTTTGTCTTTTATCATTTTCCTGTGTGAGTTAATACAACTTCCTTAGGCCTCCTCTTAATACATCAGCTACAGTGAGAGGTGGGTTCAGAAGAACTGTCTTTGGAGAGGAGAGGAGGCGATACTGTGGACACCAAGGAGAAGTAAGGTACAGTTGTCTACTTTTATTCTAGATGCATATTCTCTGCCATCCCACTTCTCTCTTGTGCTCTCTGATTTCCCCGACTAACTCTCTCTCTCTTTCTCTCTCTCTCTCTCCCACTCTATGCTTTTATTCCATTGAACAGCCTGCAGACATCAGCACTATTTGACAATTCCTACCATGCATCAAGCTGGAGCTGATCATTATCTTTACCCTGTCCTCACTCCTTGTGTAAACATGGTGTAAATTCAAGCAGTGATGCAGACAATCAGAACAAACTCTTCCAGGAACCAGAGCTGAGCATGAACATGCCTCTAAAAGCACCCCAGTTTTTCTGGGTTTTTTTTCTGTCAGTTCTAGCCCCACAGCCAGTCCTATTCCTCAAGAGCTCATGCAGACCAGTACTGAAGCTACCACTGCCACTCTCCTTGGTAATAACTATTCTTATTCTTATTTTGGAAACTGTAGCTCTTTTGTGATGATCTTTAGCTGAGTTCCCCTGTGTCCTGCTGCCTCCAGGTGAAATCCAACTATTGCCTCAACAGCTTGAAGCTGCAATCTGCTATTCCCAATATGGGACCCAAAGCAACTGCAAATCAGGCAGGATCCCCTCTGGTAAAACAAAACACACACTAAATATAATCCTGCTCCAGGCTGTGGCTCCCAAGCTGCCCATGCTTTCTAACTGAGGAATGGCTGCAAAAGGGAACAGCATCCCCAACAGCTGGCACAGCTACTGTGAGACGCCATGTGGGAAAGTACCCAGGCAGAGGGAGGGAATGGATAGACACGAAACTGGGCACCAGGAGCCCTGGCTTTTTCAAGGCACTTGCATCAATGTTTTCTAACCTGGGTGTTCCAAGTTTGGTGCCCACATGCAGACATCCAAATACAAGTGGCCTGATTCTCCTTGGTGCTGAGCACTCTTAGTGCTCCCTGAAGTCAGTCAGAGAGGAGGGCTTTCTGTGGATCAAGATATTTCTGTCCGTGTATCTCTCCAGTTGCAATATGGGGCTAGTAATAGTAGCCCTGGAGCTTCTTACAGGGAAGGTGCAAAGGATCATCTCTGTAAAGCAGTATGTACTAGGATATGGCTGCTGAAACTAGAAGGATGGGAGAGAGGGTAGCCACAGCTGTTTTGTTTTCAAAGCAAGGAACTGTATCTGCAAACGGCAAATAAAGTAAAACTCCAGCAGCTGGCAGAGAAGAGGGACAAGTTCTCAAAAGACACAGAAAGAGTGTGGGAGATTTGAAAAAATAATATCTATCTCCTCCCATTTTGAAGCACTTGGAGCAGAGGAAGATGATCAGGAACAGTCAGCATGGATTCAACAAGGGCAAGTCATGCCTGACCAATCTGATTGCCTTCTGCGATGAGATAACTGACTCTGTGGTTATTGGAAAAGAGGTGGATGTGATATATCTTAACTTTAGCAACGCTTTTGATATTGTCTCCCACACTATTCTTGTCAGCAAGTTAAAGAAGTATGGACTGGATGAATGAACTATAAGATGGATAGAAAGCTGGCTAGATTGCCATGTTCAACAGGTAGTGATCAATGGCTCAATGACATATTTCTGTGTTTTCTCTGTAATTTTGAAACTCAGCAGTGGGGGAAGGAATTCCTCTGTGGTGTGGTTTTTTTTTCTTTGATGATTTTTGTGATTGTAAAGTGTTTTTCCACTGATTCTTATATAAATATATTGTTCCTTTCTTTTTTCCTTTAATTAAAATCTTTCTTTTAAGAATTTGATTGCTTTGTTTTCCATTGTGTAGATCCAGGCTTTTGGATCAGGCTCACCTAGCAGGATTGGTGAGGGGTTTTTCTCAAGCCTTTCCCAGGGAGGGAGGTATAGACTAGGGGTGATTTTTGGAAAGGGGGAGGGGTTCCAAATGGCCCTGTCCCTAGTTCTTGGGGTAACGCTTGGTGGTGGCAGCATACTGTTCCAGACACAGGAGAAACTTGTGTCTTGGGGAAGTTTTAACCTAAACTGCTAAAATAAGCTAAGGAGGTCTTTTCATGTGGATCCCCACATCTGTACCCTAGAGTTCAGAGTGGGGAGGCAATTCTGACAGGGGCATTGCAGTTCTGTTTCCTCTGATCACGGGTGAGGTTCCCAGTGTAAGGGTATGTCTACACTACAGTGGCACAAGCTGCAAAAGGGCTTGCCTAGGGCAGCATGGGACTTCTATACATGTGATTCTAAACATCCTGGAGAATCCCTGAATTTGGGGGCTAAGCCTCCATGACCTCTCTATGGGTGAAAATCTCAGATTAAAGAACAAGGAACAGTTCAACCCCTCTGACTCTCCACACCCCTGCATGGCAGCAGCTCCAGAAGGGAGCATGGGATTCCTGTTTGGAGCAGAGGTTCTGGATGGTTCTTGTCTAACTGAAGTGAGTTTTCTGTCCCTCTGTTATCCTGAGACCATGTGGCTGAATGTGACCCTCTAGGGATGGGGTTTATATAAAATAAAATCCCCCTACTCCATCCTCTGAAATTAGAGCAAACAGCTCCACAATTTGGTACAACATGTTTAGCATTTTTACATTCACTTTCCATTTCTAATACCTAAAATGATCTTGGTTCTGGCCCAGCCAGAGAGACATGGTCTGGAATCTTAAGAGGCAGACTCTTCTAGCAGATCTTTCAGTCCCCATTTTCTAGCCTCAGGTGATATGGTTAAGTGACAGAAGGATCTGAAATTACAGCTGGTCAGGAATTATTTCTTTTCCCTCTTGAAAACCTCAATAAAAACAAAAACCATTGATTTTTGTCAAAAGTTTTATGAGAAATGTCACATCATTAAAAAAATCAGTTTTTGGCAACTAAGAGCCAAAGTTTTAAACAAAAATATTTCGTGTGGGGGGGAAGCGATGTGCGGGGGGGAGGGGGGAACACACGAGGAGAGTATCATTTTTCCATGAAAACCTGAAATTTTTTTTGAAAAACAATGAGTGCTGGCCTTCTCCCCCACCCCAATCTCTATGTCTGGAAAAACATTGACTAGGTCTACCTGAAATTTAGACAGCTTCTTGAAATTCATGTACCAAGAAGTCATAACCAGGTAGTAAGGCTGCAGGATAGATTTAAACATGAGCTCTTTTTTTGGTCCTGTATCTCAGCCTAAGGGTGACCATGGCTCTGGCATCTCAGGTTTGAGTGGGTAAAAGTTGGAATCTTGGCTCTGAGAGGCAGAACTCTCCTGCAGACATGAAAGCTGGAAAGAACTCCAAAGCAGCATCTGTGCTTAGCAAATTGTATATTGCTATTAGAAAGTGAGCGGAGGAATCTGTGCACAAAAGAGGGAGAAGGGGAGAGTAAGAATACGGTGCCAACAGTTGCTACTAATCCCTCTTTGGAGAAAGGATTTTATGGTTTTTTAAAAATCCATTTCAATGCATTAAAGTGGGGAGGGAGGAAAGGAGGAGGGTGCTCTACACGCTGAGGTCCATTACAGCACCAGCACAAGTGCAGCTGCTGTCCTGGTGGGAACAGGAAGGAGTGGGTAGCAGAGATGTCTGGTACCTGCTGATAGTGGTGGGGGGCAATTTAAAGCTTTGCTTCCCACAACTGCTTGATTCATGCCCCCTCTTACTCTCAAAAACAGGCCCTTGCTGCAGCTCCAAGCTGTCTGTTGCTGCCTCTCCCTGCAGCTGCAGCTTGCAGCTTGCCAGCTCCAGGAAGTGCTGCACAGCGAGGGGCCCTGGCTGGCAAACCCTGGCAGAAATCAGGAGGGGCACATAACCCCCGCCCCATTTTGCCTATGGCAGGTAGCATGTGGGCCCAGATGCCCCTCTAGGCAGAGGTCAGGAAGCAGAGCAGGATCACAGCCAGAAATACCCCCCTGTTAAGGGCTTTACCCACCCCTGTGTCAATTGAAAATCAATTCACCATGTCCCAGAGAGACACTGTAATTAGGGTTGCTACTTCCAAGATGCAGAAAAATTAGTCACGGGTCACCTGCCCCTCAGCCCTTGAGGGCCACGCTCCTTTTCCCTCCCATGAACCCTCCTCTCTCTCCCACCCTTCTCCTTATATATCCCTGCTGGTGAGCATGGGTCCATTCGGCTTCCTGGTCCCAAGAGGAGCCACTGTGGGTTTGGCAGATTGAAGGTCCAGAATGCAGAGCAAAGTCTGGATGCTGGCTGTGCTCCCAGCCATCTGACACACGCTCTACAGCTGCTTACAGGGACCGTTGGTCCCAAGTGACACGCCCTGCCCCTGGCACATTACATCTTTTTCACAAGCCACTAACAAGGCAGTGCAACAACCAGCCATGCCAGTTAAAAACCAGCCAGGTAGCATGCCTAGCTACAAAGGATGCAGGGCAAGTGTATCAGGAACATGGTAGCTCATACCATCACTAGTTCAAGGTCCAGTAACATTTACAGAACCCATTAGTGGGCTGGTAGTACTGGTCTGTTTGCGGGGGCCGGTGGGGGGTAGTAAAAGACATTGGCTGTACAACTCATATCTTACAGGAAAGAAACCTTTAGACTGGCTTCACGGGACGACTCAGCTTGGAGTCAGAGCTGCGGTGTTCTCTCAACCCATACGTGTATCTCTAACTCTAAAATTCTGCTTAAAAGTCTCTTTGGTGCTGGTGAGACAGGTCCAGAGCCCAAGTTCCTCTGTCCATGGTCTGGTTAATTACAAATGGGGTGCAGATGGTCCAATGCAAGCTCCTTTCCAACAAACTACCTTAACCCTGCCCTAAATGAACTATTTTTGGAGATGAGTCACAATCCAGGGTCCATTCATTCTGTGTCCTTTGTATGAAAAAAAACAGTGTGGGAAGCTAGTTGTGATGGTGGTGTTTGTAGTATGGCCACCTATCTACTGGGAACTGGATTAAGGCCATCAGCTGGTGAGTCAAAGAGTTTGAGGCAGAAGGGACCATTATAATGTGTGAGCCTGAGCTCCTGCATAGCACAGGCCAAAGAATCTTCATCACTCCACATCTGAGACTCCCACAGCTCTGAGAACTGGTGGAAGATCCCTGTTATGTTCAGGGCATACAGATGAAAAATTAGAAACGAGACATAAGTACTCTTGTGGCTTGACAGATTGCAATGTAACACTACTTCCAACTGCAGCCTGGGTTGAAATGGTACCCAATGCATCAGCGCACACTGGGTTATTTCAGAAACAGAGCAATTCTTTGATTCCAAGCTTCTTCATGTCAGCGACTGGTTCAGTGGTGCCTCTTTGTGCAAGTTTTGTGGGCTGCTTTAGCATCTCCTGGGATGAGCCTGCGTGGGATGCATTTCTGTGAGCACTGGAGCACACTTCACCACAGGAGTTTAAATGAAATGTCACATGGGATTTGGTATTTTAAACACAAGAGCATGTGAGTGACCTTTAAGAGAATGTGACTGTGTCTGTAAGCAGCAGATACCTGTTTTTGCAGCCTCTAGAGGGGCAGGGAAAGTGGGGGAAAGGACTCTGGAAGAAGTGGTGGAGCATATCATAGATATTTTGGGAGTAGCATTTTTTCTCCTTCTTTGCAATTTTCTATGTCTTTGCTGCCCTGAGTCACTGTTAAATTTGTCAGGAGTGATTTACGATGGTGCCAACAAGTGGTCCTCACTGCAAAGAGAGGCCGGGGGAATAGCAAGCAGAGAGCTCTATTATGGGATGTCTAGTAAAGGGGACTTCAGTCACTTTGCTAAGCCCTGCTCTTTTCACAGATTCCAAAGCCAGAAGGGACCAGTGTGATCCTCTAGCCTGATCTCCCATGTGGCAGAGGCCAGAGATCTGCCCAGAATAATTCCTTTTGTACAAGAGCATGGCTCTGAAAAAAAAATCCATCTTGGATGTTTTGCTTAGTCAAGTATTATTATAACAACTTTGCGATTCATAGAGGGCTGAAACCAGACAGGCATTTGTCTTTCCTTTCCTCTCCTTTTAGATATTGTTCTGTGTGTGGTGGTAGGGGGGCAGAAGGGGAAGACAGAAATTCAGATGTGTTACAATTGTAGTTTGCTGCTGTAATGTACTGAGAACTAATGCTCTTATCTCACTCAAGAGATCACAGCTCTTCACCTGCAGCTAGGTATTTGCGGGTCAGAGAACTCTTTGTCTGGAGGCTGCTATGCCACTGTTTTATTTATCAAAGGTGAAGGTGTTACAGCAATCTCTTTGCTGGGCTTAGAAATGGAGTTAAATACTTTACGGAGATGTTGTAGCAATCCTAAAAGCAAAACCTTAACCAAGATTAGTGTCTGTCATGCAACTGTGTTAAGCAGTCTTCTCTATGGCTGTGTAACATAGACATTATAGCAGGCACTTGAAGCAACTAGAGTGTTTTCACATGTGCTGTCTGCATCTAATCTGTTGACCAGGATCCCAAACACTAAAGTCCTGGGCCGGTGCTGCATGACAAGTGTTTAATCCCTAATCATACAAGTGCAACTTTGCTGGGCTGGGTATGGGTGATAAATGACTCTGCAAAGTCTTATTTTATAGGCAGTTAAAAATAGGAGCACGTCCAGTGGAAGATCAATGAAAATAACATAAGAATACTGTAGTGGGGCAATTGCCCCACTCCAGGTAAAAAGGGATTAAAAGAGCCTTGGAAAGGGCTGTGGCTGGGAACAAGCAAGCTCTCAGGCTAATGGGGAAGGCAGCCACAGCTGGGGCTAGGCCCAGTTAGGGGGCAGCTGGTCCTTATAAAAGGGCTGCTGGTTTAGAGCAGAGATTGTATCTCCTCTGTCTGAGGAGGCAGATAGGCCTGGTGCTGGGAAGCCTAAGGTACCTAGAGTAGGACTTGGGGAAGGCAAGAGGAGCTGGGGGAGCTCTGGCCTGGAAACCCCCAGACTGCAGGGCCTAGGAGATGGTCCAGCAAAGGGGTACTGGAGTTGCAGGGGGGCAGCCCTTGGCTACAGAGGCAGCAGGCCAAACCCTCCTTGCTGGTGATGAGTGGCAATTATACTGCAGTCTACCCCAGTGAATGGGGGCAAGTGGTGACTGGCAGTTGCCTAGACTGAGGCAAGGTGGGGATAGGGGTTGGGGGCTCCCCAGGGATGGGGGACCTAGAGTTAGACTGTGGGGTTACTGCAGGGGTGCAGCACTCCAGGGAAGAGGGCATCGGGGTCCAGGGAGGGACACTGTGCCAGAAGGAAGTGGGACATCAGCCTGCAGAGGGTGCTCTGGATGCTGGGATGAGCTAATTCCTTGGATGACCAGCAGGAGGCGCCACAGGGTGAGTTGCTGCATGTTTACAGATACCCTCAAAACTCACTGAAAAGCTGGGTCAACTTGGTCAAACACATGGGAAGTGTCTGCTGCTGACAGATCAGGATGGCTTGGTCTGAGGGTAAAGCCATTGAGATTGGCAGAAGAGAAAAAGACAGAAAAGCAGGAGTGAAGAAAGCAGGCTTTGGCAAAACCACAAAGCCACATCTTCCCACTGTGCACTTTGTCTTTGTTCAGTCCTAAACTGATGGTATCAAATTTGCAAATGAATTGCAGCTCTACAGTTTCTCTCTGCAGTCTGGTCTTGAAGTGTGTTTTTTTCTGCAAGATGGTGACCTTTAAATCTATTATGGTGTGTCCAGGGAGGTTGAAGTGTTCTCCTACAGGTTTTTCAATATTGCCATTCCTGATATCTGATTTGTCATATAAATAGATATCTAATCTATATCCATCTATATCTTTTCTTTTTTTTTGGTAGGGACTGTCCAGTTTGGCTGATGTACATAGCAGAGGGACATTTCTGGCACATAATGGCATATATTATGTTGGTAGATGTGCAGGTGAATGAACCAGTGATGGTGTGGCTGATCTGGTTAGGTCCTGTGATGGTGTTGCTGGTGTAGATATGTGGGTAGAGTTGGCATCAAGGTTTGTTGCATGGATTGGTTCCTGAGTGAGTTATTATGGCATGGTGTCACCATCTTGCAGCAAAAAAACTTCAAGACCAGACTGCAAAGGGAAACTGCAGAGCTGCAATTCATTTGCAAATTTGATATAATCAGTTTAGGACTGAACAAAGACTGAGTGACTAACTACAAAAGCAGTTTCTCCTCTTGGTGTTCACATCTCCAGATCAGCTGCTGAAAGAGGACCTCATCCTCCCTGATTGGACTAACCTTGTCATCTCTAACCTGGTCATTGCCTTTTATTTATTCCTGCCTCTGGATACTTCCACTGCATGCATCTGACAAAGTGGGTATTAGCCCATGAAAACTTATGCTTCTAGACTTTAGTTAGTCTTTAAGGTGCCACAGGACTCTTTGTCACTTCTTCTATTTTAGTTGTATGCTTTGAATGTTTTTATTTTAGCCAAACTGTTCAAGTTAAATTGTCTCATAGTCTGAGTCAACAGCTTTTCTTTAAATGTAATAATGAGGAAAGTTATTTACATTTTGCTATTCTCACTTCTATATTTTCTTGTAACAGGGCTTTCTTTAACCAGCCACTCAGTTAGTGTGTAGATTTAATCAGTTAGCTGACTGGCTAGCAGTGATTTCAGCAGAGGAAGAGTCTTCATGGATTCCAATTGAAGATTCCTACAAGCAAGTGGAGGGAAGATGTGTTAGACACAGCAACTGTATAGATCTGAGAGCGGTAGCCGTGTTAGTGTGTCTCAGGAAAAACAATGAGGAGTCCTTGTGGCATCTTAGACTAACAAATTTATTTGGGCATAAGCTTTTGTGGGCTAGAACTCACTTCATCAGATGCATTGAATGGAAAATACAGGAGCAGGTATAAATACATGAAAAGGTGTGAGTTGCCTTACCAAGCACTGTCTACAGCCAAGCACTGAGGTACAATCGTATTTGCTCCAACCCCTCAGACAGAGACCAACACTTACAAGATCTTCACCAAGCTTTCTCAAAACTACAATACCCGCACAAGGAAATAAGGACACAGATCAACAGAGCCAGACATGTACCCAGAAGCCTCCAGCTGCAAGACAAGCCCAAGAAAGAAAACACCACTGGTCATCACCTACAGTCCTCAGTTAAAACCTCTCCAATGCATCATCAGTGATCTACAACCCATCCTGGACAACAATCCCTCTCTTTCACAGGCCTTGGGAGGCAGGCCAGTCCTTGCCCACAGACAACCCGCCAACCTCAAGCATATTCTCACCAGCAACAGCACACCACGCCATAAGTCCTCTAACTCAGGAACCAATCCATGCAACTCTGCCCACATATCTACACCAGCCATACCATCTCAGGACCTAACCAGATCAGCCATACCATCACTGGTTCATTCACCTGCACATCTACCTTGTGGGCTCCTAGGAACTGAATGGCATGCCCCTTGCCTGGGGTGCTTGCACCAGTCACACATCGACAAGTCAGACAGGCACAGCCCAGCCCTGTGCAGGGCTATAAACAGCTGCTGGAGAGGCCAGATGCCTCTGGCCTAGGCCATGTCTGGGGAGCACCAGTGGCCCACGGTACATGCAAGGAGTGGCCGAGCCTGCCCTGCGCCAGCTACCTGAAGGAGTTGCTAGGCCTGCCCTGAGCCAGCTACCCTGAGGAGTGCGGGGACCTAGAGCTAAAGGGAACCAGAACCCATGGGCTACCCTTTCCAGCCCACCTCTGTCCTGGAAGCAACCTCAGTTGCCCTGGTCTGCTGCCCTCATGAGCTCTGTTCTCTCACCTGTGGTCTGACCAAGGGATGTCCACACCACCCTGCTACAGTAGGCTACTGACCCTTGTCCTGCCACAGCTGCTAATGGCCAAGTTCACAGTCCTAGTTCCCAGGCTGCTGCTTCCCACTCATACACAGGCTCTGGCTCAACCCCATGGGCTTACTTCTGGCTTCACAGTGAGGGTGCCCTTCCCAACATGAGGCATTCTGGGCCTTTCTCCTGCTAGGCAAATCTCTGGGTAACACAGAGCCTCCCAGGCAGTGGGTTCTTTCCCTCCAGCTCAACCAGTACCACTAAGAAACCAGCAGACCCAGTATAATAGCTAGTGCTGGCCCTGTTCTCCAATTTCATGATTTCCTCATGAGTCTTGTGATGTTTCCTGTTTGGCTGAAGGTCCTTGCTCGTGGAGTCCTGTGATCATGTGAGAATCTTAGGGGGGAAAAAAAAGTAAGCTGTCCCTCACAGGTGTGGAGGAAAAGCTTGAAAATGTGAATCCTAAAGGCTCAAAAAACAGATGTGAAGTGAAGCCAACATTTATTATCAAATCTCAGGATTTCTGAATGCTTGCAACTGGGAACCCTATAGCAGGGCTGGCCTTACCATGAAGTGAATTGAAGCGGGCACCTCGGTTCCCAGACTGTGTGGGGGTGCCACTAGGACCCAGAGTGTAGGAAATGCAGTTCTCATTCATTGAACTTGGTGGTCAGTGATGCAGCATCAGCTTCTAGTGAAACAGTGGAGTGGGAGGGCCTGTGTTTTCCCCCCCCACCATACTATCCAACTCGTGGGTGGCAGTCTCCCACTCTCCTAGACTTTTCAGATGCTTGGGCTTACAGTGGTGGTGGTGGTGGTGCTCATCCCTGCTTGAGGGCCTGGGCTCCTGATTCATTATTGCCCTGACCTAGGGCCTGGGCTTACTATGATTGATATTGCTACAGCATTGTTGCTCAGCCCCTGCCTGAGTCATCATTGTCCTGCCTTGACCAAGGGCCCAGGTTTAAAACTGCTGCTCTACTGTCACTGTTCAGCCCCGGCCAAAGGCCTGAGCACCTGAGTCATTGTTGCCCCGCCCTGACCTAGGGCCCCAGCCGAATTACTTATTTCTGCCTCCACAAGGGCTGCTAGGGAAGACTCCTGTGGCCAAGCTAATTCTACCAACAGATCAGCAGTGAGGCAGTGTGTTGACTCCAAACAATGGAACAACTGGAGAAAGCAAAGTCATACCTACAGTCTTACTAGTCAGATGAGGGATTTCAAAACATTCTGAAGAGTGCACAGAAACGCCAGTGGAGCTTCACATTGAAGCTATTTTCCCACCCATTCAAGAATACAAGAGTCACCGAAGAAGAAGACACTTTGATTATGAGGCATGAGATAATCCCATGAGAGACCCCAAACAACAATTCAAAGCTGAATTCTTTACCCAGGTGCTAGATTGTGCAATACAGTCAGTTGAAAAACATTTCATGCAGCAAAGGAACACAGCATTATATTAGGGATGTTGTATATACCTGAAGAAGACCTACATCAGCAATGCAGGGCACTAGAGACAGTGATGACACATGATGACCTGCGTGATATTGTGGGTGATTTAGGTGATGAACTGAAAGCCCTTTCAAGATACATTTCAGCAGGAGAACTCCAAAGACTGTTCTGGAATATATGTGCACACATAAGATGACCACTGGCTTTCCAAATGCTTTGTTGCTCTGTGCATACTTCTAACACTTCCTGTAACAGTTGCCAATGGAGAACACAGCTTCTCCAAGCTGAAGTTAAAATTCATGTACCCTCTGAGAAGAAACTATTCTCAGTAAATGCCCAATCAAGCCAACAATGAACTTTGGAGATGCCATCCACATCTGAGCTTTCCCAGGAATGTGGCTTGACTGGTAAGGAACTCAGACTGGCAGAGACATCTGATCTTCACCAAGCATTCTCAAAAGTACAATACCCGCACGAGGAAATAAGGAAACTGATCAACAGAGCCAGACGTGTACCCAGAAGCCTCCAGCTGCAAGACAAGCCCAAGAAAGAAGACAGAATACCACTGGCCATCACCTACAGTCCTCAGTTAAAACCTCTCCAACGCATCAGTGATTTACAACCCATCCTGGACAACAATCCCTCTCTTTCACAGGCCTTGGGAGGCAGGCCAGTCCTTGCCCACAGACAACCCGCCAACCTCAAGCATATTCTCACCAGCAACAGCACACCACACCATAACTCCTCTAACTCAGGAACCAATCCATGCAACCCTGCCCACATATCTACACCAGCCATACCATCACAGGACCTAACCAGATCAGCCATACCATCACTGGTTCATTCACCTGCACATCTAGCAGTGTAATATATGCCATTATGTGCCAGCAATGGCCCGCTATGTACATCGGCCAAACTGGACAGTCCCTATGAAAAAGGATAAATGGACACAAATCAAATATCAGAAATGGCAATATACAAAAACCTGTAGGAGAACACTTCAACCTCGCTGGACACAAAATTACAGATCTTAAGGTCTGTTTGCAGCAAAAAAACCTTCAAGACCAGACTGCAAAGAGAAACTGCGGAGCTGCAATTCATTTGCAAATTTGATACCATCAGTCAAGGATTGAACAAAGACTAGGAATGGCTAGCTAACTACAAAAGCAGCTTCTCTTCTCTCAGTGTTCACATCTCCAGACCAGCTGCTAGAGGAGAACCTCATCCTCCCTGATTAGAGATTGGACTAACCTTGTTCTCTCCAGCGTGGCCCTTGCCTCTTATTCATACTTGCCCCTGGATACTTCCACTGCTTGTATCTGACGAAGTGGGTATTAGCTCATGAAAGCTTATACTCTAATACTTTAATCTTTAAGGTGCCACAGGACTCTTTGTCACTTCTGCAATTCCAGACTAACACGGCTACCTCTCTGATTCTTGGGAGAGACATGTGACTTGCCCATGTGATTCCAAATCTCCAGTTTGTAATTGGATTCTGCCTAGGAGAGAGGAGAGGGTCTCTACCCACAAGAGACAGTCTATTTTAACCCTGGGAGACTCCTCCATTTTGTCTTCAGTTGGCTTAAGTTAGAGCCACTCTACCTCCAAGAATACCTGAAAGCAACTGTAACAGTGGACAGTGACTGTAGGGGGATGTGAGACTGATTACTAGAGCCAGGCTAAAAGAAGTTTAGCCTGTAAGAGGAAACATCTGATGGTGAGGTTTTATTTGTATTCAGTTTCTTAGACATAGACTTGCGTGTTCTATTTTATTTTATTTGGTAATTCACTTTGTTCTGTCTGTTACTACTTGGAACAACTTAAATCCTACTTTCTGTCTTTATTAAAATCACTTTTTACTTAACCTGGAGTACATGTTAGTACTGGGGGAGGGAGGAGAGAACAGCTGTGCATAGCTCTGTTCGCCCTCTATAACACTGATATAATCTATGAGTTTGCCCTGTATAAGCTTTATATTGGGTGTTGAGCATCTGAGTGCTAGAGGCAGGAACATTTCTTAACCTGTTTCCAGGCAAGCCTACAGCTGTTAGGGGACATGGCTCAGACCTGGGTCTGACTCAAACCAGACAGGAATTCTAGAGTTCCAAGCTGCCAAGGCAGGAAAACAGGGGCAAGAGTAGCCTTGGCACATCAATTGGCAGCTCCCGAAGGTTAGATCACAGAAACCCCTGTCATTGGGGAGCGTGTGACACGAGAGGCTGGTTGTCCTTGCAACTATCTCAATAAAGCTTAAGCTGGCCTAGACAGTGGATCTTCAGAAAGTAGAAGCAGTTCAAATCTCTGCAACCAAGAAGGCACGGAAAGCATCACTCTGATTATTCAAACAGATAAAAATGCTAGTGTTTACTATGCAGACAAGAACAGTTACATTTGCTTTTCAGATGTTTGAGAGTTAAGTGTTACTTAACATTTTTGAATGAGGCATTTTAAGTTGTTCTCCTTCATTGGCGGAGGTAGCAGAGCAGTACCATGAGAGGAGCAGAACAGGAAGAAGGCAGAATTGAGACCTTTCAAAGTTTTTTGCCCAAGTGAGGGGGTAGGGAGGCATCATATTTGTTCCCCGCCTCAGGTGCCAAAATATTGTGGGCCAGCCCTGATTGTGGGAAAACTTATCTGTCCTTTCTGGACATATGGGGGAATTGTGGGAAGGTGTGAGAGGTCAGCAACACATGAGTGGAGCTAGCTTGCATCCATACTATAAATAGTAGCTGATGAGTTGTGCTAATTCGAGCTTTAGCCATTACCCCTTTGCTGGGCAGCCAAGTTAAAAGTGCCATCATCCTCAAGGGTGTTTTTGTGAATGTATACACAAGATGCGAGGTAGGGGCAACCCTCTAGTGATAGCTCCAGCTAACTTTGCAGTGACAACTAGCTTAGATTTCATATTCTCTGGGGCACAGACGATTGTTTTTGTTCTGTGTTCGCACAACACCTGGCATGAAGGGGTCCTGGCCCAGGTATAATATCTAATAGTGGTGTTATACAAAGGGCGTATTTTGTGTTAGGCTCTGTGAAGATTTTAGCAGCTCCCCCATTGGGTATGCCAGAAGTGACTGAAAAATCACTTACCTATTTTAGTTTTGGGGTTTTTTTTGGTGAACCTAGCTGAGAAAGGGCTCATTAAGGGCTATTTATACGCAAGTCAACTGTAATTGAGCTGGTTTTGATTTGTCGCTGTAAAAATAACACCTGCTCGTAAAAGCTAGTTTAATGAAATAGTGCCAAGGGGACTGGAGTGATTATCCTCACATTTTTGCAAAATAAATTCTCCTTTGACCTGGAATGAAGTAATGGATACAGGCAATTTCATTCCAAAAAAGGAAAATGTTTGCAAAATCTGTGAGTGTCTACAAAGGTGGGTTGTATGAGAGTGTTTTGCAACTCTAAGGATAGTTTCTGCTACTAATACAAACTGGAGCAAGGTGCCATTCAAATGCCGCCACCTCCTCCTGAATATTTCAGAGAACCTGGTAATTACAGATGATGTTTCCAAATGGTCCACAGATAAAATAAACTAGTAATTTGCAGAGTTGTGATATTGTCATAATGATCTCATTTTTCAAGCAGAATGAACCTGGTAATTGCCCTTTATTAGCCCTTGTCCTGATGGTCAGCGAGCGGGAACAGTGGACCTGCCTTTCTCTGGAAAGGAGAGGAAAAGGCTAATAGGTGTAACCCTTCTGCCCATCAGAGTTGGCAGCAACAAGGGCCGGGTTCAGTATCCAGGGGTTCCATTCCAATAGCACAATACAAAAAAACCGGCTCGAGCCCCCACCCAGTGACCTGGGACAACCATATACCACTCCTCTGGGCGTCTGTAAGAGACAATACTTCCCCTCTCGCAAGCACAGAGTCTGAGTGTACCAAAGCCTTTTAATAACAGGGAGAAACAATGTGGCATTATATTAGGGAAACACCACAAACAAGGTTAATAAACCAAACCATGAACCAGAAGCCCCCCTCCCAGCAACTAGGCCGTGGCCTTCCCTTTGGCTCTTGAGTTCCACAACCCCAAAAGTCACTCAATAGCCCCAAAAGTCCAGCAGCCCAAGAGTCTCTGTTCTTGGTCAGTGCAGAGTTCAAAAGTCAATTGGCAGAGTCTTACCTCCAGCCTGGGTGGAATTGGAGGGTAGGGCACGGGGCACCTTACGTGGTCCGAGGCCAACTGCACCGCCTCTCCATGAGGTTCCGCTGCAGCTCTCACCGCAATCAGCTCTGCTCCGCTCCGCTGGCTGTCCCACGAACCGCTCTGCCCGTTGATCCGCTAGCTGCTCTGCTAGCCGACACACAGACAGCTGTGCCGCGCCGGTCACTCTGCCTGCAGCACCAACAACTCCGCTAGCCGTCCTGCTAGCCGACACACAGACTGCTCTGCTGCACCAGCCACTCTGCACTTTTCTCAGGCCCCCCTACTTAAGACAGTGCTCAGTGATTTCTTTAGCTCTTAGGTGATTTCAGCATACAGTAGGAGAGCTTTAGTGCAGGTGCACCAGGGAGCCCAAAGCAATTTTCAGCTCAGCAGCCTGAAACCAGGCTCCTAATGGAAGCAAAATTCAATTCTGACATTCCACAGCGTAGAGAGGCAAGGTGCAATAGGCCTGGGAGGCCCTCAGACAGCACCCTCACCAAAAGGTATAGGAGCTTGTCCACCACCTCTCTCAATGTTACAATCTTCTGAAACACATGGCCCTTGCCCACTGAGTGCTACCTAGATGATGGCGAGTCCCTCCATCATAACAAGGGCCAAGTACATGTCCATAGTCCTTCATTCACATAATCACAGTAACATCACTTTATCATTTCTGCCCCAATAACATAGAAACTGGGGCTCCCTCATCAGCCGAAGTGGCCATGTGGGCTGCTGTGGGCTCAGGCTAGGCGCAGTGGGTGTGTCTATGCAAATTGATCAGCCCCAGAATTATTTTCTAAGACTCACTGCAATTCCCATAGTTCGCCACCAGATGTCAGAATATATCTCATTCCTGACACTGCTTACATAGGGGAAGGATCCCTACCACAACTAGGAGGTGGGAGGATGAGCTGGTGAGAGATGGCAGCAGGAGCTATGAGTGGGGAGGAAGACTGGAGTTGTTACTGTCAGGGGAGAGTCATGAGTCTTTCACAGGTGAGTTATGGTTTTGGGCTCTAATGGAGCTATGTTTTGACTTGGACTACATGCTAATGTAGCAAAGGAAGGGGCAGTGAGAGCCGCCCCCCAACCTCTACATGAGCATGAGGTACCCCAGACTGCCAACCAAGCATTAAAAATAAAAGGGACAAGTGAGACCCTAAAATCAATCATGAGATTAACACTAAAAAGGAACCATTTGCTTTTCTATCGGCCTTGTGATTTCTTAAATGTGTAAAGGGAAGCTGCCCACCCCACTGCATGAAACATCATCTCTGGGTAAAAATTCAATCTGAAATGCACATACAAATCCCTGCATGCTCACCGATCCCTGGTTGGGGCTAGCTGCCATTCTATCCCTCTCCCTCACTAGATGGGCTAGTTGGCTGATCACTCTATGTACACTTGTGCAAACTAACACCTGTGTTAACTGACAAACATGGGCATATTCAATGCCATGTATGGAATCTGCATGTGATCAAACTTGCACATGTATTTCTGTGCAAACTAACAAGTCATATGCATATGAAGCTTCCAATTGTCATATGTACATATATAAACTGACACACATGCAAATTCAAACTGATATGTTTAAACTGACATGCGCACACACACGCAATCTGAATGGTATGTTTGAATACAGATGGGTGTTAAAATAATAAGCATACACATGTAAAACTAAGATGTTCAAAATGTCAGACTGACATTTGTTCAAATTTACACACTACACGTGTTTAAACTGATACAAATATGCAATCTGACACTCATGTTTGGATAGCTACATGTGGTCAAACTGACACAGCTGTGTGTACAAACTGACAGACATTAAAAATGACACAGCTGCACAAACTGACATTCAGCATGATATGCACATGCATGTACAATGTGGCCCATATGGGTGATCTGATGTGTGTTCATAGGAACATGTGTGCAATCTGACATGTTTCAAATATACATATTTGCAACCTGATGTGCATGTAACCTGACACATGCAGTTTGACACACTTATTTTAACTGACATATGTGCACTCTGATATTCTTGTTCAACTTTGCATGTGTGCAGTCTGACATAAGATCAGTGGCACAATTGTGCAAGCTGAAACATGTTTGAAACTGAGATGTGTGTGCAACATGGCACATATGTGCCAACTGCTATTGATATGCACGTTCCAAATAATACATTGTGGATAAGCTGACATGTTCAGACTGAACATAGATGTTCAAATTGACATCTGCATGTTCTAATGCATATGATTGCAGTGATGTGTGCAATTAGCCACACATTAAATCTGCTACAGTTATACTTGTGTCAAGTAACATGTACATGCAAACTGACTTACCAGTGCCCTAACTGTGGGCTTGTCACCAGAGCACACTCAGTTGGTCACATTTCTTCCAGAAAACTCTAGAGGAAAATCAGCACTGAATACAAGAAACCTGCCTATAATGCAAAGAGATACATGGTACTGGGTTGAGCTGTGGCTTTTCTTATAGGTTTCCTAGTGTAGACAAGGCAAGCTGTGGTTTTAACATGTTAGTAATACACCTTTTTCCTAGTGAAGAAAAGGCCTGGAGGAGAGCCCACCTTACCTTCAGACCCATGTGTTCTGCAGAGATCACTAGAGGCTAAACTACTTTTTGATCCAAGGGGGAAAGCGCCACATAGGAAACAAGCATGCCCCTGTACTCTCTTTTCTAGACAAGTCTTGCATGAAGAAATACAGAGCTAGAGTGGGCATGTTTCCTTTAAGCCTGTGCAGAGCAGGACAAGTATAGCTGGTGGGGACTTATGCAGCAAGCTAGGCCAGTGGCTGACCGTGCTGAGGGAAGTATCTTCCTGGCAGAAGGAGGAAGGGGAGAAAAGAAAGGACCCAGCCACCCGCAGAAGGGAAGAGGAGAGTGTGAAGGGTTGGATCATATAAACCCCCTTTGGGACTGCTATCGGATGTGCCTAGACTACCTCTTAGTCTGTTTTCCCTGCCAAATTGGGACTTCATTCTCTTGCCTGGTTTGAGCTAGACAAGCTTGCCTGCTGCAAACACAGATCCAAGTCTGAACTATGTCTCCTACAAGCTGCAGGCTTATCTGAAAATAGCTTAAGAAGTGCTCCTGTCTCTACACTCAGATACCCAACTCTCAGTGGGGTCAAAACCCCAAATAAAAATCTGTTTTACCCTGGATAAAGCTTATACAGGGTAAACTCATACATTGTTCACCCTCTAGAACACAGAGTGAGAGAGAGATGGACAGCTGTTCCCTCCCCTCCCCCCAGGAATTAATACATACTCTGGGTTAATAAATAAGTAAAAAGTGATTTTATTAAATGCAAAAAGTAGAATTTAAGTGATTTCAAGTAATAGACAGAACAAAGTGAATTACCAAGCAAAATAAAATAAAACATGAAAGCCTATGCCTAATACACTTAGAAAGCTGAATACAGATAAAATCTCACTCTCAGAGATGTTTCAATAAGCTTCTATCACAGACTGGAAGCCTTCCTAGTCTGGGGACAATTCTTTCCCCTGGTACAGCCCTTATTCCAGCTCAGATGGTAGCTAAGGGATTTCTCATGACTGCAGCTGCCTTTGTTCCGTTCCACTCCCTTGTATATCTTTTGCACAAAGTGGGAATCCTTTGTTCCTCTCTAGGTTCTCACCCCTCTTTCTAAATGGACAAGCACCAGGTTTAAGATGGATTTCAGTACCAGGTGACATGGTCACATGTCATGTGAGACTTCAAGCCTTCATTCCTCCCTGTCTGACTTGCGGGAAGGCCTGTGTGCAAACAGAACCATCCACAGTCAATTGTCCTGGTTGTTTGGAGCCATCAAGATTCCAAACCACCATTAATGGCCCACACTTTGCATAATTACAATAGGCCCTCAGAGTTATATTTCAGATTTCTAGTTTCAGATAAGAGAATGATGCATACATAGAATTAGGATGACTAAAGATTATAAGCTTTGTAATGATACCTTACAAGAGACCTTTTGCATGAAGCATATTCTAGTTACATTATATTCATGCTCATTAGCATATTTTCCTAAAATCATAGAGTACAATGTCACACCTAGCATAAAACATATTCCAGTTATGATTATATCTACATTCATAAGCATATTTCTATAAAGCATTATGGGTGCAATGTCACAAAGAGAAAGAAAAGGCATTCACATGGACTCAGGAAGATTTCCTGTACCGTGCCAACACTCCATGCAACTGCAGCAGAGCTGAGTGGGTAGAACGAGGAGTTGTTTGCAGTGCAGGTGTGTGCCTTCAACCTATCACCCTGGGACACATCCTTATTGCTCCAGCTGCTATTCTGGCAGCAGATTCTCAAGCAGTTGCTTTGTGACGGTGCTGGATGGCCAATGACTAGGCGAAGACTTGATATGTGCAAGCCGGCTCATCAGACAATGCAGTGAGAGTGGCAGACACTTGGGACGTAAAAAGGAGGCAGTGTTTGGTTTTGGGATTTGGCTGGACAATTTTTGGTGAGCATAGGTATGTCTTTTAGAGGAGAATCAGAGGGGTAGCTGTGTTAGTCTGGAATTGAAGAAGTGACAGAGTCCTGTGGCACCTTAAAGACTAACTAAAGTTTTAGAGCATAAGCTTTTGTGGGCTAATACCCACTTTGTCGGATGCATCTGGCAAAGTGGGTATTAGCCCACTTTGTCAGATGCATCTGACGAAGTGGGCTAATACCCACTTATGCTCTAAAACTTTAGTTAGTCTTT
The DNA here is from genome assembly GCA_007922305.1 of Dermatemys mawii. Classification (NCBI taxonomy): domain Eukaryota; kingdom Metazoa; phylum Chordata; order Testudines; family Dermatemydidae; genus Dermatemys; species Dermatemys mawii. Next base: position 1,180,878 of record ML677390.1, read on the forward strand.
AAGGTGCCACAGGCCTCTGTCACTCCTTTTAGAGGAGACACTTGGTTCTCTGCACCAAGCAAAGCTTGGGGGAAACCTAGTTGCAGGGCAACGAGGCCACCTCTGAACTCCCCTAAAGGCACTTAAGCCCAGTCAAATGACACAATGTCTCTCAAAAACTCTCCCCAGGAGTCCATCTAAATAAAAATGTGTCTCACTGAGACCCCCAATCTCCCTTGTCTCCCCGCTACCCCATGGGTAAATGCAAAAGTGCACCCCTCCAATGCCAGGGGATATCTTGTGTGTCCTTTTGGGATGCAGTCAGGGATCTCCCTACGCCCCTCCCTCCCCCATGAATTTTCTCAACACGCCCCCAGTGGTCAGTTAGTTACTTGCAGTGTTGCCAATGTAGTCATTCGTTGAAAATATGAATTGAAATGGAAACATTAACATACACTTCAAAAGTGTATACAGTATATGATAAAATACTTATACCTGAAAAAGTATAATAGGTTTGAAAAGTCTATTAGCTTTTTCACAAACCTGTTGTTTATTCTGATAATATTGGCACATTCGTTTCAGCGATGTTGGCCAACCTTATAATTTCAAATTATGATTTGTAAGCAAGGTTTGTATGAGCTTTCCCTGACAGCTAGTGATGAGCCAGGAGTGGGGGAAGGCTTCAGGACCAGAGTGTATTTACATGGATACACCTAATCTTCACAGGCATTCAGCAGACAGAGCTGTGCTGCCCAAGTGATCAGTTTTGGCTGGTGTTGGGTTACAAATCACTTAAGTATTAAATGTGGGGGGTCATGGAATATTGTTATCCTTATTGTCACCCTAAATGCTTATTTTTAGCCAGGGCTGAACAGCTCATAGCCCTGGCACCTCTGGGCTTGCCACATCAATTATGAAAGTAAAAGACTTGCTTGAGCCCTGGCATCTCTTTCATTACAAATTAAGCCCTGGGCACCCTCAGCTGAACTGCACTCCCTAAGCAAGAGGTTTGGATGGCAGAGCCCATGGGGCAGGGCAGGGGCTTTACTTGGTGTTGTGGAGTCTGCCTAAAAGTCCCAGGCATTATTTGACCTGCCCTGCTCCCCTGCTTAAAGACAGAGCTTGCTATTAGGCTACATAGAGAGTCTTGGTTTGTTAGTGACCACTAGAGCTGAAATCACTGATAATCAGGCCTAAGTGCTTAGACCTGCAGCAGGACAACATTTCTGTAGAAAAGGCAGCCCAGCCTGCACTCACTGTGAGTTTCCCCCACTGACAGGTGGAACCTCAGGAGACTGTCACAGTCACAGAGGTCACAGTGGCAGATGGCAGAGGAAGGTGACCTTGCAGGGCCATCGGTGGTGGAGTGAATGGTGGTCAGAGTGAGTGGCCAGAGCAAGTGGCGAGCAAGGTGACCAGATGTCCTGATTTTATAGGGATAGTCCTGATATTTGGGGCTTTGCCTTATATAGGTGCCTATTATCACTGCTTCCCTCCCCCTCATCCCAATTTTTCATGCTGGCTATCTAGTGGTGAGCAGCTGGAGGAACAAGCAAAGTATTTTCTCTCCTAAACCCTCCCAGGGTGAAAGGTGAACTCATGCAAAGCCACCTCTGAACTCGGGTCATCACTGACCAAAGACAACAACTATGAGTGGGGTGCAGTAGAGGGAGAAGGGAGGGGCATGTTAAAGGAACATTTGTTTGTTGGATTGTGTTTTAGTGACTTTGCTCCAGAATGCTAGATTTGTGACTGAGAAACTGCTATAAATATACATTTCCTTGTATATTTTTATAGATTTTTATTTGCCAAGGTCATTATCTCACATTTTTGCAATCTTGAGAGGTTGTTATCTTGGAGAGTTTCTGAACTAAACATTTTTATTATATTATAATTAACTTTTACATAAGAATGGCCCTATTGGGTCAGACCAATGGTCCATCCAGCCCAGTACTCTGTCTTCTGACAGTGGCAAATACCAGGTGCTTCAAAGGGTATTAACAGAACAGGGCAATTATTGAGTGATCCTTCCCCTATTGTCCACTCCCAGGTTCCGGCAAATAGAGGCTCTCAGAGCATGCTGTTGCATCTCTGCCCATACTGGATAGACCTATCCTCCATGAACATATCTAGTTCTTTTCTGAACCCTTTTATAGTTTTGGTTTTCATAACAGCCCCTGGCAAAAAGTTCCATAGGTTGACTGTGTGTTATGTGAAGAAATACTTCCTTTTGTTTGTTTTAAACCTGCTGCCTATTAATTTCATTGGGTGACCCCTAATTCTTGTGTTATGTGAAGGAGCTTATTCACTTTCTCCACACGAGTCAAGATTTTATAGATTTCTATCATGTACTTTCTTAGTTATCTATTTTCCAAACTGAAAATTCCCAGTCTTTTTTATCTCTCCTCATATGGACACTGTTTCATACCCCTGATCATTTTAGTTGCCCTTCTTTGTACCTTTTCCAACTCCAATATATATTTTTTTGAAATGGCGTGATCTCTACTGCATGCAGTATTCAAGATGGGAGCATACCATGGATTTATATCGTAAAAGTGGAGGAGCTTGGTTTGCCAGATTTGTCAGCATTGGCTTTGCTGATCAAGGTGAAAAGGCTGCAAAACACCAATTCTCTGGACTAAATCAATATGCAGAAAGCCTTATAAGCCAGTTATTGTCAAAGTCAATTTTAGAAGTATTTAATGAGGCTGTCAAAAATGCTAGAGACACAACATATTTTATTAAAAAAAAACATGGCTGTCACATCATACTTTCTCTTTAAGCAAGAGATACCACACACTACAAATTGGAGGCCAATATTAAGTGCATTGTCATTTGTTAATCCTGAAGTTGGACACTGGTTCAGACCAGGACCAGCAAATGCTCACTATCTTTCTGCAAGAAACTCAGCTGACTGCTTGGAAGCATGTGGTGCAATAACAAAAGACTCAGCAGTTGAAAAAGTGAAGAACTCTCTCATCCTATTCAGCAAACGTGCACATATGACCGACGAAAATGGGAGTCAAGTATTAAGTCACGACGTATGCTATCGTAATAGCATTGATAGGCCAGTAGATGAATTTCTAGATGTTCAACCCACATCTTAGAAGAGTTAAATGCTTGTAAATTGAAGCCCAAACAGATGGCTGCTTGTGCAGTTGATGGAGCTGGAAGCTTCTCTGGAAGACATAGTTGAGTACAAGCTTTGCTCAGAGAAAAGTGTAACCCTAATCTTTCCTATACACACTGCAGAGGCCATCTGCTCTGACTAGTACTAATATGAGCTGCAGAATCTTTAAAGGCATTAAAAAAGCTATACATTTAATGTTTTCATTATACTTTTTTTCAGCAAGTGTCCAAAAGGACTGAATGTCTTTGAAAATGAGACTGAAGTTCAAATTTGTCCAACCTGGAAAAACCCATTGACTTTCTCATGAGCAATCCTTGGCTGTTACCTTAAAATGACTGCAACCATTATTATTGACTTTGGAAAGTATGTACCGAGATGGGACGGATATAAGTAGTGAGGCTGGTAGACTTCTTTTGCTACTAAGTTCAGAGAAGGCAATCACCATTCTCTCTTGTAGGTCTACTGTTGAAAGCACTTGGGTCATTAAACAATGTCATCCAGGCATCAAGATATCTGTCCAGCAATGGAAGCTATACTTGGATCAATCAGAGAGAGATCCATTGAAAACGTACTGGAGAAGGAAAGACTTCAGTTCAGAAGTTGACTAATTAGGACACTTATATTAACTCTTAAATGAAGAGGCCAAGAAGTGTGTGTTAAGCTGAAAAAGTAGAGTACACGGACTTGATTTTTATACCTCTACAAGAGCAACTTCTGGATTCTACTCAGCCTCTATATAGGTTTTACAGATGCCTCTCTTATAAAACACTGACCGTTGAGTGGATTGAGACACTACAAGCAATGGGGCTGCCATGTAATCAGGGCAGAATAGAAAATGTGAACACAGTGGAATCTCACATGATGAATGAATGAAGATTTGACTTCAACTTCTTTATCATCACTAGTGGTTCAACTCAATTTTTGTGCTATGTTTCCTGGGATAAAAGAAATAGGAATTCGTCTCTTGCTACCCTCAGTCACAACAGCTACAGTTGAGCGTTCTTTTTCCTTATTGAATAGAATTTTGTGTTCTGAAAGAAGTCACCTTCTGCATGATCATATCATGATGGACTGGAAGTACTGGACACATGAGAAGCTACTGAAAATGAAAGCACTGCTTTCAAGAAGTTCATTAACAGAATTTGTGCAAAATTACAAGAGGAAACCAAGAAGGGTATAGATGTTGTGCTTCATAGTAGGCTTCTGTAGACAACTTTAATTTGTGTGATCATTTAAAAACATGAGTTAAATCTAATAAAATGGTAGTGAAACATTTTTCAGTTTTTACTATGTTGCCATACAGCCCACCTTCTCCCTAAAGGTCTCATCCCTCATCAGTCCTCACTCCCCCACCTCTATTTTTGAACACCCCACCCCTAGTTTCAATCCCTGGGGAAAACACAGAATGTAGTTGTGCCAACCAGGAATAGGTTTAAAGGGACCAAGGCTGTGCATCCCAACAGATCCTACTAACCTCATGGGTGGGAGCATGGGATAGATAGGTGGAGTCATCAGTGCCAATATCTGGTCCCAGCTCAGCAGGCTGGTGGCACTAGAGGCTACTGTGCCATTACAGAGGGGCCACAGTATTTTAATGCTGAACTGAAGCCTCAGTAGCCAGGCCACAGTAACATCTTCTGAATGACTGTGTCAGATAGACGTGTCAAGGGCTCCTGATTCTGCAATTTAGAAATGGGATTTATAAGGCTAAACTTAAAGTTTTAAATATTAATGGTTATTAAATGTAACAATTTACAGTTATCACATTGAATACATTCATTACAAAGTTTACATTTAATGTTCATTCAGATTGTAAGCTCTCATAGGCAGGGATTGTCTCTAATTCTAAGTTTGAGCAGCACCCAGCACAATGGGGCCATAAGCTCTCTAAGTGTTGCCATAATGCTAAATTACGAAGTGTGAAGCCAGAACTGGGGGAAAGAGCCTCTTGTGGGAAAAACTGCTAGCCAGTCAGGGAAGAAAACCACACATGCTGCCTGTGTATTGAGAATGCAGGCAGTTTGCTCATTCTGAATTATTTCACCCTCCTGCCAGTTAGATTTATTTTTATATGCAATCACATTCACCAAGTGTTAAAAGCAAAACTAAATCAACCAGAGCCTGGGGCTGCTTTCAGTTAATCACAGTTAAATACAACCGACATATGAGTTTACATTGGTGGGTCTAGGACTGAATCCAAAACACTTCTCCATTTCTGGCTCGCTTTTTTTCGATAGGTAAACTGAAGCTAGTTCTGAGTGCCTGGAACTAGGCTGAAATCGAATTGCAAAGAACCACTGCTGACAATGATGTGGTAACAGCAGCAGAGGAATGAAATTAGCAGCACTGGAAAGAATCCCATTAACAGAGGAGTACACGGTGATGGATGGGGGAACCCTTTCCTAACACCCATAAAAACCAGAATCCATACCACTCTGGTATTTAGGAAGCCAAAGTGTCAGTTCAGGATATGTAGAACCAGCTTCTGTCCCCTTGATATGCCCCTTTGCGCCACCCTGGCTGTACAAAAGGGCATCAAACTGACTAGCTCTTCCCACCTCCGAATGCACTTTGGACCTGTGTGGGAATCCTCAGCTAGCATAGATCAGGCACAGTCAGCTTCACCACCACCATCCCTGCAGCCCCCAGGTCAGAGGGTGGGATAGGTGTTGTCAGAGTGTTGGTGGTGTTTTCTGATACAATTTAAGAGAGTCCAGTTTTTTGAATGGCCTGTGTGACAAAGCTCCAAGTTTGTACTTGTGGGTCCTGTGCTTCCTGGCAGATTGAGGAGCCTCAGAAACTCATCTAGGCCCCAGAGTGACCTCCCTTTCTCAGTATAATTGGCAAGAGTCACCGCCTAGTGAGTTACCTTCATCACAGGCCAGTATGGAAGATGGAAAAGGGGCGGGGGAGCCCAGGCCCGCCCTCTACTCCGGACTCCAGCCCAGGGACACTAATAGTATCAGCTAAGATGGCTGACCTTTTAGGCACAAAACACAATACAATTCCCTGGGCTACTTCCCCACAGCAGTCTCCGCTTCTTCAAACCCCACTTCACCCTTACCTCAGGGCCTCCTTCTTTCTGTATGATATGTTGTCCACCACTCAGTCTCACCAACAGCACAACTTCCTCTCACAGCTCCTGACACCCACAGCCCACCTGACTAACTGGGAGGTTTTTATCTAGTTTCAGCCAGTCCCTGATTGGCTTCAGGTGTCCCAATCAGGCTAGCTGTTTCTACTCCTTTCTAGAAGGTTCTCAATTGGCCCCAGGTGTCTTGATTGGCCTGGAGTAGCCTTTGTTTGGCTATCCAGGGAACAAGGACCTGCAGATCCTGAGGCTGATATACCTGCCTTCCAGCACTCTCCTATACCCTTCTGGTCTAACTCCATCACACCTGGTATGAAATGCAGATAGGATGTCATCAGAGCTGAGAGAAGTCTTTTAAACTGACTCCAAGCCCTTGCTTCCCGCTTAAAATATATATGACAGATCCATTAATAGACATTCAGAATGCTAATGAATTACAAGCACTAGAGTAAGAATTGTCTGTGTTACTTCTGACTTACAAAAGATACCTCTTATGTACTGGTTACAAAATTGACCTGATTTAGAGGGAAACTGAAGACAGCTATAAAAATCCTATATAAATGGAAGAAAAGAGAAGTAAATTGATAAGGAAAGGACATAAGGAGAAATCTATGACCAGCAGGGTTAAGGACAATAAAAAGGAGTTTTTAAAAGTATATTAGGAATGGAAAGACTCCTCACAATAATATAGGTCCATTACTAGATGGAAATTTTAGAATTATCAATAATAATGCAGAAAGGCAGAAGTGTTCAGTAAATATTTCTGTTTTATATTTGAGAAGAAAAAACAGATGCTGTTGTCATGTCATATGATAACACTCTTTCCACTCCACTATTATCTCAGGAGAATATTAAGCAGCAGACATTTTAAAATCAGCAGGTGTAGATGATTTGCATCCAGGAGTTTTAAAAGAGCTGATTGAGGAGCTCATGGGATTGTTCATGTGGATTCTCAATAAGTCTTGGAACACTGGGGAAGTTCCAGAAGACTGGAAGTAAGTTAATGCTGTCCCAGTATTTGAAAAGGATAAGTGGGATGACCCAGGGCCTATCAATCTGACACTGAGCCAAGGCAAGATAATGGAGCAGCTGATACAAGACTCAATTAATAAAGAATGAAAAGAGGCCACTGTAATTAATACAAATCAATATGGGTTTATGGAAAATAGATTCTGTCAGGCTAACTTGGTACCTTTTTTGATGAGATTACAAGTTTGGTTGATAAAAGCAAGTGTGTTGATTTAATAAACCTAGACTTCTGTAAGGTGTAACTATAAACAGGGAATCATCACTGACAAGGTGCATTTCTCATGGTGTTCTTCAGGGATCAGTTTTTGGCCCTACAGTATTTGACATTTTCATTAATGATCTGGAAGCAAACATAAAATCATCACTGATAAAGTTTACAGATGACAAAAATTTGGGGCGTGGTAAATAGTAAAGAGGACACATCACTGATACAAAGCAATCTGGATCACTTGGTAAGTTGGGCACCAGCAAATGACATGCATTTTAATAGAGTGGAATGTACATGTTTACATGTAGGAACAAAGCATGACAGCCATACTTACTGGATGGGCGCCTCTATCCTGGGAAGCAGTGACTTCGTTAAAAAAAAAAGTGGGGGAGAGGATGGTAATGGCTATTCAGCTAAACATGAGCTCCCAGTCTGATGCAGTGGCCAATAGAGCTAATGTGATCCTAGAATACATGAACAAGGGAATCTTGAGTAGGAGTAGAGAGGTTGTTTTACCCTTAGGCCTTGTCTACGCTATGAGGTTAGGTTGAATTTAGACGTGTTAGGTCAATTTTATAAGCAATGCATCTACATAACCAACCCTGTGCCCCCAACCTAAAGGGCTCTTAAAATTGACTGCTGTCCTCCTCCTCAATGAGGGGATTAGTGCTAAAATCAACCTTCCTGGGTCGAATCTGGGGTAGTGTAGACGCAGTGCTGTGAAATTCGATATTGGCCTCTGAGAGCTATCCCAGAATGCTCCAATGTGACTGGTCTGGACAGCACTTTCAGCTCCGATGCACTAACCAGGTACACAGGAAAATCACCAGGAACTTTTGAATTTCATTTTCTGTTTGGTGAGTGCGGTGAGTTCCGCAGAATAGGTGACCGTATAGTTCCAGAATTGCAAACGAACTCCAGCATAGACCGAATGGGAGACATTGGATTTGACTACTGTATAGGGAGACAAATCTGTGCAGGCAGAACTCTGATCCAGCAGAAGAAATGCTGATATATATGCCAAAATTGCACAGGGCATGGTGGACAGAGGCTACACCAGGGACACACAGCAGTGAAAATTCAGGAGCTCAGGCAAGCCTACCAAAAGACAAATGAGGCAAACGGTCGCTCTAGGTCAGAGCCCCAGCCATGCCAGTTCTATGATCAGCTGCATGGCATTCTGGGGGGGACTCTACCAGTACCCCACCACTGTCAGTGAACACCTGCAAGGCGGCAGCCTCACTCAACACATATGAGGATTTTGTGAAGGAGGAGGAGGAGAATGCCCAGCAATCAACCATAGAATCCGTTCTACCCAGCAGTCAGGACCTTTTCCTCACCCTGGAGCCAATGCCCTCTCAGGCATATTGTTCCTGGATCCTGAAGGTAGAGAAGGCAACTGCAAATGTTTCTGTGCTCCCTGCATCAACCCCATTCCTGAAATTATCACTGATTAGAAGGTGAAAAAAATGCACTCGTAATGACGTGTTTTCTGAGCTCATACAGTCCTCCCTCACTGATAGGGCACAGCCAAATGCATGGAGAAATTTGGTGGCAGAGGCCAGGAAAACATACAGTGAGCGTGACTGGAACATGCAGGAGGAGATGCTGAGGCTAATCGGGGAGCAAACGGACACGATGAAGCATCTGGTGGAGCTGCAGGAAAAGCCCTGAGTACAGACCCCTGCTTCATCCATTGTGTAACCACCTGCCCTCCTCATCAGTTTCCATATCCTCCTCACCCAGATGCCCAAAAACGTGGCCCAAGCAGCAGAAGGCTGTCATTCAAACAGCTTTGATTTGTAGTATGGCTAAAATAAGCAATGTGGCCTTATCCTTCCATCTTCTCCACCCCACCCCATTATCAAACCTTTTTACTAGTCAGTGTTCTCAAGTTTTTTAAAATAAATAAAGAATGAATGGATTCAGACAATAAGGACTTTATTTCCTGTGCCAATCATGGTCGAACAGATGGGGGAGGGATTGGATTACAGGGAGGTACAGTCACCGAAGGGGACGGATGTGCATCAAGGGCAAACACACACAACTATCACAGCATAGCCTGGTTAGTCGTGAAACTGTTTTTCAAAACCTCTCTGATGTGCAACATGCCTCAGTGTGCTCTTCTAATTGCCCTGGTGTCTGGCTGTTCAAAACTGGATGCCAGGTGATTTGCCTCAACCTCCCACCCCATGTAAATGTCCCCCCTTACTCTCACAGATATTATGGAGCACACAGCAAGCAGCAATAAAAATGGGAATACTGCTTTTGCTGAGGTCTAACCTACTCAGCAAACTGTGCCAGCGCCCCTTTAAACATTCAAAGATACATTCTGCCACCATTCTGCACTGCTCAGCCTACAGTTGAACTGTTCCTTACTGTTGTCCAGGCTGCCTGTGTACGACTTCTTGAGCCATGGGAGGAAGGGGTAGTCTGGGTCCCCAAGGATAATTATTGGCATTGCAACATCCCCAATGATAATTTTCTGGTCTGGGAAGAAAGTAGATTCTTGCAGATCTCCAAACAGCCTGGAGTTCTGAAAGATGTGAGTGTCATGCACCTTTTCTGATCATCCCACGTTGATGTTGGTGAAACAGTCCCTGTGATCCACCAGTGCTTGCAACATCATTGAGAAGTACCCCTGGTGGTTTATGTACACTTTGGCAAGGTTGTCTGGTGCCAAGATAGGGATATGTGTTCCATCTATCGCCCCACCACAGTTAGGGATCCCCATTGCAGCAAAAGCAACAAAGAGTCCTGTGGCACCTTAAAGATTAACAAAAGTATTGAAGTATAAGCTTTTGTGGGCTAATACTCACTTCGTTAGATGCATGCAGTGGAAGTATCCAGAGGCAAGTATAAATAAGAAAGCAAGAGCCAGGTTAGAGATAACAAGGTTAGTTCAATCAGGCTAAACCACCTTGTTATCTCTAATCAGGGAGGATGAGGTCCTCTTCTAGCAGCTGATCTGGAGTTGTGAACACCGAGAGAAGAGAAACTGCTTTTGTAGTTAGCTAGCCATTCATAGTCTTTGTTCAATCCTGAGTTGATGGTGTCAAATTTGCAAATGAACTGTAGCTCAGCAGTTTCTCTTTGAAGTCTGGTCTTGAAGTTTTTTTGCTGCAGGATGGTTACCTTTAAATCTGTTACTGTCCAGGGAGATTGAAGTGTTCTCCTACAGGTTTTTGTATATTGCCATCGCTAATATCTGATTTGTATCCATTTATTCTTATTTGTAGGGACTGTCCAGTTTGGCCTATGTACATGGCAGAGGGACATTGCTGGCACATGATGGCATATATTACATTGGTAGACGTGCAGGTGAATGAACCAGTGCTGGTGTGGCTGAGCTGGTTAGGTCCTGTGATGATGTCACTGGTGTAGATATGTGGGCAGAATTGGCTTCGAGGTTTGTTGCATGGATTGGTTCCTCAGTTAGAATTATTATGGTGTGGTATGCAGTTGCTGGTGAGAATATGCTTGAGGTTGGTGGGCTGTTTGTGGGCGAGGACTGGCCTGCCTCCCAAGGCCTGTGAAAGTGAGGGATTGTTGTCCAGGATGGGTTGTAAATCACTGATGATGCATTGGTGAGGTTTTAACTGAAGATAGTAGGTGATGGCTAATGGTGGTCTGTTGTTTTCTTTCTTGGGCTTGTCTTGCAGCAGAAGGCTTCTGGGTACATGTCTGGCTCTGCTGATCTGTGTTCTTATTTCCTTGTGCGGGTTCTGTAGTTTGAGTATGCTTGGTGAAGATCTTGTAGATCTGGACAACGATCCCTCACTTCCGACGAAGTGGGCATTAGCCCACGAAAGCTTATGCTTCAATACTTTTGTTAGTTTTTAAGGTGCCACAGGACTCTTTGTTGCTTCTGGAGATCCAGACTAACATGGCTGCCTCTCTGATTCATTGCAACAAAGCCATCCACTATGACCTACACATTTCCCAGAGTCACTACCAGAGTATTGATTGCCTTGGCTACTTGGATCACAGCAGCCCTCATGGTAGATTTATCGACTCTGAATTGATTCCCAACTGACCGGTAGCAGTCAGGCATTGCAAGCTACCACAGGGCCATTGCCACTCGCTTCTCAACTGTTAGGTAAGCTCTCTTCTTGGTATTCCTGTGCTTTAGGGCAGGGGAAAGCAACTCACAAAGTTCCATGACTGTGGCCTTATGCATGTGAAAGTTTCACAGCCACTGGGAATCATCCCAAACCTGCAACACTGTGTGGTTTGACCAGCCCGTGCTTGTTTTCCAGGCCGAGAATTGGTGTTCCACTGTGTCAACGTGCCCCAGTGCTGCTATGATAGCCCAATTGGCACATCCTGTGTTTCAGGAATGTGTTTCAGGAACATCCCGTGTTTCAGGAATGTCTGCGCCCATGTCCTCCTCACAGTCTTTCTTGTGTTGGTGGCTCCTAGTTAGGCTCTGCACATACTGCAAGATAATGTGCGAGGTGTTTACAATGTTCACAAAAGCAGTGCGCAGCTGAGCGGGCTCCATGCTTGCCATGCTGCGGCATCTGCACGGATAACCCAGGAAAAAAGACACAAAGTGATTGTTTCCCATTGCTTTCAAGGAGGGAAGAAGGAAGGGAGGGGAGAATGATGACAAGTACCCCAAAGCACCCGCAAAAATGTTTTGGCCCTGTAGCGGGGTGGCTACCCGCTCCAATCCTGAAGGGGTTAAAACAGCCCTGGAGAGGGCTGCTGCTGGGGAAAAGCAGCCCAGCAGAGGGTTGTAGCTGGGAAGGAGATTGGTAACAGCTGGGCTGATAGGGAAGTCAGCCATAGCTGTAGCCAGGGTAGTCAGGGCCCAGCTAGCCCTTATAAGAGGGCAGTGGGCCAGAAGGAAACAGATACTCTCTCTAGCTATCTGGAGGGAGGAGGACCTCTGGCCACCCAGAACGAGCATCAATCACAACTACGTACATTAATTTTTTTCCAGCATAGTCAATGTGCAGTTATTGCCAGGGATTTGTAACCTACTGCCATGGATGATATGGTGCCTTTTCCAGCATGTTTCGATGGCTGTTACAGGGGTCATGATGGCTACTTCCATGTGTATATCTTGAGCTACATCTGGCCACCTCTTTCATTTTTATCATCCCTCAGTGCTGCTCACATAAATCCACTAGCATCCTTTGCTGTACAGGTTTTCAAGAATCAGAGGGGTAGCCGTGTTAGTCTGGAATTGCAGAAGTGACAAAGAGTCCTGTGACACCTTAAAGACTAACAGGTTTTGATATAGTCACAGTCCCTGTAATAGGGTGACTCACAGGTTTTGATATAGTCACAGTCCCTGTAATAGGGTGACTTGCTGCTTAAGGGCTAGAGAGCTTGCAGCTAGCCAATCCTGGTAACTGAATCAGAAAATCCCCTATAAAGGTACCAGGTGGCTGCAGTGAAGGGGAAAGCAGAAATGGCAGGAAGTAAGAAAGGCTTCTGTTGGAACAACCCTAATTCCAGGAGTTTGGAAGCCAGTCTGGAAACCTGAGGTTTCAGCCAGGTAGGGTCTGGGAATGACCTGACAAACCAGGAAAGGCCCCAGCCAGCAAGGCAAGGGTGTGGGGTGAATTGGAGACAACTGAGTGTGAGCCAGTTCCAGCAGAAAGACCTGGGATTGTGAGCGGGGGAGCGGGGTGGGGTGGGGGTTCCCTAGTGAGACTACAGTCAGGAAAAGTCTGGGAGCGACCTGACAAGTGGATAAAACCAATGGTCTGGCTTTTTGGAGCTTTGTTTATGCCAATAAACTCAGCCCTCGAGAAGTGGTGGTGAACAGACAAGAAAGGCCTGCATGGAGTTTTTTTACACACACAAACACACCCACACTGGGGTCAAAAGACTGACCCCAAACTGATGCTATAGCTAAATCCTCTTTTGGGGGCTGTGACATTCTGCTGATGTTATCTGCACCGGTGATTTGCTAGGTCACTCCAATCCTCGACTCTGGGAGTGAGCTTTACCCTGCTCTGCTGTAAGAACCTCCACTCCTGGGCTGTTAATGCACAGCCTCTCGCATGTGAGCTGCTCCTTGGATTGTGCAACCAAATGACACTAGCCAATATCTCTGGTCCCAGGCACAACCCTGGGAACCTCCATCTTGCAGGGTCAAGTTATGCTTGCTGGATGCTGCAAACTTATATGAATTTGTCAATTTAACAAAGAAATGAATATGCACCAGGCTTATTATCCCAAGAGGAATCTCTGACATGCTTCAAACCAAACACACTGCTTCAGGTAGAATAAACAAACAAATTTATTAACTACAAATTTAGATTTTAAAGGATTATAAATCAACGCATAACAAGTCAGATTTGATCAAATAAAATAAAAGCAAAATGCATTCAAAGCCGATTTTAACACTTTCAGTGCCCTTACAAACTTAGATGTTTCTCACCACAGGCTGGTTGGTTACTCTTCAGCCAGGCTCTCCACTTTGATCAGCACTCTGGTCTCTTGGTGGTGGTTTCTGTAGATGGAGGTAGAAGAGAGCAGAAGAGAATGGCAAACGTCTCTCCCTTCTATCATGTTCTTTCTTCTCTCTTGGCTTTGGCCCTGACTTCAGGGTTAGGTGACCATTACTTCATCACAGTCCCAAACTGACCAAGGGAAGGAGGTGACTCACTGAAGAGTCCAACAGATCCTTTGTTGCTGCCTGGGCCAGCACCCTTTGTCCCTGTGAGGCTGGACTGGGTTTGTCCCATAAATGCTCTGTTGAGGTGTGAATTGCCCCTCTGCTCTGGGAGAGTTTTTGCCTGGGCTTATTTTAAGCCCTGAAGACACATTTTCAGTCTCATAACTATATACATGTAATTACAACCTATCACTATAACAACAATGCTCAGTGCATCATGAGCCTTCCAAAAGACACCTGACATGACAAACTTTGTATTGAATACCACACAATCATTTTATAAGGATGAATATGGGGGTGCTGGGTGTTCCCTAAAGGTACAGAACATCACAGGCGCTTGACTCAGGATTTTGGGGTCTGGCAACACTGAGGAAGTGGGTGAGAAGCCCCATTCAGGTAGGCCATGCATGGGATGTAAGGAACTTTGACTCTGGTTTACTCTCGCTTCGGTGAGTAGCCTATGCTAGAATCCAGCCCCAACTAATAATATCCAATAGGTTAGACTTCCTTGTAATCCTGTTCTCTTTGGGCATTCCGCACTGGATATTAGAGTGGTAATGTGTATTACTCTTATTTATTATATTATTTACAGATCACTTTTAATTGCCTGGGAATTTTATGCGATAGGTGCTTAAGGAATTGAAGGATGACATACAGTTTGAAATGCTGAAGCAAGTTGCATTGAAAACAGCAAACACCTTGAGAAATTAGCAGAGAAGTGATGCAGAGTTTCTAAACCTTAATTATTTCAGATCAACTCATTTCACAGGCTGTATAGGTTTATGAATTGGGTGAAATGTAAATTGATTCATAATTTCCTTTAATTTCCTGCTCTTTGGAGAATTAAAATCCACATTACCGTAACTATAGCAGCCAGCTACCATGAGGCAGAGAGACTTTAATATGGATGAAATAGAAAGACGGGCACTTTAATATGTAAAATCCCACCTGCTGTGTAAGGCTTGTGATTGGGAATCATCAGCTTAGAGTTATAACTTAAACTCTGTGGTGTCTCTATGATTATAACTCTGTCCCTATGGATAGAGTTAGAACGGGGTCTCTGCTCACACACAACAGCCTGGAATAGGAAATAAGTGATTTAGGGGAAGAATCAGGGGCATTTCTGAGCTAGTGCAGTGGAACAGACATGGTGAATGTCCCGGGACAGCCCATGTTCAGCCTCTGTGTGAATGTGAGTATGACAGGATAGACTAGACCTTCATGGCCCTTGGCTAGAGGCCTGGCTGCTCTGCTGTACCCCACCCCAGGAAACAGTTATCTGTGAAGACAAGAGCAGCCATTTTGGGAGCCAGCGAGGCCTGGTCCTCCCACAGCCAGATGGGCTGGGGACCAGCAACAGCCAATCAAGGCCCAGCAGGTGGAAATGAAAGGTACTGCCTGTTGCCCGTTAATCAGTTCCTAGTTGGATCCAGAGGATCGATGCTCTCTAGACTGCAGCCAGAGGATCCAGGCTGAGCCAGGGCCTATTGCTGGTCAAGAAGGAACTCTGCTGATCCAATCTGGAGGGGGAATTTACCCCAGAAAGGGTAAAAAGCTACCGAAAACAAGGGACTGTTTCTACCTTCTGAGTTTGTTATACCCCAAATGGGGTTTTGAACTGTGTGACATGGCTGGAGGGCTGAGTCACAAGAGACCCCAGAAGCAGGCTGATGGTCTGCAGGGAGTTCTGGTAGCTGAAAAGAATGGCAGCTGTGTGACTGGATGACAAGGTTGCATGCAAAAGGTGAGTGCAACTATAGTAAGAAAATCAAGAGCTACTAGAATGGAAAGCCCTCTCCCAGGAACCCCAAAGCATCCGAATAAAGCATTGTTTGTCACAATTCTGATGGGTAGTATCTAAACTCTGGCCAATTTAAGGGCAGATTATCTGCTGTGTTCCTTCACTTGACCTCTCTCCACCCACTGTGCTGGGGGCTAGAGTGAAGGAGCCCGCTGTGCCACTTTAGATCTGCTGGAGGTGCCATTATGTCAAGTTTATCCCTAGCAAGGGAGGTAGGGCTGGATTCTTGCTGCGCAAAGGGACTGGAGCAGGCTGGAGAATCTGTCATTTAATCAAAGATATGTACGTATATCTATCTGTTACATATTGTGCAGCAGTCCACACCTATCTGAAATTTGTTATTTGCACTCCCTCTGCTCAGTGTCCTTCTCTCATATGCCCAGCCGCTGCCTCTGTGCAGCAACAAAGCTTTGAAACCTGAGCTGGAGAAACACTCATCCATCGCTGAGTTTGATGTTTTCCCCAGTATCCTTGGGAATAAGATCTTAGACTCATAGATTTTAAGGCCAAAAGGGACCATCATGATCATCTAGTCTGACCTCCTACCCATTGCAGGCCACAGACTCTCACCCAAACACTCCTGCAAGTGACCCATGCCCCATGCTGCAAAGGAAAGTGAAACCCCTCCAAGGTCGCTGCCAATCTGACCCAGGTGAAAATTCCTTCCCAACCCCAAACTTAGTGATCAGTTAGACTCTGAGCATGTGGATGAGAGCCATCAGCCAGACACTAGAATTCTGTGTAGTAGTTCAACCCCCCCTGCCCCCGGCATCTACTGTTCCATCACTGGCAGTTGGAGATATTTACTAGCAGTCACAGATGTGCTACAATGGCATGTAGCATGTGACATCGCTTCATACCATCACCTCCATAAATTCAAACTCAGTCTTGAAGCCCATTAGGCTTTTTGGCCCCACTGGCTCTCCTTGGGAGGCTGTTCCAGAACTTCACTCCTGTGATGGTTAGAAACCTTCACCTAATTTCAAGCCTAAACTTATTGGAGGCCACTTTATATCCCTTTATTCTTGTGTCAACACTGGCACTTAATTTGAATAACTTTTCTCCTCCCTATTTATCCCTCTATTGTATTTATGGAGAGCAATCACATTTACCCTCAGCCTTCTTTTGATTAAACTATACAAGCCAAGCTCTTTGCGTCTCCTCTCAGAAAGCAAGTTTTACATTCCTCAGGTCATCCTAGCGGCCCTTCTCTCCGCCTGTTCCAGTTTGTATTCATCTTTTTTTAAAAGTGGGAGACCAGAACTGCACACACTATTCCAGGTGACGTCTCCCCAGTTCCTTGTTTAATGGTATTAACACTTCCCTGTCTCTACTGGAAATACCTCACCTGGTGCATCCTAGGATTGCATTAGCCTTTTTCATGGCTGCATCACATTGGCAGCTCATAGCCAGCCTGTGAATGACCAATACACACAGGTCTTTCTCCTCCTCTGTCACTTCTAACAGATAAATCCCCAGCTTATAGCAAAAATTCTTATTGTTAATCCCTAAATGCACGACCTTGCACTCCACACTATTTAATTTCATCCCGTTTCTATTATTCCGGTTTTCAAGGTCATCAAATCTTCTTGTTTGATATTCCAGTCCTCCCTGTATTGGCAGTACCTCCCAACTTTGTGCCATCTGCACATTTTATTAGCACACTCCCACTCTTTGTGCCAAGATCATTAATGAAAAAGTTAAATAAGATTGGTCCCTGAGGAACTCCACTAGTAACCTCCCTCCAACCTGAAAATTTGTCTTTCAGTATGACCCTGTGATAGTCTCCCCTTTAACCAGTTCCTTATCCACTTCTCAATTCTCATATTAATCCTCATCTTTTTCAATTTAACTAATAATTTCCCTTGTGGAACTGTATTAAATGCTTTACTGAAATCCAGGTAGATTAAATCTAAAGCATTTCCTTTGTCTAAAAAATCCATTATCTTCTCAAAGAAAGAGATCAGGTTGGTCTGGAATAGGGGTGGCCAGCCTGTGGCTCTGGAGCCACATGGTGGCTCTTCAGAAGTTAATATGCGGCTCCTTGTATAGGCACCAACTCTGGGGCTGGAACTACAGGTGCCAACTTTCCAATGTGCCGGGGGGTACTCGCTGCTCAGCCCCTGGCTCTGCCACAGGCCTTGTTCCTACTCCACCCCTTCCTGCCTCCTCCCCTGAGCCTGCCATGCCCTTGCTCCTCCCCCTCTCCCCCAGAGCCCTCTGCACTCCACTAAACAGCTGATCAGAAGGTGTGGGGCGGTCCCGATCACCGTGGCTGCTGGTGGGTGGGAGGTGCTAGGAGGAGGGCAGGGGAGCTGATGTGGGGGGCTGCTGACATATTACTGTGGCTCTTTGGCAATGTACATTGATAAATTCTGCCTCCCTCTCAGGCTCAGGCTGGCCACCCCGGTCTGGCACAATCTACCCTTTGTAAAACTGTGTTATAATTTATTCCTATTACCGTTTACCTCTATGTCCTTAATTACTTTCTCTTTCAAAATTTGTTCTAAGACCTTACATAAAATTGAGGTCAAACTAATGGGCCTGTAATTTCTTGGATCTCCTTTTTTCCTCCAAGTCTTAAAGGTAGGTACTATATTAGCAATTCTCCAGTCCTAGGGTATGAACCCCAAGTTTACAGATTCATTAAACACCTTTGCTGTTGGGTTTTCAATTTCATGTGCCATTTCTTTAATATTCTCTAATGGAGATTATCTGGACCGTCATGATTTGGTCCCATTAAGCTGTTTGTGTTTGTCTTCCACCTTGGAAGTGATAATTTCTACCTCCATATCCGCATTGCCATTAGCCACTCTGCCACTGCCTCTATGCTCCTCACTATCTTTATTAAAAACTGAGGACATTGCCTTACTTCTGGCTTCAGGTATAAGGTAGCTATTGAATATCGATAGCAGCAGCCCACTCCTTTTTCAGATATCAAACAGCTCTTCAAGACTATGGAAAGGTTTCTTTCATCTTCCTCTGAAGCAGCTGAGGCTGGTCTGAACTAGGATACTGGGATTAGATGGACCTGGAGTCTGAGGACCAGTTCCTATGAAGAGATAAGGAACAGCAAATGAAAGACGGACTTGATATGGAATATACATGACTGTGTAGTACAAAGATTTTACCAGCCTGACAAATAACAACCAGAATCTGGAAATCTCTAAAATTACCACAGATAGCTTTCCTGTGCAGAAGAGTGTGATGAGTTTGTGGTTCAATATCTCATGTTTTCCCAGGGCTAGATATAAAAGCTTTCTACCATTGCCATGTTGGTGGGAGGATTCATTGTTATCTAGTGGCACACAGCTCCCAGGTTTAGCCAGGATGGGACACTGCATATGGGACCTGAAACATGTCACTTTTCCTGGACTGAATACTCTCTATTCTATACAGTGCACCTCAGACCAGTGCAGTATTAGGGGAGAAACTCACATTTGTGGGAACTCTGAATAAATTATAGCCCCAATAAGAAGGGGAGCAGATTAAAGAAATGTCTTGCACTGTCATCTGCAGAGCAGCTGGAGTTCAGACTATAATAATGGCAAATAAATGCCATGAGAACAAGGCTATTCTGAAAAATCTTAAATCCCAGTACCATTTACTCTGTGCCTCTGTTGCCTTTCACCCCATATTTGCTTTGTGTTATGAACATTTCCCTATCATTTTATTTATATTCCTTTTTTCCTTGGTTTGCTTCTCCTGAATTTCATTTTTGCACTCTCTCTGGGGAATTTAGAGATAATATTCTCCAGAGGTTTACATTACATTTTTTGTGTACAGTTGCTTTTCTTTTGGTATATATCTTCTTAATTCTTTTCATTTTTGTGACATTCTTTCATTATTTGTTCTGCTGAAATTGTCCTTTTGGTGTGGGTTTTGCTACCCAAAAGTGAGCATTAAGGAAAATGTATGACTCAATTATATTCTTCAGAGATGGAGAATCAGAGATGGTGCTCTTGTGGTGCTCTTGTGTGTGCATCCCTGTAAACAAATGAATGCCTGGGAACCATGGAAGTGTCACAAAAAATACACTGCTTGCATGTTTCAGATGACATATTTTGCATAGTATATTTGTGAAGTTAGGGGAAGATTCAGTGGGTGACACTGTACCAAATGAATGCATCAAAATGCTGTTGGGGGTGGGTGGGTTCTGTACTGGAGGGCCAGGGTTTCCAGTGTGAGCATTCATAAGGCACACTGGGATCTTCAAGGCTGAAAGGTGCTACATAAATGTTACAGTTTTCTTAAACTAAAGGTTTACTTTAAAAAGTTAATGAGCACAAGTGCAGTAACAATAGGCAACTGCAAATAATAAAAATCACTATGAAAATACTAGCAGGATAAAGAATACCGTGTGTCTAAGCAAAAGATACTTGCCTTGTCTATTATGCTAATATCAGTGATGTAGTGCACCGCTGTATGGATTCAGGTAAATGGGGTAAGGAAGAGGAGTAATGAGAGAGAATGGAGAAAAAGGCGGAGTGTGATGTGGTGTCTATCCCACACTAGCCCATAAAGTGTTAATAGAGCTCTAGGGAGGCTGCGCAATAGGTAGCCAATTGGAAAGGATCCTAGGGAGGTTGTGTAGGAGACATCCAATTGGAGAGGACTAAGAGGAGCAGCCAGTCAGAGCCATGCAGGCCCATATAAGAAATGCCACGGGACAAAGCAGGTCAGTCACTCCCTGGGGAGGGAGGAGGACTGGCTGCCTTGCAAGCAAAGGGCAGCTAGCACCTTGGACAGAGCAGTGCTGGCCAGGATCAGGGGACCAAGAGTGAACTCGCAGCTAACTGCTGGAATGCTAGCTAGGGCCCTGAGACAAGGGTGGAGAAGGTGCTGGGGCTGCGAGGAAGTAGCCCAGGGACATAGAATGAAGGGGATGTAGCATGTGGATGCTTTCTACAGGGTCCCTAGGCTGGGACCTGGAGTACAGAGCGAGCCCAGGTCCTCTCCCCGCACTTGCCGCTGTGGAAGTGGCTAAACAATGGACTATGGTTCCCCCAGAATGGGGGAGAACAGAGAGGTACACAGCCAGAATGCTATGTCCTGAAGAGGACATAGTGTTTTTTGGGACAACTTGCTTCCTGGAGCAGAAGTAACAGCAGTGAGACATCACCAGATGAGGGTGCATGGGCAGACTAAACTAATTCCTAGGACAGAGAGCAGGAGGTGCTGCAGCAGTGAGTTGAACCTCATCATAGGGAGAGATTGGAGATGAGAGGAAAGTGGATAAGTAGGGCTGCCTGAGAGAGGAGATGTGGTGGCTCCTGTCCAGTAGGGCTGGGCCCAGTGAGCTGGTGCATGGGGTCACAGTGCCACTTAGATTTGACCCCTCCCTCATGACAGGCAGCCAGGCCAACCTGAGTGAGCGTCATAATCATGTATTTCTAGACATTCCTGATCTACTTGCATATCTGGGTTGTAAAATAAGTAGTTCTAAATATGATCAGATGATTTTCATATCTGGCCTTCAGCTTCTCACAGCATAACTGCACCCTGTTCCTCTCTGTTCCGGAGAACAACAACAGCACGCAAAGGGAAAACTTTTTCCCCAATTTTAAAAAAGTTCTAGCCTTCCCATTGGCTCTTTTGGCCAGGTGCCCACTCCCTTTCTTTTACCTATGGGCTTTTTTAACCCTTTACAGGCAAAGCAAGTAGAGTACAGCTACTAACAGGTCAGCAAGCTAATGACTCCTTACAGGAAAAGGTGCTCATATACCATGGAGATTGGCATTGTCCCTGGGGGACTGGTCCTTTCAGGGGTAGTGGGTCCAGTCCCACCTCTGCTTCACTCAGCCATTCTCCTCATGTGGGAAAAATCAGTGGATTTCTGTGGTTCAATCAATCCAGGGCTGAAGATAAGAGACCCTCCAGAGACACCAAGGGGAGGGAGAGGAGACGGATCCAGTGGGAAAGGACAGTTAAAATGGGCCATCTGGGAGAAGCTGAGTGAGGGCTGCAGCTGGCCTGAATTATCAGCTCAGCCCCCAGAAGGAGGGTGGTGGCATTCCTGACCTCAGGATGGGAAACCTACGGGAATTAGCACACCCTGCTTGTAGCGGGGTGGCTACCCGCTCCCAGCCACGAAGGGTTAAAGTCAGCCCGGGGAGAAGGCTGGGGCAGTAGAGTAAAGCCCAGGCTAATTGGGAGAGTAGGGTCAGCTGGGTGGCCATGCCCCAAACACTCCGCAAGCCCTTATAAAGGGCTGAGAGGCCAAGGGAACAGACACAGTCTCCTCTGACTGCAGAGGGAGATGGGCCTGGCTGCTGGGGAAACTTGATAGGATACACAGAGTGGAGCAGGGCTGGGGTTAGGCTAGAGGAGCTGGGGGAGCTCCAGCCTGGAAACCCCCAGGCTTCAGGGCCTGGTAGATGGTCCCACAAGGGATACTGGTGTTGCAGGGGCAGCAGGCCAACCCCCCTTGCTGATGGTGAGTGGCAATTAGACTGCAGTCTGCCCCAGTGAGCGGGGGCAGGTGGTGACTAGCAATTGCCTAGACTGAGGCAAGGTGGGGATAGGGGGTGGGGGTTCCCCTGGGGAGGGGAAACCCTGAGATGGTGGAGATATTGTGGGGCGCAGCACCTGAGGTAAGAGGGCACTGGGGTGTGGGGGGCACTGGTGCCAGTAGTGAGCGGGACCAAACCTGGAAGAGGGTGCTCTAGAGGGCTGGATCAAGCTAATTTCCAGCAGGAGATGCCGAAGGTGAGTTGCTGCAGGCTTACACCACCCCAAAAGGAGGCCAGTGGAACCTCCTGAATCAAGGGAAACAAGGTCTGGACTTGGCAGGTGAAGGAAAAGTCTGATTTGCTATAAGAGATGTGATAAATGAGGCCCCACATAAGGGAGATTTTAGTTTAAAGTACGCTGCCTTGGGAATGAGTTTTTATGGTCTCAGAGGGAGTGGAGGGCTGTGCGCCTGCTAGGCCCTGGGGGCTGATGAGATGGCTGTCACAGGCATGGCATAAAAGCCTGGCCACTTGCATCTTGGCACAGACTTTCTGTGAGACTGCAGGCACGTCACTTATCCTGTGTGCCACCACTTGTGAAGTGGGAGAGTGAATGATATTGAATCACCTCAGGGGGATGACACCACGTTCATTAATGTTTGGAAAGCCTGGTGTTCTGTTAAGGAAGGGAATTATTATTCATTGGCTTAGTTTAGTTTTGTCTTCTCTAGCTGGCTAAACTTGGAGAGAGCCTAGCCTGGGTTCACCTTGTCTTTCCCCTTTCCTCACCATGGCTGTTTGTCTAGTGGAGGGAATTCTGGTCTGATTCTGATACTGGGATTTCACTCCCATCGGTAGCCTGCTGACAGGATGGGAAAGGGACCAAAGTGAGAACAACTGAGTGCAGCTGACTTGACAGAGAAACGCCTTCCTCTTCTGGCCAAGCCCAACCAGCTGATGTCTGAGGAACCTCAGAAGGTGCACAAGTAAGACCAAACAGGAAGTAGATGTGGGGGGACATCCTGGCTGGCACAGGGAGTGCTTGCGTGCACCCCTGCTGCACCTTGGGAAGACTCTTCAGAGCCCCCATGAAACTGTGGCTTGTGGAGGAGAAAAGTCATTAGCATGCCATTGGCTACAGAGCTAAATGAGTTTAACTGGCACAGCCTTGCTGGCTTATGGAGAATGGAAATGCCACAGCACAATGGCAAGCTACCTGCAGGCTTGAACTCTGTGATGGGCTCAGCATGAGTTGCTCCCCCTGAAGGTGACGGTTCAGTGTTCCAAGAATTTGCTCTGGACATTCTCCCTGACTGGAGAAGACTTTTCACCCTGTCACCCATGAGACATGGTCTGCCTGAGGCATATGAGACACAGCAGGAGTGGATCAAATAGAGTTAGTTGTCCTCAGGCAGATGAGTCTTTGAGTGTTTGGAAGGGAATGTATGTGTCTGTCCAAGTAGACAGACAATGCTTAGACAGCCCTGTGTGACTGTGAGCATCCTTGGGATGGGGCAGAGGGGTCTTAGAGCATGGCAAGAAGGAGGAGGCAAAAATACTGTCCTCTTATAGGGCAGGAGGGTGGAAGAGGGGGAACTTCCCAGCTGTAAGAGATTTCCTCCTTTGGAAGCATCTGCCAGGAAAAGCCAAGGCATGGCCTCATCAGGCATGCTAAGGGGCTTCCCTTCATTGAGCCATCACACAGAAGCGAGCAAGAGAGTAGCTCAGCTCCATCCTGCTAGCACAGCCGGCTAAGGAGTCTGCTGCAGGGCATTGCCATTTTCTGTCCTCTCTGCAGGCAGCACGGTTCATAGAATTACAGGGTTGGAAGGAACCTCAGGAGGTCATCTAGTCTAACCCCCTGCTCAAAGCAGGACTAATCCCCAACTAAATCATCCCAGCCAGGGCTTTGTCAAGCCTAACTTCAAAAACCCCTAAGGAAGGCGATTCCACCACCTCCCACTGGTAATCCATTCCAGTGCTTCACCACCTTCCTAATGAAAATGTTTTTTCCTAATATCCTCTTTGGAACTCCCTTTCAGGTAGTTGAAAGCAGCTATCAAATGCCCCCCATCCCCATTCTTCTCTTCTGCAGAATAAATAAATAATCCCAGTTCCCTCAGCCTCTCCTCATAAGTCATGTGCTCCAAGCCCCTAATCATTTTTGTTGCCCTCCCCGCTGGACTCTTTCCAGTTTTTTCACATCCTTCTTGTAGTGTGGGGCCCAAAACTGGACACAGTACTCCAGATGAGGATTCACCAATGCCAAATAGAGGGGAATGATCATGTCCTTCAATCTGCTGGCACTGCCCCTACTTATAGAGCCCCAAATGCCGTTAGCCTTCTTGGCAACAAGGGCACATTGTTGACTCCTATCCAGTTCTCATCCACTGTAACCCCTAGATTGTTTTCTGCAGAACTGCTGCCTAGCCATTTGGTTCATAAGTGATTGGTTCAGGGCAGGCCTGCGTGGGTAGCAGGGCAGGCCTGCGTGGGTAGCAGGACTGTGCTTTGTCGCATGGCAGAGCATGGCGTGTCTGTAGCATAGTCTCCATGTATATTCACTAGCCTGGCATAAGGAGCCCTGCTCCCTCCAGCCCTACTTCCTGAAATACAGGGGCAGTATCACCGATGAAATAACATTCTCTAGCCTCATGGGTGTGTTGTGCTCTCCTGGCTTGTTCTCCCTCCTCTTCCTCTTCCCAGTTCTTCCTTTTGTCTTTCCCGCCATCTCTTATCTTCTAATTCCTCCTTTTCCTTTCTTCCTCTTGGTGGCTTTTCTCCCTGTTTTACTATTCTCATCCCCTTTCTCTTCCCAGGCTGTTTCTCTTTCCCTGCTAGATCCCACAGCTCCCTTTTCCCATGCTCCCCTATCCATCTCTTCCCTTGCTGACTCCTCTGACAAGCCCTCTCTCCTCCCAGCTTCCTCCCTCTCTCCCACTGGCTCCTACAGCCTCCCAAGCACTGGCTTGGTCCATAGATAATACCTGTTCAGACAGAGGAGAGAGACCCACTGTGTCTGCGAGGCCTCTGGTTATTACCCTATGTTGGCCTCCAGTCCCTTCCTTTTTCCCTTGGTCATGCCCCCATGCTGGGAACCATCCCTCTGTGGTTCTCTATTAGGGCTGAAGGTAAGGGGACCCAGCTGCACTACACTCCCTGTCCTTGATCACAGCACCCCCTGCGCAGGAGGATGATCTGCCTCACCAGAGCCCTGGCAAGTGCTTTTTCCTCCCTGTTTCCTCTCCTGTACCTACCTAGTCCCTGCTCCTCTCCCTTGGTGTACAGGGGGAGGGTTGGTGGGTTGGGTGGAAGTGTAGGCTCTCGTAGGGCGAGGCAGAAAACAGGGGCACTGTCCCATGCCCCTGCCACTAGCACCAACTACACCAGGCCTTTGCCACCATCTGTAATGTGGATAGCATCACTCACAGCTATATGGTAAGGGCTTGGCTCTGTAGTGCTGTGACTGACTGACCAGATGCCCCCACAAAACCAACCATCTGACCCACCGCTGTGGTCACAAGCCCCTCAGGAAGGAGAAGGGACTTGATTGACTAACTTACCTCTGATGTCACAGCCAGCAGGGAAGATGTCAGACAATCCTGTATGTACTGTGAATGTGTCATAGGGAGAGCAGAGTGGCGGCAGGGGTAGGAGTGGAAACAGAGACAGAGCCTGACCTGGAGGAACTCGCAGGATGATGGTGTGATAGTGAATGGGGCACTGAGGAGGGGGTAAGTGCTGACTGGACAGAAGTTGTGTCTAAGGTCTTGAACACCGTTTCAGATTTAGCTATGGTGCTACTGGACATGCACTGCCGTACCCTGTACTGCATGTTTGCCCAGACTCCCAGAGCTGGAGTGTGCCACGGAAAGAAAATGTCCCTGATATTATTAATATATCTTATATTACAGAACCAGTTAGAGGCTCCGGCAGAGACAAAGGCTCCATTAGATGTGCAATTACAGAGTAAGACCTGCACCCTGGCCTAAAGAGCTCCATGATCTTTGAGATCTAATGATCTTTGAGAACTCCTGGAGGAATAGGGAAGGTTCCAGAGGAATGGAGATGGGCGAACATGGTACCTGTCTTTAAAAAGAGGAACACCCAGGGAATTATTGACCAGTCAGCCTAACTTTGATACCTTGAAAGACACTGGAACAAATTATTACACAATCAGTTTGTAGGCACCTGGAGAATAATAGGTTTATAAGGAATAGCCAGCATGGATTCTTCAAGAACAGGACAGCATAGATTCACGAAGGGCAAGACATCCTTGACTAATCTAATTGCCTTCTTTGATGCAATAAGTGGCTCTGTGGATAAGGAGAAAGCAGTGGACATGTTATTTCTTGACTCCCACAGTAGTCTTGCAAGCAAGTTAAAGAAGTATGGGCTGGATGAATGGATTATAAGATGGATAAACAGCTGGCTAGATTGTTGGGCTCAACGGGTAGCGATCAATGGCTCCATGTCTAGCTGGCAGCCAGTATCAAGTGGAGTGCACCAAGGGCCGGTCCTGGAGCTGGTTTTGTTCAATATTTTCATTAATGATCTGGAAGATGGCGTGGATGGCACCCTCAACAAGTTTGCAGATGACACTAAATTGGGATGAGTGATAGATATGCTGGAGGGTAGGGAAAGAATACAGAGGGACCTAGACAAATTAGAGGATTGGGCTAAAAAAAAAAAAATCTGATGATGTTCAACAAGGACAAGTGCAGAGTCCTGCACTTAGGACGGAAGAATCCCATGCAGTGCTACAGACTAGGGACCGAAAGGCTGGGCCGCAGTTGTGCAGAAAAGGATCTAGGGGTTATAGTGGACGAGAAGCTGTATATGAGTCAGCAATGTGCCCTTGTTGCCAAGAAGGCTGATGGCATTTTCGGTTGTATAAGGAGGGGTATTGCCAGCAGGGACGTGATCATTCCCATCTATTCGGCATTGGTGAAGCCTCATCTGAAATACTGTGTCCAGTTTTGGGCCCTACACTACAAGAAATGTGGAAAAATTGGAAAGAATCCAGTGGAAGGCAAAAAAAAAAGAATGAGTAGGGGCCTGGAGCACATGACTTATGAGGAGAGACTGAGGGAACTGGGATTGTTTATTCTGGAGAAGAGAACAATGAGGGGGGATTTGATAGCTGCTTTCAACTGCCTGAAAGGGGGTTCCAAAGAGGATGGATCCAGATTGTTCTCAGTGGCTGCAGATGACAGAACAAGGAGTAATGGTCTCAAGTTGTAGTGGGGAAGGTTTTGGTTGGATATTAGGAAAATCTTTTTCACTAGGAGGGTGGTAAAGCACCGGAATGGATTACCTAGGGAGGTGGTGGAATCTCCATCCTTAGAGGTTTTTAAGGTCAGACTTGACAAAGCCTAGGGATGACCAAGTTGGGGATTGGCCCTACTTTGAGCAGGGGATTGGACTAGATGACCTCCTGAGGTCCCTTCCAAGCCTGATATTCTATGAAGAACAAATCTTGTCATACCAACCTAATTTCCTTCTTTGACAGGGTTACTGGCTAGTTGTTAGGAGGAAGCATTAAATGTGATACACCTTGATTTTTAGTATGGCTCTTGACAGAGTCCCACATGACATTCTCATAAGCAAACTAGGGAAATGTGGTCTGGATGAAATTATTGTAAGGTAGATACACAGGTGGATGAAAGACTGTACATATAGAGTAGTTAGCAGTGGTTCATAGTTAAACTAGTGGTGTCAAGCAGGGGTCAGTCCTGGATCCAGTGCTAGTTAATATTTTCATAAATGATTTGGATAATAAAGCGGAGAGTATGCTTATAAAATTTGCAGATGACACCAAGATGAGAGCTTTTTGGTGGCCAGGATTAAAATTCAGATGACTGGGACAAATTGGAGAAGGGCTGAATTCAACAATATAAAATTCAATGAAGACAAGTTCAAAGTACTTCACTTAGGAAGGAAAAATCAAACGCATAACTACAAAGTGGGAATTATCTGGCTAGGAGACAACACTGCTGAAAAGGATCTGGGAATTATAGTGGATCACAGATTGAATACAAGTCAACAATGTGATGCAGCTGTGAAAAAGGTTAATATCATTCTGGGTGTATGAACATGAGGGTCATATGTCAGACACAGGAGGTAACTGTCCCACTCTACTTGGCACTGGTGAGGCCTCAGCTGGAGTACTGTGCCCAATTCTGGAGCCAGGCTTTAGAAAAGATGTGGATGAACTGGAGAGAGTCCAGAGGAGAACTGCAAGAATGATGATAGATTTTAAAAAAACCTGACCTATGCAGAAAGATTGAACATTCCCAGTTTTTTTTTTTTTTTTTTTAGTCTTGAGAAAAGGGAGGGGGACCTGAGAAAAATCTTCAAATATGATAAGGACTGGTATAAAGATGACAGTGGATCAATTGCTTTCCATGTCCACTTAAGGTAAAACAAAAAGTGAGGGGCTTAATCTGTAGAAAAGGAGATTAAGGTTAGATATTAGGAAAAGCTTTCTAACTCTGAGAGTAGTTAAGCTCTGGAACCCACATAAGTGGAGGTTTTTAAAAACCAGTTGGGCAAACACCTGTTGGATGATTCATGTTTATTTGGTCCTGCCAAAGTGCAGGGAGCTGGACTTAATGATTCTGTGAGGTAAGTGCTGGACGTACAGTTCTGTGATCCCTACAAGGCAAGATGAGAAACAGAGGTGACTTTCCCAAGGTCTCACACCTAGACAGCAGCAGAGCTAGGAATAGAACCCCTGTCCCCTGGCTGCCTAGTCCCATGCCCTCATCAGTAGAGCATCCTGCCTGTCACAGCCTTGCTGTATACTGCTTTCTTGAATGGTGATACTTGCCTGAACTTTGCAGAGATGAAGGCAATTTACTTAGTTGCCTTTGGAAAGCAGCAGATTGTACCAAAGGGCAGGAATTGCCCCAGAAAGAGCTCCCTGGAATCTGCTACAAAGGCTTTGTGCTCCCTCCTGCAGCACTTTGTACAGCAAGGGGTGGGGGAAAGATATTGCCCAGGTCACCCCATATGTGTGTGAGGAGTCCTGAGGGAGTCAGCCAGAGCCTGAGTCACCAGAGTGACCCAGCAAGGGCAATACAGGTTAAAACTGTGAAAGTTATTTGCCAGGGACTGTGAATGGTGGGAGGAAATCAGAAATGGAGATGAGAATACGTGCTGTCAGGGGCAGTCCTGCACTGGCCTATACACATGCACTTAGTGATCTCTTGTCTCTTTTCTTTTGCTAGTTCAATAATTGTATGAAAGCTCTGTTAGTTCATAATTTCAGTTATAATTCTATAATCAGAGGGCTCTAATTGGGCAGGTATACACCATTTCCCTGTGTAATTTATGGAGGAACCACAGTTTCGGACTCTAGTTCTGGGTGATTCTTGCAGGCTTATTAGTAAAAATGAACATAATAGCAGATCATAAAAATATCAAATCAAAAGCACAATTTGATAGAGTAGAATCTCCTGGCTGCTTTTTGCAAATACAAACACACACATGTTGTCAGCACAGCAGTAAATCAGCCTTTCAGAGACAGTGACCCCATTACTGAGGCAGTTAGGTGTGGGTAACTATAAATTGGATGTATGCAAATACGTCAATTGAGAGAATAAGGATTCTTTACAAAATCCATGGTCCTAGCAGTTGTTTGAGTGACTAGCTAAGCATTAAGAATCTTGGAGGACTTCAGTGGAGAATTTGTTTAGATGCTTTCTCAGCACAGCTGCCATTCCATGGGATTATCAGGCTAGATATGAGTTTCGCTAGCATCAGAATTCAGCGCCTAGCATGTCCTGGAGTCAGAGCAAGTCTGTGGTTACTGGTAGTTCTCAGCTGACAGGATAATGTGGAGAACAGATGCATGCTTCCAGTGAACACTGCTGATTGTAATTTTGCCTGGGCTGCTGTCAACAGCTCATCTTGTATGTGCTAGGTGACTCTGCTTAGTTTTTCTTCAGGTCTCCATGTCATATACTTGTCTCTGGCAAGCTGAGGTAGCCCTTTGCTGCCCCAGGAGGAAAACCTGGTCTTTGTGAATCCTCAGTTACGCATCTGTCTGCCCCAGGGTAGATTGAGAATCCTGTTTGGCTCTGAAGTCATTCTATGTTTCTGTGATTGGAGATGGAATAGACCTATTAGGGGACATCACTGCCTCTGAGGGCTGGTCTCCTATGTGGGCTCTGCTTATCTGAAAGCTGCTGCCTCACAGGACTGTGAATCTGGCCCATAAGAGCGTGAGATGAGAGAGACCTGGGAGCTCATCTAATTCAATTGTTGTCCATTGCAGAACTGTTTCCTGTTTCTTCCAGCTCTAAAAATCAGAATAGTTCATCCCCATGACAACTGGCAACATGGAGGAAGATTTCAACATGCAGCATTAGTCTGAAAATGAGAATATGACACCCTCGAATCCTATTTGAAATCATATTGGATTTGGAAAGACAAAACTACCAGCCATGCAAATGCTCCTGGGGACTTGAAAAATGGCTTTCACCATCCCACAAACAGTTTTGAGATCTTGGAAATTTTTCCTGTCCTGAACTGAGATGAAAAGGTGAAATTCTGAAAACTTTCACAAACTAAAAATCTGAAATTTTTGGTTCAGGTCAGTCAAAATATTTAATTTCCCAACTTTCTGTCTCAATGTTGTGACTTCTAATTTTTCTTTCATTAGCTTTTCAAAACAGAGGCATTTTGAATTGTAAAACTGGAACTTTTGTTTTGAAAACACTGAAATGGGATGGTTTTGATCATTTCCCAAACTTTTTTCAACATTTTTTTTTCAAGTCAAGAAATCTGTTGAAACCAACCTCCCACAAAAACATTCAGTTTTGACAAATTTTCTGGGGGGGGCGGGAAAAATACAGGTGAAAAAAATTCTGTCAGCTAATTGAGAACCTACCTAGCTGCTTCTGCTGCAGCTGTCACCACCACTACTATAGAATCTGTAGTGGGGATTTAGCCCAGGATTGTGGTGGAAGGTGGGAAAGATTCTCCCAGGAGGACCCCTATGCAAATAATCTTGGAAGTGCATAAACAGCATTGTATAGCATTAAAGACCAAATCCTTTCAAGAAATATATAATATTAATGTGACTCATTGATCTTTGTGCCAATTGGCAAGGGCAGGGGCTTCCCTGAGTCTGGGATCTACATATTAGTTAATCAGAGAATGTCTTGTAAGGCCTGTAATAAAAGCCTATGTCACAGTGATCATCACAATCATTGCAAGATGTGTGTATGGAAAATCTGTGAGGAGTTATTTATATATACTAAAGTTCTATTCTCTAGCCATGTGAGTTAAGGCAGGTCACCAAAAGGTGATCCATGTCCTTCTGTCAGGCACAGGGGAAGCGAGTTTTCTCTCTGGCTGGTCATATGCAAATCAATGATTGGGTGAGCATTGTGAATGATCCATTTGCAGTTTTAATCAATAGACTGTGTGTGTGGGGAGAGGTTTACAGCAGGATTATCCTGTTTAGAAGACAGTGAATTTTTGAAACTACATCTAGGATACAAATGAGCCCCAAAGATCCTTCACCAAGTAAACAAACTGGCAGTAGGTTTTGCTTCATGAAAAAGGGATCTCAGCCACGCTTGGCTGAAAACACTGGGAAGAATTTGGGGTGAGATGAATTTCATTTAAGTTTAGGCATTAGAAAGCATATGATTTTATTTTGTCACCATTTGTTTCCAATATTCTTACAAACTATAATTGAAATCACTGTTCTTTGATAATATACTTATTCTTGTTTTCCCTCTGAGTACTATGTAGCAGCGCTGTGTTCTTAGCCGTGTAACCAGTAAGCTGCAGTTTCTGCTTCTTTGGGAACAGTAGGTCTGGTAATTCTGTAAGTGTTTAGTGCATATGTAGGTGAACATTACAGAAAACACTCAGATAACCTGGTGGTTGGCATGGGCCTGTTGCTAGCCTATATAGAGGGAGTGAGGCCTTAGGGTCAGTGCTTGTGTTGCCAGGGCTGGTGAAGTCAGGGAGCTGATCCCTAGCCGGCACAGACAAGATGCCCTCTTGCTAAGGGCAGGTGATAGTGAGGTGTCTCAGCCCTGGGTACCCCAGGAAGCATCTCAGTAAATCTATATGTAAAATGGAAATTTCAAACCATTTACAGAGATCCCTGTCAGTTTTATTATCAGCAGAACTATGGCATCTGCTTCCCTTTTACTGCTGCTTCCCAACAAGAAATTGAGTTGATGACAAGGGAAGTGCTCCTGTTCCCCTGATGTCTGGGACAGGCTGGAGACACATTTGTGTAGAAGTCCCTCCTGGGCATAGAGTCAGCCAAGCTAGTTCCCGTGACACCGTCCCCACAGGATGGAGTTGGGCGGGGCTGGAGAATGACCAAGCAAGTAAAAAAAGGATGCAAATTGCAAAAGGAACAAAAATGAGCTCCAAAAATCATTCCAGATCTGGAAAACCTGGCTTACAATTAGAGACTTAAGGAGTACAATCTATTTATGTTATCCAAAAGAAGCGTGAGAGTTGACTTGATCACAGTCTAGATGTACCGACATGAGAAGATGACTTCTAAGGATGGAAAGCTCTTTAATGGAAAGCAGACAAAGGTAGAACAGCTCAGCTGTGAAATGCTCAGGCAGATTAGAAAGATTATAAAATAAATAAAACTTCAGTAATAATGGGGGATTTCAACTATCCCCATATTTATTGTGTACATGTCAGCTCAGGACGGGATGCAGAGATGAAGTTTCTTGACACTTAAATAGTCAGATCCCTTGGGTCAAGGACAATCTCTTTCAGAGGTTTTATTTCTCATGGGTCCTTTGGGGATTGAGGAGTCCAATTCTTGAGCCAGAGGCTCATTGGCAGAAGTTGCAAGTGGTGTTGGAAGACAGGGATGGCCCATGATTGCTGTGTGACAGTTGTCTTTCCTTTCTTTTCTGGCATTTTTCTGCAATCTGGGCAAGGTGATTTTCCTCAAACATGGATGTTCCCTCTCTGACAAATCTTTGCCAGTTATTCCTATCCTGGGCTGCTGTGTCCCAGTGTGTGGTGTCAAACATCAAGACGTCATAATCTTGAAGATGTCTTTAAAGTGTTTCTTTTGGCCTCCCCATTTCCTTTCTTCTATGGTGAGTTGGGCATATAGCAGTTGTTCTGGTAAGCATACATCAGGCATGCATACACAGTGCCCTCTCCACCTCAGCAGGTGAAAAATAATCAGGGCCTTAACACAGAAAATGTTGGCCTCTATAAGGACACTGACGTTAGTGTGATACCAATGCCCTGTGGTAGATGGTCTTGGGTTAAGGTTTTCATAGCTTCTAAGAAAATGGAGAAAAGGGAAGGTGCCAGTACAGAACCTTGTTTTACGCCAGTTTGGAAGACAAAGGGCTCACAGGTAGAGCTGCTGCACATGATGGAGGCAGTCATCTGGTCACAGAGTCTTGCAATGGTAATAAATTTGCTTGGCCAGCCAAACTTTAACATGATTTTCCACATGTTGCTAGCCTATACAGAGGGAGAGAGGCCTTGGGGGCAGTGCTTGTGTTGC
Source organism: Dermatemys mawii (assembly GCA_007922305.1). Taxonomy (NCBI): domain Eukaryota; kingdom Metazoa; phylum Chordata; order Testudines; family Dermatemydidae; genus Dermatemys; species Dermatemys mawii. Next base: position 1,214,729 of record ML677390.1, read on the forward strand.
CAAGGCTGGTGAAGTCAGGGAGCCTCACGGTTGACAGAGTTGAAGGCTTTGGTCAGACCGATTAAAGACCATATAGAGCTCCTGGTTGTGTTCTTGACATTTTTCCTGGATCTCCCTGGCTGTGAAAATCATGTCGGTCGTGCCTCATGATGATCTGAAGCCACGCTGAGAGTCTAACAGTACTTCATCTGCAAGAGGGAGCAGGTGATTCTGTAAGATTTTTAGCAAGGATCTCCCCAGTGATGGAGAAGATGGCAATGCCTCGATAGGTACCACAGCCAGCCATCTCTCCCTTTTTGAAAATCATGATGATGTTAGCATTACTTAAGTCATCAGGGATTTCTTTGGTGCACCAGATTTTGAGGAGCAGCAAGTGAAGCCTGTTAGTCAGTGTTCTCCCCTCAGTCTCAGTACTTCAGCTCATATGCCATCAGGGCCCAGTGCTTTATTGTTCTTCATTTAACTGCTTTGAAGACCTCCTCAGGTGCTGGTGGGTTGGCAAGTGTTTCCCAGACTGGGTGCTGAGGGATGGAATTGATGGTGTCAGACACAGCCGATTCTCGATTTAGCTTTTGGTAGTGTTCTTTTCAGTGCTCATTGATGGATTTGTTATCTTTAAGATGGGCGCTGCCACCTTTGGATCTCAGAGGTGTGTGAGACCACATGAGCTTGGTCTGCACAGGGTCTTTGTCTCACAAAAAAGCTCTGCATATCATGTCTGTCAGAGAATGTTTGGATTTCTTTTGCTTTGTTCTCCCTCTTTTTTTTTTTTTTTTTTTTTAATTTTTATTTCTTGGATCCTCTTTTGAACTTCAGCTTTGAGCTGATGGAAATAATTCTGCTTCTGACTGGATAGTGGTTGGTTTTGCCAGTCACAGAAAGCTTTTCTCTTCTGGTTCAAAAGGGCTGTGATCTCAGTGTTGTCAAACTAGTCCTGATTGCAGAGGGTGGCAAAGACAATGGATTCCTGGCAAACCTCATGGATGGTCTGTTTTAGGGCTTTCCAGTCTTCTTCAGCACGTGTGTTGTCATTTTCAAGTGTTCATATGGCCAGCTTTTCACAGAAGAGTATTTGGAAGTTCTCTTAGTGCACTGAGAATCGAAGTCTTAGATGTTGTATTGCCGTCTGTGTGATTCGGATTGTTTTCTACATTTTGGGCAGTCCTGATGGACATGACCGATCTCTTTAGGCAGTGGTCTGTTCAGCAGTCATCAGCTCTTCTCATGACATGGTTGATTTGGACACCTCTTAGGCCTGTTCTACACTGGGGCGGGGAGGGGTTTGATCTAAGTTGCACAACTTCAGCAACATAAATAATGCACCTAAAGTCAACGTATTTAGATCTATTTACTTTGGTAAATAGATGGCTGATGCTCCCCTGTGAACTCTACCTGCACACCTCACTCCAGTGGAGTACTGGAGAGCACTCAATGGTCGATTTATTGCATTTAGACTAAACGCAATAAATTGACCCCCACTAGATTGATCGTTGCCCATCAATCCAGCGGGTAATGTAGTCAAGCTCTTAGATCAATGACGTGGTCTAGGAGGTGCTAGAAGGTATTTTAAGAGGGGGGAGGGTTGCCAAGTTGTTTGTACTTGTTGCTTTGTCTGAAGATTGTGTTGTGATCACAAAGTTGTGCTCTGCGTATTTGAGTAGAAGAATGTCATTGGAACTGATCTTGCCCACTCCTTCTTTCCCCATAGTACTACTCCATACGTTAGTATCTTAGCTATCTCTTGTGTTAAAGTCCCCTAAGAGGATTATCTTATCTATTTTTAGAATGGATGACATTTTATCAAGGTCAGTGTGGAAGGATTCTTTCTGTTCTTCAGTGCAGGATTCTGGTGCATATGCACTGATGATAGTGGCAAATGACTTATTGACCAATTGGATGTGAAGGGTCATAAGGCCCTCGATGCTGATGGGGCGCTCAATCAGGTGTTTGAGTAGAAGGTTTTTGATTGCAAAGCCAATACCGTGTATTCTTTTTCTTGCTTTCCAGAAGAGTGCAACCACCTCCCTTTTCCCTCAAGTGGCCTTTGTTTGCACATCTTGTTTCACTGAGAGCAGCTACATTGATGTTGTACCTCGAAAGTTCTCGGGCAACAATTGCTGTTCTGCATTTAGGTCTTTTACTTTTTAAGTTGTCTAGTAGGGTATGGACATTCCAAGTTGTCAGAAACATTTTGTGTGTGGTGTGTGTGTTTGTGTTTGTGTGGTTGGTTGTTTTGTGTTTGTGTGTGTTTTTTTTTTTTTTTTTTTTTTTTTTCCCTGCATTGGGAGTGATCCCTCTGGACGTGGGCATCCAGTGGAAGTTAAATCCTAGTGAGGAAAATAGAAAGGAGCATGAGCGGAATTGATGAGTGGTTCTTGAAAATCAATTTAATCAAATTAAAAGGTTCTTCGGATCCCAAAGGATAAGCCACACACCCAGGTCAATATACAACTCAGACCTTCCCCAATAATCATGCTGTTGTCAATCCTTCAGTATCTAAAATCTAAAGGTTTATTTATAGAAAAAGAAATCAAATACATACAATAAATACAAATTATTGGTTCAGGCTTGTAGCAGTGATGGAATAGACTGCTGGCTTGTTAAGTCTCTGATTGCTTCCAAATTATTGAAAGGTCCTCAATTCCTTGGTTAGAATGCAGCCATTAGTATAAATTCATAATCCAGAGGTTTGAGCAGGAAAGAGGCAAAATAGAGATCTTCCCAGGGCCTTTTATAAGTTCTGGCATGTGGAGGGACACCCATTGTTTCAAACAAAGCCCTCACACAGGTAGTGGAAAATCACAGTGAACCAGATGATGTTTGGAATCACATGGGCAAGTCACATGTACCTGACCAATTTTGCTTACTCACAGCAGAAGCCATTACTTATACTTCAGATGGAACGTTCATAGGAAAGTCCATTCAGTGTAGATGGGCATCTTCCATTGTAAGCTAAGTGTTCTTTTGATGGAATATTTAACTTGAATAGTCCCTTCAAGATGTGCAGGCTAAATACCTTGTGGGTGTTACCACAGGAGCAAGCATATTTGAAGAACCAGGTATAGAGCCAATGCTCATAACTTCAAATACAAAAATGAGAAATGTGTACAAATAGCATAACCATATTCAGCAAATCATAACATTTCCAGACACCTTACTTGGCCTACTTATACAGGATTTGTTGCAATTATATAACAGTGGTAGTAACCATCATCTACATGGTCACATTTTATCAGATAATGTCACACTACCTATCATTCAATGTTGGACAGTGACTGGCTTATTTTAACACATTTGCCTCACTTATTCCCCCTGCACTAAGACAACAAACTTGTCTCATGTGTCTGTACTGCTCCCTAGGTAACGCATTCCAGTGCTTCACCATGCTCTTAGTGAAAATTTTTTCTTAATATCCAACCTAAACCTCCCCCACTGCAACTTGAGACCATAACTGCTTCTTTCATCTGCTCCCACTGAGAACAGTCTAGATCCATCCTCTTTGAAATCCCCCTTTCAGGTAGTTGAAAGCAGCTATCAAATCCCCTCTCATTCTTCTCTTCTGCAGACTAAATAATCCCAGTTCCCTCAGCCTCTCCTCATAAGTCATGTGCTCCAGCCACCTAATAATTTTTGTTGCCCTCCTCTGGACTCTCTCCAATTTTTCCACATCCTTCTTGTAATGTGGGCCCCAAAACTGGACACAGTACTCCAGAGAAGACCTCACCATGCCAAATAGATCACATCTCTCAATCTGCTGGCAATGCTTCTGTTTTTATATATCCCAAAATGCCGGTAGCCTTCTTGGCAACAAGGGCACACTGACTCATGTCCAGCTTCTTGTCCACTGTAACCCCTACATCCTTTTCTGCAGAACTGTTGCCTAGTCACTTCGTCCCTATTCCATATCAGTGCATGGGATTCTTCCTCCAAGTGCAGGACTCTGCACTTGTCTTTGAACGTCATCAGATTTCTTTTGGCCCAATCCTCTAATTTGTTTAGGTCTCTCTGTATCCTATCCCTACCCCCCCCCCCCGAGCATATCTACCACTCCTCCCAGTTTAGTGTCATCTGCAAACTTGCTGAGGATGCAGTCCATGCCATCCTCCAGATCATTAATGAAGATACTGAACAAAACTGGCCCCAGGACCGACGCTTGGGACAGTCCGCTTGATACTAGCTGCCAACTAGACATTGAGCCGTTGATCACTACCCGTTGAGCCCAATGATTTAGCCAGCTTTCCATCTACTTCATGCTCCATTCATCCAGTCCATACTTTTTAACATTCTGCCAAGAATACTGTGGGCGATGGTATCAAAATCTTTGCTAAAGTCAATGAATAACACGTCCACTGCTTATCTCATTATAGAAGGCAATTAGGTTAGTCAGGCATGACTTGCCTTTGGTGAATCCATGCTGACTGTTCCTGATCACTTTCCTCTCTCTAAGTGCTTCAAAATTGATCCTTTGAGGACCTGCTCCATGATTTTTCCAGGGACTGAGGCGATGCTAACTGGCCCTTAGTTCCCTGGATCCTCCTCCTTCCCTTTTTAAAAGATGGGCGCTACATTAGTGTTTTTCCAGTCATCCGGGACCTCCTCCGATTGGACTGAAAACTCCTGGCAATCTATGGATGTCTCCTCACCTACTTCTGCTCCTCTGAGCAACTTTGTAACAAGTCCTGCGCTGGCTTCTACAATTTCCAGGCCGAGAGGATTATTATGATCAGGCCTGACCTCCTGCATAACACAGGTCACAGAATTCTTCCGGTGATTCTGGCATCTCTAGCCCAACAACTTGTCATCAACTCCAGTGTTTATACAAAGATTAGATCTTTTTCTAAAGACCCCGAGTGAGGGAGAATCCACTCTGTCCCTGGATAATCTATCCAGTGGTAATTATCCTCCCCATTCAAAAGATGCAAATTTCAACCTGAAAATAAAATGCTGAATCTAATTTCCAGCCCTACAACCGTGTTCTGCTTTCATCTGATAAGGAGTCCTTTAGTATCTCATATTTTCTCCTTATATATGTACTGTGACAAAACTCTGAGTCTGTACTTGTGGGTCCTGTGCTTCCTGGCAGATTTAGGGGCTTCAGACACTCATCTAGGCCCCAGAGTGACCTTCCTCTCTCTGTATAATTGGCAAGAGTCACCACCTAGTGAGTTACCTTCATCACAGGCCAGTATGGGAGGTAGAAAGAGGGGAAATACCCCACAGTCTTTGTTGTTCCATAGAGCTCAGTAAGCACAGTTTGGCCTCCTTAATGAACGGAGTCTCATTTCTCTTATCAAGAAGATTTCTGTAAAGTATGGCGGGAGATGGGGGAGAGGGGGAACCCGAGCCCACCCCCTACTCCAGGTTCTAGCCCAGGGACCCTAGTAGTAGCAGCTGTTGGTGGCTTTCCTGCCACCTCTAATGCTGCTTTGATTCCCTGGGCTACTTCCCCAAGGTTCCCTCTTCCTAGCTTTACCCTTACCTTAGGTTGCAGCAAAACTTCCTCTCCTCCAGCTCCTTTCTCCTTGACTCCCCCACCTGACTAACTGGGAGGTTTTTAGCTGGTTTCAGCCAGCCCCTAATTGGCTTCAGGTGTCCCAGTTAGGCTAGCTATTTCTGCTGCTTTCTAGAAGCTTCTTGACTGGTCTGGAGTAGCCTTTGTTTGGCTATCCAGGGAACAGGGACCTGCACATCCTGAGGCTGATATACCTGCCTTCCAGCACTCTCCTATACCCTTCTGGTCTGACTCTGTATAGACTTTGATCAAACCACCTCTTAATCATCTTTTCAATAAGCTAAATAAATTGAGCTCCTTAAATCTGTCACGGGTGTAAAGGCAATTAAAAAAACCTATTCCCTTCTTGTTTCTTGGCACACTGATCTTGTTTTATGATGCCTGGGTCTGAGTTACAGACTGAGGGTTTGTTCTGTGTGTTCCCTCTAGACACCTTCCCCTTCTGTAGATTGGTCTAGCTAGTCTGTCACCTCTCTCCTAACAAAACATTGGGTATGAAGCTCCTACTTCTGCCAAGACAATAAACACGAATTAAAAAAATCTTTCTTTTTATGGCTGCAGTTTTGTCTGACCACTGTGGACGTTTGCCTGGGATGGGCTTTATTTGTGCAAGGCAGTAACCCTAGAACTGACTCAGGTTGTGGCTCTGTCTGGACAGGGTGTGCTCCCCATGAAAAGTTGTGTTGTCTGGAATATACAACACCCCAGCTAGGTTTCTTCTGACAAACCTGTATGAAAGCTGCAGGTTTCAAAATTGGCTCCCTGACATTAGGTGTCTGTCTTCTCCCTGGTTCCCACAATTATCTCCAGTTGGTCCTCCAGGACTGAGGCACTCTGCATTAAAGGCCACTGCTGAAAACATGGCAGCAAGAGTGTGTGAACAGGCATGTTCAGCCAAGTGGCCAGCCGCCCTCACTCTACAAAGCACCATCAAGCAGACAGAAGGACTTCTGTGTTCACAAGATCATGAGCTTAGACAGGAACTCTTATTTCACCGCACAGCAACTTGTACACTGGGGCCATGATCCCAGGTTGGGCCTGTAGTCACTACTGCCAGGGAAATGCTCATGTAATTGAAGACCTAACAAGCCAGGAGCTGACAGGAAAGGCTGCATCCTGGCAGGGTCCCTAGTGACTTGAGGGGAGAAGATAATCCTGCTGCATCTGCTCCCACCTCTTATCAACTCCCTCCTTCCCTCCTGTCTCTCAGAACAGGCTCACCTCCTCTGTCACCCCTTTCAGCTGCAGTGTGCTACAGGAACCCACATAGGCTCAGGCAGCTCGCAGGCATAGCTCATTGCCCATAATCTCAGCACAGCTTGAAGAGGTGGATGGTATGTGTACTGGAAATTTCCCACTTGCTGGCTGTAACCCAGAGGTGAGCAAACATTTTGGCCCGAGGGCCACATTGGGGTTAAAAATTTGTGTGGAGGGCTGGGTAGGGAAGGCTGTGCCTTCCCCGAACAGCCTGATCCCCACCCCTTATCCGACCCCCACCCACTTCCCACCCCCTGACTGCCCCTTCAGAACTCCCAAACCATCCAATCCCACCCCTGCTCCTTGTCCCCTGATTGCCCCCTCCAGAGACTCCCCCCACTCTGCCACCCCAGAACCCCACCCCTTATCTAAGCCCCCCCTGTTCTTTGTTCCCTGACTGCCCCCTCCTGAGATCCCCCTACCCTAGCCACCACCCCTGGGAACCCACCACCCATCTAAGACCCCTTGCTTTGTTCCCTGATTGCTCCCTCCCGATATCCCCCCAACCTAACCACCACTCACTGGGACCCCACCACCTAACCCCCCCACACACACCTTAGTCAGCTGGATGCTCCCTGACCTGGCCCCCGGCCAGGGAGCGTGGAGCCCCGCGGCTCCCCGTGCGGCACCTGGCCCCCGGCCAGGGAGTGCAGGGCCCCGTGGCTCCCTGTACTCCACTCGGCATGTAGTGCTGGTCCCGGCAAGGGAGGGCGGGGCCCTGGCCTGTGGGCTGCAGTTTGCCCACCCCTGCTGTAACCTGTCCCTTCCCTCACTCCCTGGTGTTTCTCTTTCTGCTGTTGGAGATTCTCTTCCTCACCCATCACTCTGACCACATGTCCCCACCTCTTTGCAGGCTCGGGCTTGTAGGGAAGGGCAGTGATGGAGACTCCCTCATCCCTTCCCCTTCCAGCCAGTCTGGTCCTTCCCTGCCTTCACTTCCTCCAGTGAGACTCCAAAGGAGTTAGGTGAGTAGAAACCAAAGGAGCTGTAATGAGAAGAAGTCTTGAGGTGGTGGGGAGAATGAGCCATTGAAGACACTGCTGAGCATCTGGTCCCCTATGTTTGAGCAAAATTATGCTATCTAGTCAGGCCAGGATCATATGATTTTGCTCCTACATGTGCACAACTCCCTAGTCAATATCTGTTATGTGTGTTGGACAGCAAGTTAAAGTAGTATGGGCTGGATGAACGGACCCTAAGGTGGATAGAAAGCTGGATGGATCGTCAGGCTCAACAGGTAGTGATCAATGGCTCCATGTCCAGTTGGCAGCTGGTATCAAGCAGAGTGCCCCAAGGGTTGGTCCTGGGGCGGTTTTATTCAATATCTTCATCAATGATCTGGAGCAAAAAGTGGGCAAACTTTTTGGCCTGAGGGCCACGTTGGGGTTAAAAATTGTGTGGAGGGCCGGGTAGGGAAGGTGGTGCCTCCCCAAACAGCCTGACCCTGCCCCTTATCCAACCCCCACCCACTTCCCGCCCCCTGACTGCCCCCTCAGAACCCACGACCTATCCAACTCCCCACTCCTTGTCCCCTGATCACCCCTGCACTCTAACTGCTGCCCCAGAAACCCACCCCCATTTAAGCCCCCTTGCTTTGTTCCCTGACGTGCCTCCTCCCGATATCCCCCCACCCTACCCACCATCCCCTGGGACGACTCCACCTACCCCTGCTTACCTTCCTCAGCTGGGAGCCCCACCCAGCCCCCAGCCAGGGAGTGCGGGGCTGCGGTTCCCTCCGCTCCACCTGGCCCTTGCCCAGGAGCGCGGCACCCCGTGCTCCACCTGGCCCCTGGCCAGAGAGCACAGGGCGGGCCGGCCTGGGAGCACGGGAACCTGTGGCTCCCCGCGCTCCACCCGGCCCCCGGCCAGGGAGCGCGGGGCCCAGCACCTCTCCATGCTCCACCCGGCCCTCGGCCAGGGAGTGCGGGGCCCAGTGGCTCCCTGCGTTCCACCCGGCCCTCGGCCAGGGAGTGCAGGGTGGCCTGGCTGGGGACCTGGCACGCCAGCCTGTCCCCCAGCCCCAACTCACGGGCCGGATGAAAACGGCTGGCGGGCCACCTGTGGCCCGCGGGTCGTAGTTTGCCCACCCCTGATCTGGAGGATGGCGTGTACGGTACCTTCAGCAAGTTTGCAGATGACACTAAACTGGGAGGAGTGTTAGTTGTGCTGGAGGTTAGGGATAGGATATAGAGGAACCTAGAGAAATTAGAGGATTGGGCCAAAAGAAAAGATGAGGTTCAGCAAAGATAGGTGCAGAGACCTGCACTTAGGATGGAAGAATCTCGTGCACTGCATTCCGTCCCTAATCGGTAGCAGAACTGCTGCCTAGCCAGAAAAGGACCTAGGGGTTACAGTGGATGAGAAGCCGGACATGAGTCAACAGTGTGCCCTTGTCGCCAAGAAGGCTAACAGCATTTGGGCTGTATAAGTAGGGGCATTGGCAGCAGATTGAAGAACGTGATCATTCTCCTCTATTTGACATTGGTGAGGCCTCATCTGGCGTACTGTGTCCAGTTTTGGGGCCCACACAACAAGAAGGATGTGGAAAAATTGGAAAGAGTCCAGAGAAGGGCAATAAAAAAAATGATTAGGGGCCTGGAGCACATGATTTATGAGGGGAGACGGAGAGAACTGGGATTGTTTAGTCTACAGAAGAGAAGACTGAGAGGAGATTTGGTAGCTGCTTTTAAGTACAGTGAGACCCCACAATACCGTGACGATCAGGATCCAAAAAAACCCAATCGCGATAATGGCGGGATCGTGGTATTGCAGGGTTCCGCACATCAAAGCAGCGGCAGTCGCCACCATCGGGAGCCAGCTGCGCACTGTGCTATAAGCGGATTCGCGCTATAGAGGGGTGTGGTATTTTGGGGTCCCACTGTATCTGAAAGGGGGTTCCAAAGAGGATGGATCTAGACTGTTCTGTGGTACCAGATGACAGAACAAGGAGTAATGGTCTCAAGTTGCAATGGGTAAGATTTAGGTTGGATATTAGGAAAACCTTTTTCGCTAGTAGGGTGGTGAAGCACTGGAATGGGTTACTTAGGGAGGTGATAGAATCTCCTTCCTTAGAGGTTTTTAAGGTCAGGCTTGACAAAGCTCTGGCTGGGATAATTTGGTTGAGGTTAGTCCTGCTTTAAGCCAGGGTTTGGACAAGATGACCTCCCTTCCAACCCTGATGTTCTATGACAGGAGGATTTTGCACTTACTTTCTGAGTTTCCACCTTTTTGTGGTTTTGTATATACACAAAGAAACAATTAACCAATACAAATACAAAAAGATAAATGACTGACAGCTTCTATATGTTTCCAAATATCACATTCTTCATGGAATCTGCAATAGAATTATGCAGTGTTACAATTCATCAAAGCTTGGAGCCTTAACAATACACACCTGTAGTTTGGCGGTCACCCACTCCAGCCCTGAAGGGGTTGGAACAGCCCTGAAGAGGGTTGTGCCTGGGGAGAGTAAGGGGTCAGAAGCTAGGCTCATGGGGAAGGCAGCTGCAGCTGGGGCCAGGCCCTAGCTGGCCATATAAAAGGCTGTGAGCCAGGCGCTCAGGCAGTCTCTCTCTCGTTGTTGAGAGAGATGGGCCTGTTGCTAGGAAAACCAAGGTACCTAAAGTGAGGCAGGGCTGGGAGAAGGTCAGAGGGGCTGGGGAGCTCCAGGCCGGCAGCTCCCCAGGCTGCAGGGCCTTTTCCAAGGCCCTATAGAAGTACTGGGTTGCAGAGTGAGGCAGCAGGTCCAAACCCCCATGTCAATGATGACTGGCTTGTACAGACTGCAGTCTACCCCAGTGAAAGGGGTCTATATGGTGACTCGCAGTGGCTGCTGAGGCAGGGTGAGGGATAGTGGGTGGGGGTCCCTTTGGGTGAGAAGATCCTGATAGTGGGTGACTGCTGGGGGCAGGACCCTGACAGTGAAGGGCACCGGGGTCTGGGAGGGACACAGGGCCAGTGGTGTGAGAGATGGCGAACAGCAGAGGGTGCTCTGATGACTAGTGAAGCTAATTCCCAGACAGTCAGCAGGAGGTGCCACCAGGTGAGTCCCGCTTGGTTACAACACCCAAACAATACTATGTAGACATAACACAATAGAGTGGAGGTTAGAGTAATAAAATAGGAATATATATATATAAAAAAGTAGGAAGAGGATGGGACTAGGGATGAGAAGGAAGAGAGGGGTGAAATGGAGGTCTGGCATTCTTGAGTAGTCTCAGTGTATTGTATCCAGTGATCCAAAGAACAGCATACAGATTTATTTGAATGTGTATAATTGCTCTCTCCAGCAATAAGATATTCCCTCTTTGGCTGCTAACTCAGACAGGTCCAAATACCACTGGTCTAGTCTGAACAAAAGTCAGCTTTTCAAGTTTTGTAAAATCATGTGCTTGGTGAGCCTATGCTCAAGACTTGACTGTAAAGTAATTTCCTATCACCTTGTAGTATAAGTATAATATTAAAGTTAGCTTAAGTTTGGTTAAGGAAATATGTGTGTTGTAAAGAAAGGCCCTGACTAGCAAGAAGAAGGAAGGTGTGATGGGGTGTCTGTCCCGCATGGGTATAGAAAGAGTTAACCTCGGTGGGTAGCAGTGGAGGTGAATCCTTCGAGAGGCAATCAGGGAGCAACTAACGGGGGCCTGGCAGGATCAGATAAGGAGCTGCAGGGCAGAGCAGGATCAGTAGTGACCTGAAGTGCATGGATTGAAGGCTGGCCTCTCAGCAAGTGGAAGGAGCACTAGCCCTCTGGTCAGTGCAGTGCTTGAAGGCCCTGAGGTAAGGACGAAAGAAGTGCAGGGGCCATGGGGAAGAGGCCCAAGGAAAAGTGGTGAGCAGTTCCAAGGAGAGTATCATAAGGCTGCCAACAACAGAGTTCCTGAGATGGGACCCAGGTGGGGAAGTGGCGTGATTATAGGACTGCAATACTAATCCCCTGGAAGGGGGAAACATGGAAATTGATATGGCTGGAGGGCTGAGCCATGAGGTGAGTGCTTGGTTTCTGAGGTGGCAAGAGGAATTTCAGGTGGATGCAGAGACAGTGATGGCATGCAAACTGTGAATGGGGGGGCATCGGCCTTGAGCTAATCCCCAGAATGACCAGGAGGAAGTGCCAGTCCAGCAGTGAGTGATGTGCCCCATGACACAAGACCTTGATGATAATAAGTATAAAGGCAAAAAGGAATAAGGTAGGGTGGATTTCTGATTCAAAGAATAACTAATAAGGGGAAGTTTCTGAAAACAGAGTCTCTAATGGATAGAATTCTTTATCTGGTTTAAAGCTGTCTTAAAATGAGCCAACCCACACACAGTGTTAAAACCTGTGTGAAACAAATTGCAATGAGAACTGTTGGACAGCAAGAAGGAGAGGAAAAAAGGCCATGGGAAGAAAGGAGGTTGTAAATTGTGTCTGGATTAAGACTGAAAATAAGGGTTGTCATAAGCATAAAGTAGCTTTGAATTCCTGCTTGCCTATGAGGGGTTAAGAAGCTAAAAGAGAGCTGGTTGGCACCTGACTAAAAGAACCAATGGGGACTGAAGATGCTTTTAAACCTGGGGGGGAGGGAAAGTGCTTTTATCTGTCTTTCATTGGCTCTGGATTTTCAGGGGAATCAGACAATTTTCCTCTCTCCATCTATCTATAACCTTTCTAAACAGCAACAGTAAGAAGCTATAGCCTTGCCTGGCTAAACTAATATTTGCTTTTCTCACTTGTGAATTTCTCAGGTTTTTGGGAGATATCCTGGTGTTTTCTCTGTAACTTTGAAACTCAGCAGGGGGTGGAGGGGGGAGGGGGGAGGAATTCCTCTGTGGTGTGGGTTTTTCCTTTGATTCTTTTTGTGACTGCAAAGTTCTCTCCACTGATTCCTATAAAATTTTTTCTTCTTTTTCCTTTAATTAAAATTTTGTTTTCCATTGTGTAAGATCCAGTTTTGGATCAGGCTCACCTAGCAGAATTGGTGAGGGGTTTTTCTCAAACCTTTCCCAGGGAGGGAGGTATAGGCTTGAGAGGATTTTTGGGGAAAGAGCGGGAGGACTCCAAGTGGCCCTGCCCTAGTTCTTGGGGTAATACTTGGTGGTGGCAGCATACTGTTCCAGATACAGGAGAAACTTGTGTCTTGTGGAAGTTTTAACCTAAGCTGGTAAAATAAGCTTAGAGGGTCTCTTCATGCAGGTCCCCACATCTATACCCTAGAGCTCAGAGTGGGGAGGCAATCCTGACATGGGTGAACTGTCTCCAGTTGTGTTTTAGCTAAAATCAGTAATGGGCATCGACATCACTATATTAAAGGGCATTAAAGTGTTCATTGCTAGTACACTGAGGACCTCTGGGTTTAGACCATTTGTATGTATCTTAATCAAATGCTTATAAATATTTTGTTAGGCTTTTTAGACATGTTTAGAGCAATTATATAAATACCATTTGGTCCTTGGATTTAATAAAGGAATTTGGAGTTACATTAGTGGTTGGTATTTTCCCATTTCAAATTATTAATTCCCACACCCTTGTTCCTTATCCGGGTGCCTCTAGGCTGTGAGATAGCTGGAAGATGGTGCCTGTCATGTCTGATGTTAATTAAATGCAGATATGGCTGCTGTCCATGTATTGCTGGCACTAAAGCCTGTGCTGTAGCATATTTCCCATTGGCTTTATATGAATGATGACTATGATAGGGGAGAGGTTTGACCCTTGTGGGATTCCATAGGCCATTAGCCATATATAGGGAAGAGGCCCAATTTAGCAGGAAGGTTTAGAACCTCTCAGTGCAACTGCATTTCTGGCTACATCTTTGAGGAAGGACAATGGCTGGTAATATCCATTCCCTGGAGAGATCCCATGGAAAGGGTATGTCTGTATGGCTCCTTGTGCATTGACCCCTCAGTGTTGCTATTTCCATATCTGGCCTCTGCAGTAGGAGGAGTTCAGGAAACTGGCAGTGCAGAGGTGGTGTTGCACAGAATTTGCAGGAGCTGTGCTGTGTGTTTTTTTTTTTTTTTTTTTTTTTTTTTTAAGCAAGGTTGCTCAAAAATGGGACAGTGGATGATGACTTGAGAACCATTAGATGTTTACTGAATTACTGTCTGGATTATTGAAAGCTTCAGTGTGGGTTACCCTGGCCAAGTTCCCATGTATATAATTGCATTTTGCCTACTTAGCATGCAGTACCAACTGGATACATTCCTCCTCTTCATTTCTTGGCTTGATATTTTGTGTAGCATTGTATACCCTGTTAAACAGTTGCTGCCTTCCCCACCAGACGTTGCTGGATTTAAGCAGTGAGTGACAAGGTTTCTGTGTAATGGTATACAGCTTACAGAGTGTCTGGGAAACCCTTGCAAATGGAATGTGCTGTTAGAATCATGACTGCTAGCAGCTGAGTAATTAATTATGTAAGCTATTGATATTTGAACTAGCATGATTGTTTCACATACATGTAAATGCTGACAAAGTGAGGGGTATCACAGGTTGATGTGGATACCTTGGGATTCCCAAGGGGAAAGGAGTCTGGGGCATATGTCTGTTATGTAATATTCATACTTTCAGTCCATGAGATCCTCGGTAATTTATCTGCCTCTCTAGGAGCCCTTGTGGGGATGTTTCCAAGCTTAATCTGGCATTGTGACACTGCAATAATATCCTGCCAAAGTCAGTATTTGTCAGAATGCAGAGCAGATTAAAAATAACCCCTCATTTGCATGATGTAGATTTGAAGGCAGCTGTGTAGTATTAAAACACAGGCTGCTTCCAAATGAGAGAAAGGAGGAGCATGCTAACCAAGGGTCCCAGACCTCAGTGCTGTAAGGAGAGCAAAACCAACCTTGTATATAATACCTGGACAGAATGAGCAGGGGTCAAGAAACCTTGAGCCAGCAAATTATAAATGATATAGTGTTTGAGTATCTACTATGGGATTTGGAGAAAGTGGTGTTCTTTCTTTCTGTCAGAATCCTCTAGGGGGAAAACATAGTACAGAATGGTTTCTTATTAATAGCAGAATGACATGGAGTCATTTATTAACAGCACAAAGGTCTGGAGTGAGGATAGTTTTGAAGGGATTTTTAAGAGTTCTCTATAGCTATCGGTGTAGAATGGATGGTGCTCTTGGCTTGGCCAGGAATTTACCCCTTGTTTCTGCAGAGGGCAAAGGGCTCAATTCCCATCCAAGGATTTGGGCTCCCACTCATTGCTGATGGAGATGATGCACTGCTGGCTGTTACCTTCCAAGATGAGGCATTCAGCTGACATCTGGTGCAGGGCAGGAGGAGACTGAAAGTCCCATGACACTTCCTAAAAGGAAGGATAGACTTTAGAGTCAGAAAAGATTCATTGTGTCCCATTTGTCATGACATTGTGGTCCAGGCAAGGGTTTCCATAGAATACATGTTCCTGAGCTTCATCCAGTCAAACTGTAAATCATTGAAAGTGATCAAACTTCCAGAACTTTGTGTGTGCTTTTAAGACTGAGAGCGAACCTATTTCACTATTCTTCTCAGCTTCTAAATATTTCCTTTTCTCTTTCATCCCATGGCTCCTGGTTATATCTCTGTGCACCACACACCGGTGGTCTAGCCAACTTGGAGAAACAGAAGGTGAAGGTTGTAGGAGCAGCTGCAGAAGCAGCTAAAGCTGGGACTGCTGCATTGGAGAAGGAGTGGGTAAAATGGCACCCAGCTAGATCTCTTCCTTTCCTGCAGCATCCCCAGACCTGTGCAATGGAAAAACAGCCCCCCTTTGGTGTACTATGACCCATGCAGTGCCTCTGCTGTCCCTCCCTGCTATGTGGCTGCAAGGAGGAACCATCTGGAGACTCCAGCCAGCAAGCACCTGCAGAAGCCACCAAAGCAGGGACATCTGGATTTCTGTGATGTCAGTTTTCCACAGTCTTGACTGGATATTTTATGCCCTGTGCTGACTGGTTCTTTGCTTTAGCCCCTTCCCTCAATCTTCACATATGCCCCTCTTATCCTCCTTTTGTCTTATGCCAAAAGAACATAAGAATGGCCATACTGGGTCAGACCAAAGGTCCATCAAGCCCAGCATCCTGTCTTCCAACAGTGGCCAATGCCAGGTGTTTTGGAGGGAATGAACAGAACAGATTATCAAGTATTCCATCACCTGTCACCCATTCCCAGCCTCTGGCGAACAGCCATGCCCATTCTGGCTAATAGCCATTGATGAGCCTATCCTCTATGAATTTATTTAGTTTTTTTGAACCCTGTTATGCTCTTGGCCTTCACAACATCCTCTGGCAGGGAGTTCCACAGGTTAACTGTGTGTTGTGTGAAAAAAATACTTTCTTTTGTTTATTCATTGGGTGACCTCTAGTTCTTGCATTATGAGAAGGAGTAAATAACAGTCCCTTATTTACTTCACACCAGTCATGATTTTATAGACCTCTAACACATCCCCTCATGTCTTTTCCACGCTGGAAAGTCCCAGTCATATTAATCTCTCCTCAAATGGCAGCGGTTCCATACCCCTCATCATTTTTGTTGCCCTTTTCGGAACCTTTTCCAATTCCAGTATATCTTTTTTGAGATGGGCTGACCACATCTGCATGCAGTATCCAAGATATGGGCATACCATGGATTTATATAGAGGCAATATGCTGTTCTAAATTATGCTATTAAGAATAATAGTCTTATTGTTCTTAATGATTCCCAACATTGTTTGCTTTTTTCTCTGATGCTGCACATTGAGTGGATGTTTTCAGAGAACTATCCACACTGACTCCAAAATCTCTCTTGTGTGGTAACAGCTAATTTAGACCCCATCATTTTATATGTATAATTGGGATTGTTTTCCAATGTGCATTACTTTGCATTTATCAACATTGAATTTCATCTGGCATTTTGTTGCCCAGTCATCCAGCTGTGTGATCCCTTTGTAACTCTTTATAGTCAGCTTTGGACTTAACTATCTTGAGGAGTAGTTTTGTATCATCTGCAGATTTTTGCCACCTCACTTTTTACCTCCTTTTTTTTTCCCCCCCTGATCATTTATGAATGACTGGTCCCAGTACAGACCCCTGGGGGGAACCCCTCTATTTATCTCTCTCCATTCTAAAAACTGAACATTTATTCCTACCCTTTGTTTCCTGTATTTTGACCCTTGTGCCCCTTCCCTGTAAAGTCCACTCATCCCATTTAGCATATCTCCTTCTAACTAAACCTCACACCCCACAAATGTGGAACAAACTTGACATTTTCTACCATCACGCTGCTGGTGTGTTTTGCACCTATCCCAGCCAGCATCTGTCTATTTTGAGTATAAGCTCTTCAGGTCCAGGACTGTTTACTGCTCCGTTGTACAGCACCTAGTGTAATGCTGACAGAGCCTTACAGTAGGAGCAAGTTCCAGAGGTGCTTAGTGCATGAGCCTGTACTGCATGAGCTACAAGCCATATGGCTGTAGAGCAGACCCCAGTAATCTGTGGTCTTGGTGCCAAGAGATGGGACAGAACACCACATCCAGAAGGTGTGCGGGTTACACGAGCCCTATGTGGTCCTGCTCTCATTTCATCCTTTGGCACTCCCAAAATAAATAGTATTTGTGATACAGCATGGCCAGAGAGCAGCAGGAGAGTATCAGAGGGAAGCCTTATTCCCTGTAGAGGGAAGCAAATTTACTAGAAGTTGGTTGGAGCACCTGGAGCCAATTAGAGTAACTGAAGCCAGGCACATGATAAAACCCCCCTGCTTCAATCAGTCAGTTGAGAAGGAGTTGGAGCAGTTTGGAGGAAAGCAGAGGAGAGTTTGAAGAAGTGCTGCAGTGAGCTAAGACGACCCAGACTATAGGTTAAGGGACACCTGGCTTGTGCAGAGAGAGGGCAGGAGGTCCCATAAGCTGAAGGGTAGGAGAGGGAAGTAGCCCAGGGGAAGGAATAGCTAGTTCAAGTAGTTTACTGCCATCCTCAGGGCCCCTGGGCTGGGGCCTGGAGTAGAGGGTGAGCCTGGGTCCCTCCCTCTCCACTCTTCCTACTCTAGGATACTAGTGGGGCAGTTAATACCCTGTTCAGGGGCAAGAAATGGTGCCCTGAACCCCCCACAAGGAGAGAGCACGGGACCCATCATAATAGTGCAGGCAAATTTGCCACATATTCTTATTTTGTTTTATTAAATACCTCTAGAGTGCATTCATTTGCCTACTGTACATTGTCATTACACTCCTAGTATCTAACGCATTACTCTGGAAAGCACTTTGAGATACCTAGAGTATGAAAGGTGCTGTATAAACTCAGTTCTATTATTTTTCCCTCCTAATTATGATACTGAGTGGTTGCACAGGCACTACAGAGGTTGTCCAATAACTCTTTCTAAAATACACCCATAGATATGGATGCATCTGGTAAGTTACAAACTGTGGAACTGATGTGGAGTGCAAATCCAAGTGTGTTTATTTGCACGTTTGATACAAGTTTACACCATGAGAGTCTTAACTGTGTATTTTAAATTCCAAATACTGCAGAAGGAAGCCTCACATAAATGACCAGACATGACCTGGTGTACTGTATTCTGTTCAGTTCTTGTACTGCCTGCATCACTGTAGTGTCTAAGGCCTGGATCCGCAAACTCAGTGGAAGTTAGGACTCTAAATACCTCTATGGATCTGGACCTGAATGCCTTCCAGTCATGCCTTAAATGACTTATGGCTCATTCTCTCATCTTCTCGCTGAGGGGGTGAAGAGGGTGAGGAGAACTTTGTGTGCAATGGGGTGTTTTGGTCAAGCAGGTGTCCTACAGATACCATAATTCACTGCTGCTGGTTTGTAACCAATTCCTTTAAGGGCTGGGTTTTCCTGTAGTCATTCTTATTCTTTATAATAAGAAATATGGCTCCTTAAATATCTAACTTTTTAATTTTGGCTTTGGAATCCAAGAGGGTCTTGTCTAAAAATCGAACTCTCTGAGATGATGCACGCATACATTGCCACTCTTTGCATTTAAACAATCAATTGGAAAGAATTTTCATGTTACTACGACAACCACATTGCTCAGGCTCAGACTGAGTTGCCTACCAGAGAACAGTCTCAAAGACCCACGTGAGTCCTCTCTGCTGGTGTTCCAGCCAGGATCCTGTACTCTTGTTATGTAGTTGTTGAGGTGACTTTCTGCTACATTCTGCAAGTTGGACTCTTATCCTGCCTAGCAAGGGAAGGCCAGTGTGGAAATACTGGTTCCATTATAGATATGGGGTTGTCAAGGTAGCCCTGCAGTGGAGGGTGTCAGTAGTAGCTATTGTGAAGCTACTATGAAGGAAACCAACTCTTGATGGAGGAAATCTATCAAACTCTCTCTCCCAGTTTCCAGCCTTTGTTTGGCAAGGCCACTGAGAGTTCTG
This sequence comes from Dermatemys mawii, assembly GCA_007922305.1. Taxonomy (NCBI): domain Eukaryota; kingdom Metazoa; phylum Chordata; order Testudines; family Dermatemydidae; genus Dermatemys; species Dermatemys mawii. The sequence continues at coordinate 1,233,838 of ML677390.1, forward strand.
TGATGGGACAATCTGGATGATTTTCAGAGTCCACTATCATCTTTGACCCTGGTAAATGGGAGTGGAATTCAAAATATTAGTTTAAATTTATAAAATTGCAAGTGGTTTGGGACCTGGTTACCTAACGGCTGGCCATCCTCTGCACTACTGTAGTTGCCACCAGCAGAAGCTCTTGATCTGAGGCTTCTTCACTGTGAATGTGAACAGTCTCTGGCAAGGTGTCCTGTGTGAGGCGTTCCTGGACTCTGACTACTTTTCCCCAACAAGGCCAAGCTCTGTTATCTTTATAAACATGTTGTGAACACCATCTGTTCCCCCTAGGCCTCTGAGGAGAGGATGGGCTAAGGTTTGGAATGGTATTTTTGTTGTCCTCATTAGCTTTGGTGAATATTCATCTTGAAGGATGAGATGAGCAGTCTCTATTAATAATTTCTAATATGTGGTTTTCTGATGGAAATGGGGTTATCAACAAACAGCTTTGTTTTGTTTGTCAGGGGTGGGGGAGGAGTAGTGTGTTTTTGATCAAACGAGTATTTATTTGGCCAAAAAATGAAGTGAAAAGAAAATCAGTTTCTTGTTTTACTTCCCTCCCACCCCCACCCCCACCCCACTGCTTCACCTCCCTCCTCCACAGTTTTTGGTAGTTTTCAACAAACTGGGGTTGGGGGGCGGGGGGAGTAATTTCTAGAAAATAGAGCAGCTCAAAAATTGGCTAACTCATTGGTTATGAAATGGGCACCCAGAGTACTGGGTGGACATTTCTAATGCCTTTTATTAATCAGTAAACTAAATACATAACCTACATTTTGTTCCCAGGATTATTCTACCGCCTTGATGGCTGCACATGTGCCTCCTATATTATCACATTCACCTCAGCACACTCTATAAAATGTTCTCAGGTTTCTCCAAAGAGCCAGGCTATCGTACAGACTATCTCACTTCCTGATGAGTCTGTCAGTGCACATTTCTAATGCATCCATCACTGTGGTATTTAACCCTCAATGGTGGTAATGGCTGTGGTTAGGCCATATGTATAGTATATAGCCAGTCAGTGGCTCAGTCCTATTGCAAGTTACTGATGTATTAATAGAGCTGGTCAAAAAATGGTTTGGTTGGTGGTTTCTCAGAAAACTTAGATTTTGTGTTTTCAGCAGAAATTTCAATAACAAAAAAAATTATCCTGAACCAAGACATTTCAGGAGAAAACAATCATCCTAAAACTGAAATATATTAGCTGAAAACAGAAATATTTTGATTCGGAAATGCTGCCACAGTACATCACAGAAGTTCAGGTGCCTCATTCTCCCATTCTTAGCTATAGCCCAGTCTCCCTGGTCATCTACATCTATTCTGAGAGGAAGCCATCATGCACCACTGGGTCTCTGGCCACCGTGCATCTTGCAAGTGGAGTCCAGCCCATAAGGGAGAAAGGAGATGTCTGGTTGGCTTCTGTCCCCTAGGAGGCCACAACTGTGTTCCCAAAGTGCAATATTTTGGCTTTTTGGGCACTTGATTTTTTTAACAGAAAACTGAAATTTCTGTGGAAAAACATAGAACACCTTCAACCAGTCCTATGTACTAAGGTGGATGTTATCCACTAAAGTTTTTGGCCTTCTAGTCCGTTGGCCTCCTATTGCTTCTATTTATTGGTTTCCATCAAAAGTGCTCTCTCAGTGGATAATGGCTGAGCTATTGCAGGGCTGTAGGAGAAGCTATTTAACTGTTAATGTATTTGATTTTTTTAACAGTTAATATTAAGTTTAACATTGCTTTGTGCTACCAGAGAAGCAGTAACCAAGGAATGCATGTTTTTCCTTAGCACAGGCCACTTGCTCCACTAACATTCACAGGCTGCCAGGTTGATTCTTCCATAAGGCCATGTGACTGACCTCACCAGCTAATTCTCAAACAATCACCCACAAACTCCCCTGACAATCCCAATCAGACACACAGCAGCACTAGAACAGCAGGATGGGTCTTAAACACAAGCACTAGGTCCAGAGTGCTGCTTCAGTAACAGTCTCGCTGCTGATGAGCAGGCAACAAGGATCGTTGAGCCAGAAGGAATGTAACTGTAGCTAATGAAGCTGCGACTGATGCTGTATTTCCATCTCACTATTGGAAATGTTTATTCATTTCTTATAATTTAGCCTCAAGTCTGTCAAGTGAATAATTAATTTGACCCACTCCAGTGTGGGGAAAGGCTGCTCCTTCACACCACTCATTAGCTGATCTATCTACCCCATCAAGAATAGGACTGAAATTGTTTAAAGCACCATCAAAGTTTCAGCTTTACATATTCTACAGCCTGTTCCCTGCTTCTGTGTTCCTATCCAAGGCAGCACTGGGCTGGTACATTATTGTCATTTCAACGGCTCCACACAAAATATAAAACTGCCCCATGCTGTATTACCCTCCCCAAAAAGCTCTTCAGTGCTAGCATGGACACAGTATATATCATCATCATGTAGGGGTCAGTGTGGCCCACAGGACACTGGCCTAGGGCACATGAGTTCTATTCCTGGGTCTGCTGTTAGACCTTGGGCAAGTCACTTTCCAGCTCTGTACCTGTCTTTCCCACCCCGATCTATGTAGATCACAAAGCTCTTCAGGCCACAGAGCATATCTCACTGTGCGTTTGCACAGGGCTGAGCCTAATGGGCCTCTGTCTCAGCAGGTAGAGGCCCCAGCTATTGTAATATAAAAAGGGACATTCTGTTCCTCCAGCTGCGGGAGTTGCTGTGCCCACATGCTGCACAGAATATTGTACAGTCAACCTTTGGAACTCCTTGCCAGAGGATGTTGTGAAGGAAAAGACTATAACAGGGTTAAAAAAAGAACTAGATAAATTTGTGGACAATAGATCCATCAATGACTATTAGCCAGGATGGATAGGGATGGTGTCTCTAGCATTTGTTTGCCAGAAGTTGGGAATGGGTGACGGGATAAATCACTTGATGATTACCTGTTCTGTTCATTCCCTTTGGGGCAGCTGGTATTGGCCACTGTTTGAAGACAGGATACTGGGCTAGATGGACCTTTAGTCTGATCTAGTATGGCTGTTCTTATGCCCAGTGCCACCATAGCTAAATTAGAAACAATGGTTGAGACCTTTGAGAAACAGCTGCTGGCATGTCGACATTTCCTACTGAATGTCCTATCAGACTATCGTCCTCTCTTAGCTCTCCAGCGTCCTCTCCAGAGCAGGCTCCACCTCCCTCTCCACTTCTGCCCAGGATCCTCCTTAGGAAACACGCATTGTTGTGTGTGGGATATTCTGACATCTTCCCCAGTGGTTGTGACTTCAGGGGTAAACTGGCCAATCAGTCCTCTCTTTGGTGTAACTGTGACATCATACTGCTTGATAGCCTTCAGAGAGGAGGCCACCCTCCACAGTCTTGGGTGTACTCTAATGGGTAGAACACTGGGTTGGCAGTCAGGAGGCCTGTGTTGCATTCATAGCTTTGCTACTGATAGGCTCTGTGTTTTGGAATAAGTCACTTCCCTTCTCTATGGTTCTGTCTCCTCTTCCACCTTTTAACTGTCTTTTCTAGTTGGTCTGGAATCTTTGTCTCACTCTGTGTCTACGCAGTGCCTCATGTCAGTGACTGCCAATCTCTATCAGTGCCCCTAGATGCTACTGTAATATAAAAATAATCCCATTTCCTACTGGCCCACTCTACTTACTCTGGCCTACCCAGCCTCCTGCAAACAGTGCTCTGGATGCAATGGTTGGGGGAACAGCGTTTCAGAGAACCCTTGGGAGAGATGTCTACATTCAAGCTCAAGTCTTAACCCACCTCCTTCTGTCTACACACACATATCTTGGACTTGGGCTCAGACCCAGGGTCCTACCACCCAGTGAGGCTGGAGGGTCTGACCCCAACTCAGAATTTGAGCCATAGTGTTTTGCAGTGTATTTGCAGCCTCCTCCCGGCTCTGGACTCAGATCCTTGGAGTCCACCAAAAGTATCCCACAATGTTATGGGCCAACTTCCTTTGTTTTCTCTATCTCTCTCGTCAACTCCAGGAAAACAGAAGCACCTTCCTTATTCTAGTACAGGAGCTTGGCATTTAACCCTTCCATTTTATTCTGACCACCAAGCTGCAAATATGCCCTAGGAAAACCTTTTGGGGCTTGCAGTAGATACCAGCAAGAAGCCCTTTCCAAAGTGTGCTGCATCATGGTCATAGCAGCAAAGCAGATTTTGGCTGATCTCTGGTGCAGGGCCAGCAAAACAGTTGATTTTTTTAGTAATGGTACCAGGAATGACCAAGCATACCAGCAAATAGTGAAGAAGCTGGCAGTGTTGGAAACTTACTGTACTGGGGACCAGTGCAGGGAACAGATTAAGTGGCTCTTGACTGAGTAGGGAAAACAAGAGACCACGACCGCACCTCTGGCAACTCACTGACATCATGTCCATTTTATGATGAGTTTGACTGGACTGCACTGAGCACTGGACCCAGGGGTGAAAGTAAGTGGAAAGACTTACCAGTGTGGGGGCAGCTTATTCCTCCCACAGAAGGGGCATGGCCTTGGGCGGAAGGGACAGAGCTGGGAGGTTCAGGGTCCCCCAGCCAACGCATCCGTGCTGCCTGGGGCTCCACCAGCAATTTAAAAGGCCCGGGGCTCTGGCCACTGCTGCAGGGAAGGGCAGTGCTTTAATGACCCTGCTGCTGCTGCCACAAATGGGGGTGGGGAGAGCAAAATGAGCAGCTTCCCCAGGCCTGGTGATTTAAAAGGGCCTGGAGCTCTAGTCGCCATTGCTGCTACCGCAGCAGCTGGAGCCCTGGGCCCTTTTAAATCACTGCGGGCCCTTTTGCACCAACAGGGAAGGGGAGTGATGTTAGTGCTGCCATGGCAGCACTTTAACATTGCTGCCCCTCTCCCCCCATTGGCCCTGTCAATATGGACCCTACAGGCAGGACCGCCCACAAGGGAGGCAAAAGGGGTAGTGCTGGGCTGCAACAGTGCTTTAATGTGGGCTGCATATAGGCTGGTACGGGTTCTTACTGGCATGATGTACTGGCCCATTTTCACCCCTGACTGGGCCACCAGTGGTACATGATGACCTGGTCAGCTGGGATGGTGAGCTCCTGGCCCCAGAAGCCATCATGGGAATTAATTGGAGCCAGCAGCAGCCACTGAGTGAAGCAAAGGAAGTGACTCTACTGTTGAACTTGGTCTCAGAGGAGGCTTTGCTGCAGGAGCACTTGCAGCACATCCTAGGGCTGTACTCAGGAATTTTTTCACTCCCTCCTTTCCCTGAGGAACAGCTCGCTATGGAACTGCCTCAGAAATGGCAGAAAGAAAAGCGTCCTTAGAGCCTGGTAACTGTCTAGCTCCATTTTTGTGTTAATGTAGGAATGACAGAGATTTGCATTGGCTCACAGACTGGAAAAGATATTATGAGCCCTAGGTAATAGTGTGTATCTACTGACTAATGCCACATTGCATGCCAGCGCCTTGGCATGCAGCCCTGCACCACCACATGGAATTCAAAATGGAGACAGGGAAACACAAACAGTAAAACAAGCATGGGGAAGTGAATGTTTACTGGGAAGTAAATTCCCCTGAAAGAAGGGTGGTGGTGGAGTTGTGGGTTTAGATGCACTCCTAACAGGTTTTATGGGAAGCTGTGGGGTGGCAATAGGCCACGCGGACGTCAGCACAGCATCCTGTTGATTCCTTCATGAATTCTGTCTCAAATGCCAAGGGCTGATAGCGCAAAGTTTTCCTGTAGCAGGAGTTCCAGAGAGGCAGTCCTATGTTGGGGAAGAGCTTTTTATTTATTTATTTTTTTCCAGGGCCACCGGGGTAGCTGACCCGCTCCCTCCACTCACACATGTGCCATTCAGTCACTAGATTTGAATTCTTCAGTGCACTCCTGATTTCCCACTGGTAGCTTGGAATACCATCACTCTCTGTCAGTTGGGCACCAAAAGAACTGTTCTATTCTCTGACAGGTTCAAGGTTTATGTAGCACAGCACAGATGCTGCCCTCCTCCCAAACTCCAATTTGATTTATTATTTTGGAAGCCCAAAGCAGGTGGGTTTTTAACTTTGCATTCTTTGAGCACACCTTTTGCTGTGATTAACCTGGCTGTATGCAAGGTGCTTCTGTGGTCTGAACCATCCCTCTGCCAATATGTTGATGTTCAATTCCAAAAAGTAACATTATGAGTCTAGAAATTCCCCAAGGATTTTTCTGTGTGCCTCCACTGAGTTGTTTGAGACAATAAACATCTGGGTCTTGTCCTGTTCCAGACCCCTCCATCTCTGTGGGTTGTGGTATCTCCACAGCTCTCTGATGCGTCAGAAGTCTGGTTCACTGTACCTTCATGGCTTATTTCAAGAGGAGATGTTTCAGTGATGATGATGATACTTCCCAGTTCCTGAGGCAAGAACAGTGGTTAAGGGATGGAGATGGAGCATAACAGAGAATGGTTTCAGCAGCTACTGACTCTAATGGTCATAAGGGTGTAGGCTTCTGCTGCACCTGCACCATGGGCTGTCACCTCCACAGTACCCTGACGTGCAGTCCAGGAACATCTTGGACTACCCTATGACTGGGTGACCCATGCAATTAGGCCCTCTGAGTGACTGGACTGGGCAAATAGGCCCCATATAGTCCTTAGTTCTGAACCCCTTCCACCCCTCTGTCACAGCACCAACTATGTGGCAAATTTGAAAGAGAGGGAGAAGAGAACAGGGGCCAGGAGATATGCAATAGTGCGTGTGTCTTGTACATAGTTTTGCTGTTTGCACTTGTTTATGTACTTTGTTCTAGGTTATTTTTAAAGGTTTTGGTGCGCTAAGGGCAGCGGGCCTGCCAGGCAATGGTTTAATACTGTACTTTCTCAATACATGGATAAAAATAGAGGTTTTATTTTATAAAGAAATTTTTTGGCCATCTTTGCAACACATCATATAACATATATTTCAAATATTAAAGGTAAACACTGATCAGAGACAACTGGGAGGTTGTATGTCAAACCCATGTCTCAATACAGCTGTTTACATCAATCTATACTATTCCCCCCTCCACCTCCATTTCATAAGTGGTCAGGTGATTCAAAAGTACAATGTATGGCAATCAACCTCCCCTCCAAGCATATTCATAAAGGTACTATTCGTCCTCTTCCACTGGGCCATGCAAGTGTATAATGTGGGAGCACAAAGCATCACTGACTTCTGGTGCCCATATGCATTCAGGTCCAGTTGTGTTATGTGCACTTTCTGGCACAGTGCACCAAATCAGTGGCTCCCTATTTCCATTGAGGGGAAATGGCTCACTTTTGGCTTCACAAACATTGTAATGCAGACAGAATTAATGGCACGCCAGAAGTCCAAATGGGTCTATAGACCTTGCCAATAGGATTTAAATCTGCCAGTCACCCTTCAACTACCATTCCACACCTGCTGAGAGTGTCATTCAACCATCATTCACCAGGGCCTCTGGACGACAGGGGATGAATCATTTATAATTAGCCTGTTCTGGTCATTCCTTCTGATGCACCTGGCACCAGCCACTGTCAGAAGACAGGTTACTGGGCTAGACTGATCATTGGTCTGACTCAGTATGGTCACTTTTCTGTTCTTATCAGGGTATGGTTCATAAGCAAAGGCAAAAAGGGAGTTCATGGGGGTCCTCCCAGCCTAACAGTGGGGAGAGTAATTATGTTTATGACCGTATTGTAGTAAGATGAGGCACTGAAATATAAACCCTTGTATCAGAGGCCCAGTATGAGGCCTTAGGCCTGAGCTAAAGTAATGGTCAAGACTTTGCTAACATAAAGCAGAGTTAAGCTGTGAGCCAGAGGCAGGCCCTGCTCACAGAAGCTGGCAAGGAAAGGGCTGATGTTGCAAAAGTACACAAACCTAAAGGTACAAGAACTATTGTACATTCCACACAGATAACAAGGAACAGGCTGACCCATCCCAAAGATGGGGGCAAGAGGGCAATATGATGGATAGAGTTGTTTTGCTCGAACCAACATGTACAAGGTGAGAGGCAGCACCTTACTATGTAGAAGGGATGTACCTTACTATGTAGAAGGGTTGTACCTCAATATGTCAGGAGTGATATGTAAGTTGTTTGTACCTGTGTATAAGAATACAGCCCTGGGGCAGTGTCTTTGTCTGGCCTAGGGGGCAGTGGAGAGTCCTGCCATTGACTGAGCTGGTCCATTGTCTGGGGGCACATATGTACTAGAAGACCCATTGATATCTGGCAAGCTAGAGACTGTGTTTCATTTGACAATAAACCTGGCCAGGTTCACTACCCCTGGGCTTACATTGCAGTGTAGACATGCCCTATGAGTGCAGATCTGAGAACAATTCAGACTGAATTTTGGCCATCCTGGCCTTATGCTGCAAATCCATGGCAAAATTCCTGCTGGCCTGAGTGGACCAGCCTGAGGTTCTGAATATGGAGTGTTGGATGGGGTGGAGTGGAAGAGGTGGGAGGCCCCAAAGAACAAAGGGCTACACATGCTCTATTAGGAAATAGCAGGTAGAACTAGACTATTAGGATTTCTCGTATATATTTACAGGGAACTAAAGTAATTGTCATAGAGGGTGGAGATGACCCTCCAGTGGAGTTTGCATGGTGGGCTGCATCCCCCACCCCCTTCACTGCTGCTTTCATAAGCTATTTGGAAATAAAGGTGACACCTCCTCTACAGTCCTAGCTCATCAGTCTGGTACTGCAAGGGCATAGCCATCCTACTAGTTGGAACCTCCCAGAACATTGCCTCTGAGCATGTCCCCTTGATACTGACCTTTCTGGAAGCATCCCTGTACACAGCAGTATTCCCTCCCCAGCCCTCTGTGTAGACATGGTAATTCATGAGAGCAGTAGGGCATGATGACAATTCCTATTAAATCATTCAGCCCCTCAATTCAGGAATACTTCCTCTGTTTGGTTTAACAGCATCCCACTTATTTGCTTGGCCTAGGGGCTCAGATTATGTTAATCTGGGCCTGATAATGTGATTAATTCCAATCGCTGTTCCATGACATCTGCTCTGTGAACCATTAATTCTTTAATATTTCATTTTATTTTGCTTTCAGGGTGATACAGTTTATTGGCACAAACAAAGAGCTGGGACAATCATTAGTGTGAAACTGAATATGCATGCATCAGTAACTATGGTAACTCCATAAACAGCATCAGTTTTCTGGTAAAGCCAAGAATTTAGTTTGCATGAAAATGCAGACATAGGAGGGAGAGATTGACATCTCTGCATAACAAATCAACTGTCTGTCTTCTGGGGACAAGGTACATTACAGAAAATTACTAGACTAAGGCTGACATTGCTTTCAGTGTGTCCGTCTGTCCTGGCGTACCAGTCCTGCTCAAGCACCTCACTCAGTGTTGTGGCAAGATTCTTCCAGGCAGACGGGTGTTTCATGGGCCCCCAAACTGGTTACAGTGTGAGTGCACCAGTCACTCACTGGGTGACCTGAATTTCTGAATGGGAGAAATGGCTCAATGTTCTAATGTCTTCCCTCTCTCTCCTCATGTTCCCTCATGTGGGCATGGGGAGTGCAGAGCAGGGCTGAGAGGAGCAGAGCCACCCCTGGATGGAGTCCTATGGGCCCCAGATGGTACATGTTTGTGAAATGTGAACATTGCGCTCTAAAGAGACGCTCCTCTTCCCTCCCTGACAGGAACTGGAATGCATGTAACTCCATGCTTGCTGGAATGATTTAAGGCCAGGACACCAGGACTTATTCTGTCTCATATCTCATCCTCTGCCTTGCAGAAGTGAGAGATTTGCCTTCCTAGCAGGGGGCACAGCAGCCCTTCACAGGGAGGGGAAGGAATGGCTCCACCTGCATGGGGTCCTTATTGTGACTGGGGCTCTCAGCAAACTGTCTTCTGTCTAGAGGTGTTTAACAATTAACACGGCCCTACAGAAATATGCGTGCATACTCATTTCACTACCAAGCCTGTGCTTTGGCTGAACAATGGCATAGCCAAAATCTTTTGATTTCAGGTCAAGAGATTCAGAACACTAGCACCAAAGGCCCAGGAAGGGGAAGAAGGCATTAGCAAGTTTTTCCTAGTCTCAAAACTAGCCCCCCATTGTTGCAATTTAAGCCCACTGCTTCTTGTCCTATCCTCAGAGGTTAAGGAAAACCATTTTCTCCCTCCTTCTTGTAACAACCTTTTATGTACTTGAAAACTCTTATCATGTCCCCTCTCACTGGACACAATACTCCAGTTGAGGCCCAATCAGCATGGAGTAGAGTGGAAGAATTACTTCTCGTGTCTTGTTTACAACACTCCTCCCAGTGCACCATGCCCTTGCTCCTCCCCCTCCCTCCCAAAGCCTCCTGCAAGCCGTGAAACAGCTGTTCACATTGGGCAGGAGGCACGGAGAGGGAGGAGAAGGTTCTCATCAGTGGGGCCTCCTGGTAGGCAGCAAACAGAGAGACAGGGGAGGGAGGAGGAGCTGCTGGTGGGTGCTCAGCACCCACCATTTTTCCCCAGGGGTGCTCCAGCATCCAGTAGTCGGTCTATGTCCTGGGGTATCCTTCACACTGTGATGCAAATCTACAAACCTCTTATAGGAACTGCACTTACACAGACTTTAATAGGCAAGGAAATACCCAACTGTGTTACATGAATGAGCTCTCAGCCACTCATTAACCATCAATAGGGAGGCTCCAGCCAATTCACCCCATGTCCCCAGCCTTGCACCCCAAAACTGTACTATCTTGCACTGGTCATGTCACCTCCATATTGGTGCACATATCAAAATTCATTCCACACATGGATGGGAAAAATTAGAGGAAACACTGATTAGGGGTATGGAACAGCTTCCGTATAGGTTTACCATGGGGCTCCAGAGAGTACCTGTGTAACAGCCCTGTGCCTCTCTACCCATTCTGAGCCCTAGCATCCCACCTGGCAGCATAACTCTATCTGAGCCTTGACACCAAGTACTCCAGAAGGCTGGAGCAGGGATGTGTGCATCTACCTCGACTCACCCAAACCCCTCATTGCCTGTCCAGTCCCCACAGACCTTGGGTCCTCAGAACTTCTTCTGCAAGATCTGGAGGTGAGGACCAGTGTCAACAGAACTGCCCTTCTGTATGGAAGGTTGGTGTCTGTATGGAAAGGACCCCTCCATAGAATCATACAAGAATCAAAGAACTGGAAGGGATCTCAAGAGGTCATCTAGTCCAGTCCGTTGCACTCAGGGCAAGACTAAGTATTATCTAGACCATCCCTGACAGGTGTTTGTCCAACCTGCTGTTAAAAATCTCCAATGGTGGAGATTCCACAATGTCCCTAGCAGTTTACTCCAGTGCTTAACCACTCTGACAATTAGGAAGTTTTTCCTAAAGTCCAAACTAAACTGCCCTTACTGCAATTTAAGCCCATTGCTTCTTGTCCTATCCTCAGAGGTTAAGAACCACCATTTTTCTTAATTCTAGAGCAGAGAATTACTTCTTGTGTCTTGCTTACAACAGTCCTGCTAGTACATCCCAGAATGATATTTGCTTCTTTTGCAACAGCGTTACACTGTTGACTCATATTTAGTTTGTGATCCCCAGATCCCTTTCCGCAGTATTCCTTCCTAGTCAGTCATTTCCCGTTTTGTATGTGTGCAACTGATTGTTCCTTTCTAAGTGGAGTACTCTGAATTTGTGCATATTGAATTTCATCCTGTTTACTTCAGATCATTTCTCCAGATTGTCCAGATTATTTTGAATTTTAAAATGTGTGGCCCTTGGGTAATACTCTGAGACCAATTCTGGATATGCCTGAGGACACAACTTAAGAAAGCATCTCAACAGGCTGCTTGGGGAAAGAGTCATGCAGGCCTGTGGAATCATAAAGGTACTTTGACCTACAGTATCAGGCGAGAAAGAAAATAATATAGGCCCTGACTCAGGAAAGCATTAAAAAAGCACGTGTTTAAAGGCCTCATGATTCAGGACAACATCTAAGCATATGCTTAATAGGCACTCTTTCCTGCATTCATTAATAATCTCTAACATGGCTAAAACAATGCAAGCACAGTGTATGTAAGGCTCACGCACCATTCCCGTCCCGTTGAAATACTATTCTGAGGGACATAAATGGTGCATGTGTCTTGTGCTGACCCTTTGCATGTGGGTGACTTTTATACCTAATTTAAAAGTGAAGTTTATTTCTTTTGGAACTGAAGCTCCTGGGCGCCTGAGCTAAACCCTGCTGAAGCCAGTGGAAAGGTTCCCCTTAATTTACATGGTTTTTGGATCAAGCCCTCAGTACTGGTTTCCTCAAAACTACATGTTCTGATCAATGACAAGAAACATATGCTCTTTGAATAAGAGGGTGCCAAAATGTAGCTTAGAGAACAATTAAGAAATAAAAAGTGAGGTTTGACAAATGATGATTGAAACAACAGGATGAAATGTTGATTTTTTAAAAAAATCTTTCTTGCTTTTGATACCTTTTAATGTTAGACATTATTTGCCAATGTAATCCATTTTAAAATAGCTTTTTGATTTATCTCCCGCTGAACTATGTAGAAATTTCATAGCTTTTTCTGTAAATAATTCAGGCTGCCAAGCTGTTTTTTCTATTTGTTGTTTGTCAGTCTTGAAAGCTTGCTCTCAAATCTCTGTTTTTTCTCATGGATGATGTCACTGTGAAACTATAAATAACAAAGAATTGCTATATATCCTTCTCTCTCATCAGGAGGCCAAGGGGTGAGAACCTTTAGGAGTGTTGATTAGATTACATAATGGCTCCATGTAATTAATTTAGGTCAGGGGTGGGCAATCTACGGCCCACGGGCCACATCTGGCCGTGGGACCATCCTTGCCCGGCCCCTGAGCTCCCAGCTGGGGAGGCTCCCCCAGGCTCCCCGTCTCTCTTGGAGCCGCACCGCTGCTCTGGCAGCGCTCTGTGTGGCGGGGCTGCACACTCCTGGGGGGCAGCATGTCTAGCTCTGCACGGCTGCCACATGCGCTGCTCTGAGCTGCCTGGTAAGGGGGCCAGGGAGTTGGATAAGGGACAGGGAGTCCCGGGAGACAGGCAGGGAACAGGAAGTAGTGGGCAGTTGGATGGAGTGGAGGTTCTGGGGGGGCAGTCAAGGGACAGGGAATGAGGGGGTGGTGGGATTGGATAGGACATGGGAGTCTTGGGGGTCTGTCAGGAGGTGGGGCAGTCAGGGAACAAGGAGCACGGGGTTTAGATAGGGGATGGGGTCCTGGGGGTGGGGTTAGGAAAGGGGTGGGTCTCTAGAGGGGGTAGTCAGGGGATAAGGAGCAGGGGGGCTTGGATGGGTCGGGGGTTCTGAGGGGGGCAGTCAGGAAGTGGGAAGCGGTCAGATGGGGGGTGGGGCCAGGCTGTTTGCAGAGGCACAGTCTTCCCTACTCAGCCCTACATACAATTTTGCAACCCCGATGCGGCCCTCGGGCCAAAAAGTTTGCCCAACATTGATTTAGGCACTGATCCTGGAAAACTGCTCCCTGCAGAGCCTCCATTGGAAGATTCAGATCGATAGACAGGCAGAAATTTAAAGCATTCCTTTTTTGGTTTTGGAGGCAAAGAATCTTTAGAGGCTGCATTTAAGATCATTGTGTCAGTGGGAGCCAGAATGTGTTTTGTTCTGTTCTATGTGATGTGTGTAACAATGCCTATAATTAAAATAGCCCAACATTTTCCATTATAAGACCCTATTTTCAGTTGCTTAAAACTTTCCTTAACTGTTGCCATTGAACTGAGAAACAAAGTGGGGAGGTAATATGTTTTATAGGACCAATGTCTATTGATGAGAGAGACAAGCTTCCCGTCTTACACAGCTTACACCATTTAAACTATTTTTCATGCCAGCTGGCTGACCAGGCTGACTTTTTTTTATAGGAAAATTTCAACAAAAGCGTTTCAGCCATTTCTCAGAATGAGTTTAAGGAAACGTACGCTGTTTTACCAATGTTGAATTTTTTTTATAACCTTTTCATTAAGAGACTAAATAGCCTCTCTGCTTCAGAGAAGGGACTTGAGATTTGGCAGAGAGATGGCCTTTGTATCAGGGATGTACAATTTGCTGTCACTGTGAAAATCCAACCAAATTTGGCCAAGTTATGAGGCTCTGAAAATCTCATTTCACACATGCTGAGAGAAGACTCATTAGAGTTTTTCAGTTAAATTCACTGAAGATTCCATCTACACTGACCATGCTCCATCCCCTAACAACTCCTGTGTGTCACCAGACTACATATGTGCTGTCCGCACAGAGAGATTGAGTGTGTTCCTTCCCAGCTGTGAAAGCTGAGCACGACTTTCCCAGCAGTTGCTGCTCCCAGCTGCTGCAGGCTGCTGTGACCCCAGGCACAGGAACTGAGAACATGTCTTTCCTGTGTTCTCTGTGCTTGCCCTTCTGGTGCCCAGATAGCAAGGAGGAGACAAAGAAGGAAATAGTCTAGGAATGTAGGGAGGTGAGGACATGGGCCTGGCGGGGTGATATAGAGTTGGAGGTGGGAAGACTGAGACCACCAGGCTCCAAGAGGTTTCCGGGGGAGGCCTGGGTCAAGGAGCCAAGGGTTGGAGCAGGATTTGGTGGGGAGGGACTGTGAGGATATCTGGGGGACTGGATGAGATACCAGAGGGGAGGAACTGAGATGGAGCCAAGTTGTAGGAGACTGGGACAAGGAGGTGAGATATCTAAAACACCATTGAAATGTTTTAAGCCCTTTATTAAATATATAGAAAAAGGAGGAAAAACAGTGAAAGCCTTTGACATATAATGTATTAACTGAGGCTTCCATTTTAACAATATCCCTTATTCCCCTTAGCAGTATAGAGTTTACTATAGGGGAGGCGCAGTGTGACAGTATTTTAGATGGCATTTGAGATGCTAATGTGACATTGGCAGAGCAGGTGCCAGCTCATGCCAAGGCCCTAGGTCTCAACTGAACACTTACAAATGCACAGCGGGAAACTAGTGTTGCTTACCTGCATGTTAGCATTATAAAAATAGATATTAGATGTTAAGTTGATAAGAATGTGTTTAGACTTTATAAAATGATTGTAGGATGCTGCATGTATTGATCTCACTTATAACCTCCAAACCTCCTGGTATAAAGTTATATTGAGTGTTTGTATTCATAGAATCATAGAATATCAGGCTTGGAAGGGACCTCAGGCAGTCATCTAGTCCAACCCCCTGCTCAAAGCAGGACCAATCCCCAACTAAATCATTCCAGCCAGGGCATTGTCAAGCCTAACCTTAAAAACGTCTAAGGAAGGAGATTCCACCACTTCCCTAGGTAACCCATTCCAGTGCTTCACCACGCTCCTAGTGAAAAAGATTTTCCTAATATCCAACCTAAACCTCCCTGTCTGCAACTTGAGACCATTACTCCTTGTTCTGTCATCTGCTACCACTGAGAACAATCTAGATCCATCCTCTTTGGAACCTGCTTTCAGATAGTTGAAAGCAGCTATCAAATCTCCTCTCAGTCTTCTCTTCTGCAGACTAAATAATCCCAGAGTCCTCTGCTGGACTCTTTCCAATTCATCTGTATCGTTCTTGTAGTGTGGGGCCCAAAACTGGACACAGTATTCCAGATGAGGCCTCACCAATAACAAATAGAGGGGAATGAACACATCCCTCGATCTGCTGGAAATACCCCTACTTGGGTATTTGAGAATACAACCCAAAATGCTACTAGCCTTCTTGGCAATAAGAGCACACTATTGACTCACATCCAGCTTCTTGTCCACTGTAACCCCTAGGTCCTTTTCGGCACAACTGCTTCCTAGCCATTCGGTCCCTAGTCTGTAGCAGTGCATGGGATTCTTCTATCCTAAGTTCAGGGCTCTGCATTTGTTGAACGTCATCAGATTTCTTTTGGCCCAATCCTCTAATTTGTTTAGGTCCCTCTGTATCCTGTTCCTACCATCCAGCATATCTACCACTCCTCCCAGTATAATGCCATCTGCAAACTTGCTGATGGTGCAATCCATACCATCCTCAAGATCATTAATGAAGATATTCAACAAAACTGGCCCCAGGACTGACCCTTGGGGCACTCTGTTTGATACCGGCTGCCAAATAGACATCGAGCCATTGATCACTACCCACTGAGCCTGACAACCTAACCATCTTTCTATCCACCTTTCATTCCTCCAGCCCATACTTCTTTAACTTGCTGACGCCCTAACCCTAAGTACTCCAGTAGACTGCCTGCATGCCATGGCCCCACACTGCTCCCAGAAGCAGCCGACTGCCAGAACATCTCTGTGGCCCTGGGGGCGGGGATGGGGAAGGCTGCTCTGCATGCTGCCCCTGCCCCCAGCACTGTCTGTGCAGCTCCCATTTGCCGGTTCCTGGAGTCCCCATGTCTCCTCCTATTGCTCAGGCAAATTCAAATGGGGGCAGCAAAAACCTGCACAGTTCCTAGAGGCTCTGATTCTCGCTCTGTTGATGGCGGTAGTGGTTCACGGTCTGTCTCCCATGACAACAATTCTGGCTTGGGGATGGCCCTAATGCCAGCAGCATGGTGCAGGACCTGGGCCGGAGAAAGCAGATGGCATGGCATAGAGCTGGCGGGGAAGGGGGGCAGAGCGGGGCACACAGCCAGGGATGAATGTGGGGCATAAGTCGAGAAGTGAGAGTTTATGTGAATGTGGGATATGTGATGGCATGTGAGGGCCCACAATAAAAACCTGCACTGGGACCAATCTCTTTTTTTCCTCAGCCTCTAGCTGATGAAAGCAGGAGACAGAAAGGCCTGAATCAGGTGGGGCCTGGTCAACATTTGCTGACTGTGAAGTCTGCCACTGGACATAACATCCTCTCGTGTCATTTTCTTTCCTCACCTGATTGCTTCTGTTTCCTAGCTCTCGCTCTCTCTCTTTCTAATTTGGTTAAGGATTAAGCTGAAGCTGGCGGAGGTGGTGATGTCACTAGCAATGTCTCTCTTTGGCCTGGTCAGGACATTTTCAGAATCAGGATAATGAAAGGCCAGTGGTGTAATGGTGAATCCCAGGGTCCCAGGAAATGGTTCAGATAGCAGCCATAATGGTAAAGCTTGTTTCTTCCAGTCCACATTCCCCCCGCCCCCCACTCCTATTTAGTGAGCCTCAGATAAAGAATATTCAAGAATGTGCACTAATCTCAGCCATTTATCATTAACCAATAGAAACACATTTAGGTGACTTCAACTGTAAACATGTCCTCCCTTTTCTAAAATCTCTTAGGTCATCATTTTGCCAACCCGTGACTTTCCCTGGAGCTGGCCAGCTCCTTAGTACAGCTCTTTTACCTAAACAGCCCACACTGAACCAGGTTATTTGTCTCCAATTTTGATGACATTTATAAATAAATTTATGTACAAGTTGTACTTTTGCTACATTCATAGTGTGACCATATTTCTCAAAGAGAAAATGGGACATCCCCAGCCACTTTCCTGACCCCTTCCCCCCTGTCCCATGAGGCTGTTGGCCAGTTGCTGGAACCCTGCCTCTTCCTCGCATGCTGGAACACTGCCCCCCTTCCTCAGCTCTGCCTTCCCTGCTGTGGGGAGGAGGGGACTGGCATCTCCACTCCCCCCTCCCTGGTCCTCCACACCATACGCCACTTTTTTGACAAAAGTGGGCATTTTTCCAGTTTTTTCTTGCCGACTGGTCAAGTCAGCAAGAATAAATGGGACAAATGCCTCCCTTTGAAAAAAAAAAGTTGGAACGGCCAGGACAGGTCTTAGAAGAGGGACTGTTCCAGCCCAAATGGGATGTATGGTCACCCTATACATTGGAAAACTTAGACTACAGGGCTCTACACCACAGGAGAGAAGAGGAGAGAGGAGCCAGGTGGAGGGGAGGACAGGGACGAGGATGAAGTGCCATTATTGTGGGGACAGAGATGGGGCTGGGACAAGAAGCTCAGGGAAAGCAAGGGGGAGACCAAAACTGGGACAAAGGCTAGAAGAGCCAGGTACTCTCCCCTCAGAACGTAGAATAGTACCCAGGATTCCTGAGTCTGAGTATTCCTCTGCTGTCAGCAAATAGCTGAGAAATCCATTGGCAAAATGTGTGCTTCATTCACTCTAGTGATTGGTACACTCCAAGGATGACAACTTACTACTGCTATCAGTTACTCCATTACCTCAAAAGGCAGATGCCTGTGCAGTGACTCTAAAGCAATGGTTCTCAACCTTTTTTCATTTGCAAACCCCTAAAACAATTCTAATGGACATGCAGATCCCTTTGGAAATCTGTTGTCTCTATATACAGTTGGAATATATTCAGCCAATTTTCAATCTAAGGCTTTTGTGGACCCCTTAGACATAGTCCGTGGAGCCCCATGGGTCTGCGGACCACAGTCTGAGAACCACTTCTCTAAAGGGTCAGACATGCTGTTGACCCAGGTGGGTATCAATATGATGCCACATGATGGAATTTATTTTTTCAGCTTCCTTTTTAACCCCCTGCCCATGAACTTAAACAAAAAAGATCCATCAAAAGAACATTAGGTCAAGTCCTCCAAAGTTAGGAAATGCCAGAATTCTAGTTTCCTGTGCACCCTCAGTTGGCCCCCATTTGTGTGTGCACTATGATAGTCTCTAATTACATGATCGGATGCTATTGCTTTTCACAGGATCCTGCCTCGTTCAGTGCCCCGGGTGGCCCTGCTTTGAGAATGGAGGAGGGCTGGGCAGTAAAAGAGGCTGGTGTGTATTGGACTCTATGATCGGGGGAGGGGGAGTGTCTACCTCACACATGGCCTGCTAAGGTAAAATAGACCAATTAGCCTTATAAGCTGTACCTGGAGGAGAGCCAGGGACTGATAAGGCCTAATGGCTGCTGAAGCTCAGCTGCAGGCGGAATGTAGAAAGAGAGGAAGTTGGTGGTAGGCGGGGAGGAGTTCTGCAGTCACTCCCTGGAGCTAGGAGAGGAGTTGACTAGGCACAAGAAGGAGCTCTGCGGGGAGTAGGCCCTAGGATTCTGCCTTGGCCCATCGTCTCTGGCAAGAACCCAGGAGGGTGTAGGAAGCTCTCATAGAAATCCAGAGGTGGGCCAGAAGACACCGAAGAGAGGTAGGAAAGAGCCTAGGGAAACAACAACAGGGTCAGAGCTTGTGTAGACTGTGGTGGTTGGGCTTAGGGTCCCTGGGTTGGAACCTGGAGCAGTGGATGGGCCTGGGTTCCCCTGAAAACTGTTGGGAAATTGGCACAGACCGGGCAGTGGATAGCATGACTGCCTGATATGGCAGATAGACAGTTTGTCCAGTGGTACTTTGATACCCTGGAAAGGGAAGGCTGTAGTGACCTACCCAGTGGGTGGGGTCACAGAGAGCAAGTCCAGAGGGGGAGAGAGAGACAAAGGGGCAAGCAACTGAAGAATGGGGTGTCAGGCTGGCAGAGAGATAATCCCCAGACACTCCTCAAGGAGGCGCCCCAGCATTGGTTAGTAAACCCCAGGACAGACTCCAGCTTCATTTATTGCAGGAGCTGTAAGGTATGTGGAGAATGAGGCAGGGGGTTGCAGGAAGGGAAAGGAAGATTCTGTGGTTAAGGCAGTTGAGTGCCATCCTGGAGAACTGGATTCTATCCCTGCCTCTGCTATAGAGTTCCTATGGGATGCTGGGTAATGACTTAAATCACACTTCGCATGTGATCACTAACTGGGTTGTTCATTTTCTGGGTTCTCAACTTGAGACACTTGAGGCTGATTTGTACGTGTGCTGAACAGTCACAGCTGTAACTAATGTCAATGGGAGCTATGCTCTGAACGAATAAATTGCTATAAAATGTAATGTTCTCTTAAATATCAGGTCCTAGGCACTTCAAATTGGCACCTAACATTAAATTTTTAAAATTAATGTCTTTGTGCCTCAGTCCCCATCTGTGAAATGGGGATAAATAATGGGGGATATGCCTCATCTTCTTTAATGTTTGTGAAGCACTCAGATACTGTAGTGATGAGCTCTATAGAAAAGCCCTCGGGGAAATGAATAATTCTGTCATCAGAGCAGGTTTAATCGTGTGCTGTAGATAAGGCATTGGGCCGCACACTGAACAATAAGGATGAAAAGAAATATTGAGTGAGCCTTAAGTGAACCCCAGCCATCCTGCACACTGAATGAGGCAGCATCCTTTAGGAAAAATAGTATGTGCTCCTCTAATTAATGACTAGTATCATAGTGCATATGCAAAGAGGGCCAAATTCAGGTTGCACAGACAAGCTTAATTTTGGAATTTCTTAACTTTTGAATGCTTGATTCTGTAAACTTAACCTGCATCCATATTTGTGGGATAATGATGAACCCTGTGAGTATATGTGTTGCAGTAACTCATGAACTTGTGGCCCTTCAATTATGCTGTTCTAGGACATTGTCACCTAGGTAACATATTATGTCATGTACACAATCAGTGGGAAAAAAACCCATTTTTTCTTTATCAAAATATATGTGGGGTACAAAATGTTCCCCATACATATTCTGTTGTTAACCTGTATTTTTAGTAGTTCTGTGTACCCATGTTTACTTCTAATGAGAATGTCTTATATTGTAATACAGAAGAAGATGCTTATTAGTAGCAACATGTCGGTGCCCTTTTGCTATGTTGCTTCTAAGCAGCTATTGCTGTTATGGGGAGTGTCAACAATTCACAGGAGGGAAAATGTTCCCAGAGGAAATGTTGCTCGTAAGCGGTGGTTGCTCTAACAAGGTATTGCTGCAAACAAGTGTCTATTGTGGTTAGCATATGATAATTGATAATACATGGCAGTGACACTGATTGCTAAGAGAGTCATCCTAAGAGAGAAGGTACACCAGGGAGGTAGATCCCTTCAAATGTGGGCGTATTAGGTCAACAGAGTGGACTTTTGCTGGGTGTCTTTGCCTAACACTTGGGAGGAGGGGATTTTCAAGCTAGGCATTGTGTTCCAAACACTGCAGGCTCAGGAGACTCTTCACAGGATTTTGCATGTTGTGAAATTCAAGATGGCGAACAACCAGGTAAGATATTTTGTTACTGATCTTATAAATGCAATTAGCAACTCTGAAAGTGAGTTGTGTGATGACACTGTATTACATGATTTTGTACCAGATTGCATAGAGTGTTGCTCTGAGACAGAAGGCCATTTTTCCCACTGATTGTTCATCGTTCATCTTCAGACAATGAGGAGCTTCTGCTCAGCCCTGGTGTAAGACTGGAAGAAACATAGTTCGTGATAACTTCTTCACCAGTATTCAGCTTGCTGAATATCTACTCAAGGAAAACTTGACCTATGTTGAAACAATGTAAGAAAACAAGCCAGATATACCAAGTAAGATGCATCCAAATCACAGCAGAGAAAAATTGCTATTATTGCGCAGAATTGCTTGGCCCTTACCCTGGTTTTTGATGTTCCCAAGAAGGGCAAGTTGATAACAATGCTATTGACGATGCATCTGGACAAGGTTGTAGAAGACAAAAAGAAACACTATATAATTCTCCACTATGACAGTAACATTGGTGTCTATAACATGAACTGTCTTGCCAGAATGTACTCCTGTAGGCATCAGATTAATAAATAGCCAGTGCTTCGCTTCTTCACCTTGCTTTATGTTGCTGGCGCTGCAAGTTTCAGTGTTGACTCAGCAACAATCCTGAGGAGTAACACCACACTTGGTCAAGACAAAGAAGGTGCTTGTTCTTTGTCAGTTTAGGAGAACATCTTGGAGGTACACATATAAAGAAACAAATCCTTGATACTCATCATCTCACCATGCCTATTTACGCAGCAGTCTCCTCCCTTGGTTACCATAGAAAACCAACCATCAAGGGAGCAACTAATAAATTTGGCAGTGGACACTGCCACATTTGGTGATGGGCAACTGATCGAAAGATCACAAGCAGCATGGAGAATGCAATTAATTTGTACATGCTGACCACTCCACATTTATGCTGATGTGTGAAAATTGCATACAGGCTCATCACACTGAAGGAGACTCCTGCTAGTTCTTTCAATTTGCTATTTAAAGTTTTTTCCCTTAACTCATTAAATAATTGGTCTGACTTTCTGAATACAGTTGGGGCCCGAAAGCCCCCACAACATGAGAAAAAAGTTACATTACCTAACACTGAATGAATGTTAACATTATTCTAGTGTAGTTGTTTGGATGTACTTTTATATAGGTCCTTTTATACAGTGCATTTCAGTGGTGCATAAACAGCACTGGACAGAAGCGCGTGTAGGGGCATAAATTTAGTATAACATTGTATACATTTTTCCTGTTAAACAGATACAATATTATTTTCCAGAAACAGCTATTATAAGTACTCTACAAAGCAATTCAACGGTCACTGGATAAATGTGTGAACTCTCTATAGCTCCTTCTTAATAGTTTTTGTTAACGCGTGCGCGCGCGCACACACACACACACACACACACACACACTCACTCTCTGAAATAACTAAGAAATAAATCTATATGTTGCAATTTTATTGGTAACAATCCTGGTCCAGATTCTTGCTGCTGCAGCTGAGGGCACAGCCATCAGTTTTTGCTTTCTGATCCTGAGGCCAGTTCTATAGCAGCTCAAGCCCCTGTATAGGTTAGTGCAGCCTAAGCGTTGCTTTAATTTATACCATGCAGCTGTGTCCCCTGGGGAGCCATATACCAGCCAAGGAACAGCACACTGCAGCTACAACCCTCCTCCACCCCAGCATGCCTCAGACATGCTCCATGTGCCAGAGGCTGCAGGGCAGTTGAGGTAGGAGCCAGCTATTTTGGTTCTATACCTGCTGTGCATTCCACCACACTGGCCAGCTTCCAGCCCTCTGCACCACTGGAGCAAATTTTGATGGGACAGAGCAAGCCAGTGACTATGCCCCAGTATGTATTATGTGGGCAGTGTAAGATTTATGGAGCTATTCATGTCCTTACTCTAAAGCTCTTGGGGTTTGTAAGTCATCTGGCAGGTACATGAGTTGTCACTTAGCAGTCCAACTGTTTTTTGAAATAAAGGTGTGTGTGTGCAATGTACAAAAGTCAGAGATCAGTGACTAAGATTCACAACAGTGGGTTCATCAGCTGAATTTTAACCAGCATTCCGATATAAGAATTATGTGGATTTTTTTTATTGTGAAAGCCCCCGGTTGTTTTGAGTTCTTGGTCTACAAACAATTCTGATCCCATGCCACGGAAAGTCATCAGAAAAACTGCTCCATGCTTAAGGGTTGTTTTTGTGATGCTTTCTCAGAGCATTCAGAACTGTAAATCGCTGTTACCCCTCTGCCTTGACAAGAGAGAGCTTTGCTGGAGCTTGAACTGTGTCTGCTCCCTTCCATACCAGTCTGTTCACCTTGCCAGCAAATTCCTCAAGATGGTGCCAGTCTGAACCTTGCCTTGCACGGAACATTCAGCAAAGCCCAGTTTCTGAACCCCCTGGAAGACTGTTCCTCTGCATTATCCAGCCCCAGTAACTGAACACTCACAGCAATGACCAAGTCTGCTACATCCAAAGAGACAGTGAGTTTAGCTGAGGTCCCACCTTTTGCTTTCATATACTGCACTGAGATCATTTTATGGCAAAACCAGAAATGGATGATTTAGTAAAGAACAGAGATTTAAGTGACAGAAAGCAAGGATAATCCAAATAGAAAATGTGTACATGTAAAACAATCTGGCTAGTGTCTAATACTTAACAAATTATGATTTGGGTTTCAAGCAAGTTCTCACTTACAGTCTGGTCTCGGGGTTCTTAACCCACAGATTCTAGGAGCATCAGCATCTTTGTCCAGGACAGCTGGATCACAATGGGGTTCTCCAATGAACCTTGGAGCTGTGTTCTTTTATAGACTCATCGACATTAAGGTCAGAAGGGACCATTATGATCATCTAGTCTAACCTCCAGCACAACGCAGGTCACAGAATCTCACTCACCCACTCCTGCAATAAATCTTTCACCTATGTCTGAACTACTGAAGTCCTCAAATCATAGTTTAAAGACTTTTGAAGTGTATCCCCTGTGGTAAACCCTGAGCAGGCAGCTACCAGTGGGGGTGGTGGTAAGGAAGGTAACCACAG
>ML677390.1:1266628-1279974 GCA_007922305.1 Dermatemys mawii
AGGTGTATTGGACTGAACTCCAAAGGAAATAAGCAGTTTTTGCAACAGCCAGACACACAGTTTATTAGGGGTTGCAACCTCACCAGGAAGAAGCCATAGACTCAGAGACTTTAAGGTCAGAAGGGACGATTATGATCATCTAGTCTGACTTCTGAACAACGTAGGCAACAGAATCTCACCCATCCATTCTTGTAATAAACCTCTAACCTATGTCTGAGCTATTGAAGTCCTCAAAGTATAGTGTAAAGACTTCAAGGTGCAGAAAATCCTCTAGCAAGTGAGCTATGCCCCTCGCTGCAGAGGAAGGTGAAAACTCCCCAGGGCCTCTGCCAGTCTGCCCTGGAGGAAGATTCCTTCCTAACCCCAGATATGGCAATCAGCTAAACCCTGAGCATGTGGCCAAGACTCACCAGCCAGACACCCAGGAAAGAATTCTCTGTAGTAACTCAGATCCCACCCAATCTAATATCCCATCACAGGCCATTGGGCATATTTACTGCTAATAATCAAAGATCAATTAATTGCCAAAATTAGGCTATCCCATCAGACCATCCCCTCCCTAAACTTATCAAGCTTAGTCTTGAAGCCAGGTATGTCTTTGGCCCCACTGCTCCCCTTTGAAGGCTGTTCTAGGACTTCACTCCTCTAATGATTAGAAACCTTTGCCTAATTTCAAATCTAAACTTCCTAATGGCCAGTTTATATCCATTTGTTCTTATGTCCACATTGGTACTGAGCTTAAACAATTCCTCTCCCTCGCTGGTATTTAGCCCTCTGATATATTTATAGAGAGCAATCATATCTCCCCTCAGTCTTCTTTTGGTTAGACTAAACAAGTCAAGAAGGGTGACCAGATGTCCTGATTTTATCGGGACACTCCCAATTTTTTGGCCAGCTGTCCCGCGTCCCAGCCACACTTTGGTTGGGATACTGTTTTGTCCTGATTTCGGGACCTTCAGCAAAGAGCCCTGCGCACACAGGCAGGAGCATAGCTCGCCCCGCCCACTGCCCCAGGCCAGGCAGAAGCATGCTGTAGGGGCAGGGGGAGGAGAGCTGCCTACTGCTGTGGGCTTGGCCAGTGCCGGCCAGCAGAGGGGAGCGGGGTGGGGGTGGGGGCAGAGAGCCCACTCCCCTCCCTGGCCCCGGCAGACAGAGACAGTTGGGAGAACGGAAATGTGCTGCAGGGGCAGAGGGAAACGGGGAGGGGCAGAGAGTCCACTCCCCTCCCTCTGCCCCCCCCCGGGCCCTGGCAGAGAGAGACAGTCGGGGGAAACATGCTGCAGGGGCGGGGGCCCTGCATGCAACCAGTGCCGGCAGGCAGAGGGGGGCCGGGGGGCAGCAGAGAGCTCACTGCTCCCCCCTCCCCTCCGCCGGCAGAGGCAGAGACAGAGTCAGGGGCGGGCCGCGGTAGCGGCCAGGAGAGCTCAGTGCCTCCCGAGTCCGGGAACATGCGGGGTGGGGTGGGGTGGGGGGGCTGCTTTCATGCAGGCACTGCGGGCAGAGAGGCAGGGGCAAAGAGCCCACTGCCCCCCTCACAGAGACAGGGAACCCCCTGCCGTGCCCCACCCCCGGCTCCACTGCATCCATCATCGGCCCCACGCCCCAGGCAGAGACAGGGGCAGGCATGCTAGACTTCTGGCATATCTCAGAGGTGTGCACATTGGGAAGTTGATTTATTGACTGAATAAAAACCGCAGCCCTTTACCCCTGTTGTTTGCTTATTGTACAAATAAATTTGTATGTTTAAATATGGATTACGACTAAGTCTATCATTTAGTTGAGGGGGGCATGACATTCACTGATTCCACACCTCTGTGACATAGTTTGCTTCAGCTGTCAGTGGCTGAAGCTGGGCTGAAGGCAGGACTATGGGCCTCCCCTCTGTGACTGCGGCTGGAGCCAGAGTTAAAACTGGGACCCTTCGCTTCCCTGCCCTGCAAATGGGTCTGACTTTGCAACCAGGATCCTGCGCTGCCCATCATGCAGCTTTGGCCGGGGTGGGGGGTGGAGCCAGAGCCCTGTGCCCCTAACCCTGTGGTTTCTACAGCCCCTTTTTCAGCTTCCTAGGGCTGTGTGCCCCCTCTCATGGCTCCGGTCAGGGCTGTGCACCTGTGCCTGTCATGCCCCCCTCACTCATGCCCCGTCCCCTGCTCATGCCCCCCCCCCCCACTCGCCGAGTGTGTCCTGATATTTCCCTCTTCTGATCTGGTTACCCTAAAGTCAAGCTCCTTCAGTCTCCTTTCATAAGACAGGTTTTCCATTCCTCCCATCATCCTAGTAGCCCTTCTCTGTACCTGTTCCAGTATGAATTCATCCTTCCTAAACATGGGAGACCAGAACTGCACACAGTATTCCAGATGAGGTCTCACCAGTGCCTTATATAATAGTACTAACATCTCCTTATCTCTGCTGGAAATACCTCGCCTGATGCATCCCAAGACTGCATTAGCTTTTTTCATGCCAATATCACAATAGCAGCTCATAGTCATCCAATACTCCAAAGTCCTCCTCCTATTCCATTACTTCCAATTGATGTGTCCCCTTTTTATAACTAAAACTCTTGTTTTTAGTCCCTAAATGCATGACTTTGCACTTTTCACTATTAAATTTCATCCTCTTACTCTAGTTTACAAGGTCATCTAGATTTTCCTATACGATATCCCAGTCCTTCTCTGTATTGGCAATGCCTCCTAGCTTTGTGTCATATGCAAACTTTATTAGCATGTTCCCACTTTTTGTGCTGAGGTCAGTAATAAAAAGATTAAATAAGATTGGATCCCAAATCGATCCCCGAGGAACTCCAGGAGTAACCTTCCTCCAGCATGACAGTTCACCTTTCAGTATGACCTGTTGTAGTCTCCCCTTTAACCAGTTCCTTATCCACCTTTCAGTTTTCATACTGATCCCCATCTTTTCCAATTTAACTAATTCCCTATGTGGAACTGTATCAAATGCCTTACTGAAATCTAGGTAAATTAGATCCACTGCATTTCCTTTGTCTAGCAGGCTATGATCTCAGCTGATGCCTCTTGGTGCTGCTGTAATACAAATCAGCCCATGTAAAAGCAGACACAATGTTACCCATTAATATCTGGTCAGTAGTTCACTCAGTGCCACAGACTGGAAAGCACACAATGGTCAGCTGCTTAGACACACGTATGCTTCTGAGGTGTGGTGCTCTGCTTCTTTGAAACAACTGGAACCCAGTGGTCACATCCACCCACAAACACCTGACCTCATAGGAATGTGCCCAGTTCCCTCTTTCCCTTGTCACCCTTGTGCAGAGTGATGCACTCTGGGACCCTTTCTTACTGCACATTTGGCCTTGGGGGTTTAGCTGGCATTTTCAGAAGAGCTTCAGTAAGGGAGCTTGGAGCGTGACTCCCAGTGAAACTGAAAATTCTGGTTGTGATTCCAGACTCTGTGCTACGTCTGTCAGGCTGACAAATGCCACCTGCTTTACTAATCCGTAGCTGCCTGGGGTCTGCCCAAGGGGGTGGTTGCTCCACTTCATGGGATCCCAAGGGGGAGGACTGAAGAGGTTTACTTATTTTGCTGGCATATAGGAGGGAGCAGGGCCTCTCTAGGTCGCAGACTGAGGAGGAGATGTGATGTTTCCTGGCAGCATTGGTCCTCGTTTGTTTCAATAAAAAGGCACATTAAAAAAATGACATCTCGCATTGGGAAGAACTGCAATGCAAATGGTTTTAAATTGCCACTGTCTATGAGCATTACATTTGTTTTCCCTTGAAAGAGCCACCGGGACCTCCCCCATGGGCTGCAAAAGAAGAGTTCTCCTCATGCTAACTGGGCAAGACAATGATGAACAGTGGCCTCAGTTGCTGCATGTCATTGTTAAGTGAGACGGAAACAGAGGGCTGGCTGAGGCCTGGGATGAAGAGATCGGTTTTAAATACTACAGTGCTTTTTTGCCATTCATCTCCAACTGAACATGATTGCGGGGGTTACTATTGTGTCAGGCACTCAACACGCTTTCCCAGCTGAGCATTCACCATAGTTCTATGAGGATGCTGTGTTCCCCTACTGCCCCATGCAATCTAAAATTTCCTTGGCCTCTCTCGGTTCTGCACTTCATTACAAAGTCCCGGTTTGCTGCCTGAGACACTGGGACCTAAGGACTTCTTGATGTGAGCTGGCAGAGGGCAAAGGGGCGCATAAGGGTCACAGGGAGCCCCTGGGGCTGGTATCTTCATCCTAGTTCACCAATGACTGTCATATAAGGATGTTTCTGCTGGAAGCCTGTGTCACATTGGTTACTCTCATCATTGCAAATTGTATGTGCAGATAACAGTTAAAAGGATGTGTGTATATATATGTGTGTGTATGTACGTGTGTATATGTATATATATATACACACACACACACACACACACACACACCCCTTCTAGAATATAGACTCAGCTAACAGGACATTCCCCTGCCTCATAAAGGTCAGCTTACCCAAAACTTCTCTCCCAGGTGTATTATGATTTTATTTGATATGTAACCCTCTGTTCCCAAGTTCTCCTTCCTGGGTTCAAAGGTGTTTTTTTTTCTTTTTTCATTTGGGTGGTGGCAAAAAGCCCAAGTTCCAGAATGTATTTTTTCCCTTTTTGTTTTTATTAAAATTGACCTTTTTTAAGAATAGGATTGCATTTTTGGTGTCCTAAGAGGTTTGTGCATGTTGTTTGATTAGCTGATAGCCACAGCGAATTTCCTTTGTTTTTTCTCCTCAGATTTCCCCCCTGAGGTCAGGGGAGAGGTGTATGCGAAAGGGTGTGAGGGTACCCCACAGGGAGGAATTCCCACGTTCTCCTTCCTGGGTTCGAAGGGCTTTTTTTTTTTTTTGCATTTGGGTGGTGACAGCGTTTGCCAAGCCAAGGTCAGAGAGATGCTGTAACTTTGGGAGTTTAATGCAAGCCTGGAATGGCAAGTATTAATTTTTAAAATCCTTGTGGGTCCCCACTTCCTGCACTTGAGGTGCCAGAGTGGGGATTCATGCTTGACACCAATCAATATGGATTTATAGAAAATAGATCCTGTCAAACTAACTTGATATCTTTTTTTTGATTAGCTTAAAAGTTTGGTTGATAAAAGCAATAGTGTTGCTGTAATATATTTAGGCTTCTTTTTTGCATTTTATTTGGTACCGTGTAATATTTTGATTTAAAAAACTAGAAAAATGTAATCTTACCTTGGTACGCATTAAATGGCTTAAAAGCTGGTTCACTGATAGGTCTCAAAATGTAACTGTAAATAGGGAATTATCATTGAACAGGTGTGTTTCTAGTGAGGGCCCACGGGGCTTGTTTTTGCTCTACAGTATTTAACATTTTTTAAAGACTCGGAAGAAAACATAAAATAATCACCGATAAAGTTTGTAGATGACAGAAAAGCTGGAGGAGTTGTAAATAGTGAAGAGGACAGATCAGTGATTCAGAGCAGACTGGATCATTTTTTAACGTGGGTGCAAGCAAACAATGGGCATTTTAGTGTGACTAAATGTAAAGATACACATCTCAGACCCAAGAATACAGGCCATATTTACTGGATGGGGGACTCTGTCCTGGGAAGCAGGGAGTCTGAAAAAGATTTTGGGTATTGCGGTAGATAATCAGCTGAACACAAGCTCCCAGTGTGATGCTATGACCCAAAGGGCTCATGAAATCCTTGGATGCATGAATAAGAGAATCTTAAATAGGAGCGAAGAGGTTATTTTGCTTCTGTATTTGGTACTAGTGTGACTGCTGCTGGAATCCTGCATCCAGTTCTGGTCTCCACAGTTCAAGAAAAATGTTGATAAATTGGAGATATTCAGAGAAGAGCCACAAGAATGATTAAAGGATTAGAAAACATGCCTTAGAGTGATAGACTCAAGGAGCTTAATCTAATTAGGTTAACAAAGAGACGGATAAGAGGTGACTTGATCATAATCTCTAAGTACCTACATAGGGAACAAATATTTAATAGTGGGCTCTCCAATCTAGCAGAAACAGGTCTAACATAATTCAGTGCCTGACAAAGTGCAAGACAAATTCAGACTAGAGATAAGGCATACATTTTTAACAGTGAGAGTAATTACCCATTGGAACAATTTACCAAGGGTTGTGGAGGGATTCTCCATCCTTGACAATTTTTAAATCAGGATTGGGTGTTTTTCTAACAGATATGTTGTAGGAATTATTTCTGGGAAGTTCTAAGGCCTGTGCTATACAGGAGATGAGAGAAGATGATCACAATGGTCCCTTGGGTCTTTGAAATCTATGAATTATTCAGTGTGAATAAGAGTGGCAAAATCCGGCCATTAGCTGACTCTCTACTTGAAGAAGAAAGGCAAAGCCCGTAGTAACTGAATGGACTGGTGTTTAATTAAATGTTATCTAGGCATTTTCATCTCCTCAGACCAGCGGCTCCACAATGGGCAGCTAATCTTGCATGATTGAGGATGCGTCTGTTTGCCATTCCCAGTTGCTGCTGTTTGATTGCTGCTCCTTGAACTCTGTGTTGATTTCCTTGATCTCTATAAACAAGCATGCAGGCTCCCAATAGGACACTGGTAAGATGAAGGCAGCTGGGAGATCAAAGGAGTTAGCCAGCTGAGTTCACCAGTGAAGGGATTAGGTGTGGGTGTTTGTCATTGTCCCCCTCCCTTTCCTTAATTTGGAGGCATTCCACAAGAATAATCTGAACTGGAAAGAAAACAGCATGTTACCAACACTCGTTTTGAAGGTAGGGCAAGAGTAACAAGTTTAATCTGCAGCAAGGAGATTTAGGTTAGATATTAGAAAAAGCTTTCTATCTATAAGGGTAGTTAGGCTCTGGAATTGGCTTCTAAGGGAGATTGTGGAATCCCTGTCATTGGAGGTGTTTAGGAACAGATTGATCAAATACCTGTCAGGGCTGATCTAGGGTTACTTGGTCCTTCCTCAGTGCAGGGGGCTGGGCTTGATGACTTCTCAAGGTCCCTTAGAGCCCTACATTACTATGATTCTATTTTAGTAAGCACACTGTTCCTTGGTGAAGGTGAAATGAGGCCGCAGTTCCTGGGCTATATCATTTGTCTTGTCACAGCTACTTTCTTCTTCCCAGAACACATCCGCAGACTTTGTGCAGTGAGAGAATTTAAAAAAAAACTTTTTATTAAGACAAATTTACAGTAAAATCTTAACATACTGCATTGAATGTTACTTATTCAGGCTCAGGTTAATATTCAGAGAATCTGGCTAAAGGCTCGGTGGTATTTTTAAAGAGGAATGTACAGGTCAACTGTCTGATTCTCTTTCCTGCCATTTGGAAATGCTGTTGTATAAAAGCTGCTGAGGGATTGATTCATGCCAGAGATGATGTAAACAGTAGGAGCCCTTATGCTGAATGCCTTCCTTTGTCAT
Source organism: Dermatemys mawii (assembly GCA_007922305.1). Taxonomy (NCBI): domain Eukaryota; kingdom Metazoa; phylum Chordata; order Testudines; family Dermatemydidae; genus Dermatemys; species Dermatemys mawii. Next base: position 1,274,017 of record ML677390.1, read on the forward strand.
CCCCACCAATGGAAAATGATTTGAACGGCCACTAATGCTTCATAGAGAACTCTAAGGTGAGTAAAGCTACATAGAGAGTATTCTGCTTCTTCTCCATGCGTTTGCTTTATTTTTCTGTGCCTTTACTGAGAATGTTAACATGCAGACAGGATCTTTGTTTTATGTAGTTCATCACTTCCTGTTATTTATTCATACGTGATAAGAAAAATGCCTGGCTCTTTTCATGAAGGGTCTGAATATCTTGCCTGCTGGAACTGGCTTTGCGGTTACCTGTGGAGTTCTGCTTATCCTTGGCTGTGCTATTGTATGATCTCAGAGCTGAAGGAGTTTACGTTACTGTCCCTCTGTAGGGAGGTGATAATTAAAAACAACAAAACGTCTTTGCAATAGGTCAAAATGGATGCTGAGTCTTGGGGACTCTTTCGCCTCAGAAGCTATGAGCAGTTGTCATTGCCCACAGCTATAAAGTACCGCACAGCGCTTTATAAGTAAGTATGATTATTCTTAGGTGGATAGCATTTCAGAGACAATACTAAAGAACTCTTAAGCATGCTAAAAGCTTACCAGAGGTCACTCTTCAGTTCTATGGGACCCCAGTAGGTCAAGTCCTTTTACCCCCCTGGCAGGGTTTGCTCCCCACCCCTCCAGACAGAAAGCTCTTTCTAGTTGCTGGATCAGAAAAAGGCCCTCTATCAGTTTAAATTCAGGCTATTTATCCCAAAGTCTGTTCTTTTTCTGTTGGTCTCTGGTTCACACTGGATTCTCTAATCTATGGACCCTTTCCTGGTGGTGGTTCCTCTCTGGAGATGTTACAACCTGAGAGAATCTGCCTAATCACCCCACACCATTCTTAATTCCTGGAGGGCAGTGCCTACCCCCACCTCCACCCAATCCCTCCACATGGAGTTGCATACAATCCATGAACTGCAGTGATAAATAAATGTAATGCAATAAGCTCTTCCAATGACAGTGCAGGAAATTGCCATTTCTGTCACAACATGTGTGCGGTAAGGATGAATATATTAGAGACTGTGAGGTACTCAGTCCCTATGGTAACAGTGTGCTCTAGATAATGCACTAGATGGACAGAGTTAGGGTGTACAGTTGCTTTGAGGTGGAGTCAGGATCCCTTCTCTGTGAAACAATAACTCGCAGGAGCTCTGTGTGCACCAGGAAAACGCAGGGTTGCTGGGGTTGTAATTTGCCTTGAGGATTTGTTTCAGATTATTTGCCCTGCAAAGGGAATCAAGAAATGACTGAATCCAGAAAACAAACAGGAGCAGGAAATTACCAGCCACAGACCAAGCCCTGGGCACAGAACAGGGCAGAAGGCTTGATCGGCAGTTCTGTGATGAGGTCAGAACCAGGGGGGATTTGCTCCTAGTCCACAGCACTGGCATGTTGCTCTCCCAGGCGATACACAGCCATTGTCTTTATGTAGCCCCCATTTGGAATCTGCAAGCTCATAGAACTCCCAGGTTGATCCTCCAAGGGGACCTGCCCAACAGACTACAATCAAGATGGCTGCCAGAGCCATCTCAGCCCATTCCCAGCATGCTTGGAGTCAGCAGTGGGAAGGACAGATAGAACTAGAAAACCCGACAGGTGCCAACGGGGGGGCTTTGCATGAGTGATCTGGACAAGCAGGACTCTGGCCCAATGTCAAGCTAGGGCTGCTTGGCCCCAGCAAGGTTAGTCTGGGTTTTTGTTTGGAAGTTGGGAGAGAGAGAGTTTGGCTCGGGGAGTCCTACTAATCTCTCGCTCCTGCTAAAGGGAGGTTTTGCAAGGCCTCCGCCTCCTCCCCTGAGCGCACCGCTGCTCCGCTTCTCTCCTCTCCCTCCCAAGCTGCTGGGTTTTCTAGTTCCATCTGTCCTACCCACTGCTGACTCCAAGCATGCTGGGAATGGTCTGAGAGGGACGGGGGAGGAGGGGAAATGCAGCATGCCTGAGGGGGAAGCTGGGCCGGGGATTTAGGGAAGGAGTTTGAATGGGGGCAGGGAAGGGGCAGAGTTGGGGTAGGGGGCGCGAGCACCCACCATTGCTGGCTAAAGTCGGCACCTATGAATGACCCAATCCAACCCCTGTTGTCTTGTGTCATTCTGTCCCTCCTACCCCTATTGTACATACCACGTCTCTCTGATGTGCCTAGCTTGTTATCATGACAGTCACCCCTCGCCTCAAGTGCTGTTGCCCAGCATCCCATGTGGTGTCCATAGATGGCAGCCCAAAGCCAGTCAGGATTGAACAAATTGCTTTCCTGTTCCAGTTTTCATTTCATTAACCACATCCGAGTCCCTAGCTCCAAGGACTTTCTACCCTTTATAATCTTCTAACAGGCACATTTTAATTGTTCTGGCTTGGAGGTGTAATTCTGAAGCTAGCTGAACCTGGTTTGAAAGATATCGGGCTTATAAAATGCATCCTTTGCATTAATTGGGGTTGGCATTAAATATGACTCAAGGACAGATTAACAAATCTCTTAGAAACAATTTTGCTTTTGAGGTGATGTAGTTCTGCTTAAGCAGAATGTCTTGCATTTTTCAGGTAAGGAGGAGTTCAGCTGCGGCAAATTGAAAGTCCCATTTGGGGGTATTTTATACAGAGAACAAATAACTGAATTCTATGGCTGTCATTTCATTGATGAATTCTGGGGATGTTCTTAAATCAGAGAGAGTGAAGCTCAAGTCATCCTAACCATGAAATGGAATTAAAACCTTGGATTTCAATACATATGTGGACTTGAGTGAATATTAAATGAAAAAGCACCTCAATGCAACATAAAGGTTATGAATTAAACAGAGAAATGTCAGCATATGCAAAAGAGAAGTTTCTGGTAAGAACTTTCCCTTATTAGATAGATCTGCACAGCGGTTCTGTCTCCAGGGCACTATCCACCCAGCATGCAGTCCTGCCATCCTAGTGCATTCCCCACACTTTTCGTCTCATGTAGTACTCTCAGGGTATGTCTACACTGCAATGTAAGCCTTGCATTCAAACTCAGGCTCAGGCCTATCCCCTCTTCTGTTTCTGCTGCTGATTCCTTGGCAGACTATTCCTTGGCATGGGGGAGCATAAAAAAGCTCCTGCAACTATGTCCCAGGATGTGACGCAGCTGCTCCTGTGGCAAAGCCACTTCTGGGACCAGTGTAAGCAGTGGAGTCCTTTTGCTGGCCCTATTCAGAACCTGCTGGTGGTTCCCATCAGTTCACATGCTGGTTTCTCGGGCCAGCTGGTCACCATCCCAGCTGACTGGGTCATCGTGACCAAGATTGGCTCCATGCTTGGCGCAGCCCCCAACACCTGATTAAACTCCTCATAAAATGGGTGTGATGTTGGTGAGTTGCCCAAGTGCAGTTCTGGTCCGTGGTTTTCTATTACTTGGTCTTAAGCCATTACATTCACTCCCTCTTCTGGTCATCAGTCCAGTAAATTTCCAATGTTCTTTGCTGGCAGGCATGGTCATTCCTGGTGCTCTTACTAAAATCCACTGTTTTGCTGTTCTTGCACCAGAGATTTATCAAAAACAGGCTGTCCTCCTGTGACCATGAAGCAGTGCATACTGTAAAGGACTGATGGTGGTGGATCTCCACTGCAAATGTAGAAGTTCCTTGAAGGTGTGTTTGCAGTTTAGTAGTCAGAAAAAGGGTTAAATATCGACTCATTGAGCTGCTGTATTAGAGTGGGGGCTGGGGCGGCTTCCATTTCTTTGGAGTCGAGTGGTAATTCTTGGGAGAAAGTCAGCCCATGGGATTGTGGGATTCTGTTGGCAGACCCTTGAAGGACCCAGATCTACACTGCAAAGCAATAGGTCTTGAACGCTGGTCCTGGCTTGGCGCCAGCTTGACATCTGCACCATTGTGGGGTCTGAGAGATTTGTTTGTGGATAGAATAAGGGGTTGGGTTCAAACCTGAGTCTGAGCCTGGCCTTACATTGCAAAGTAAACCTACTGTGATGAAGCAGAGAAACTGCCAGACAGCACAGCAGGGCTTAAAGAGAGCTTAAAAAGAGCAAAAACAACTTTTGCTATCTCTCTTCTGCAGTCACAGTTCTTTCCTGCCTGTGTACTAAAACTCCCACCAAGGCCGAACACTGTGCTGCATCAGGTGGCTGCTCTCCACACGCAGTGAAACCATACACATTAAGAATATGCAGGCTGGCCTTGATATCCTAAGGCCATGGTTACACTGGCACTTTATAGCACTATAAAGCCCCTACGAGCGCTATAACCTACTCTCCGTCCACACTGGCAAGGCACTAATAGCGCTATAACCGCGGAGTTATAGCGCTATTATAAATCCACCTCCTCATGGGGAATAAGGGCTGTAGCGCACCTGCTGTAGCGCTACAGGAAGAATGTGGACACCCACTGCGTATTAATTGGCCTCCAGCCTGTCCCATAATTCCCGTTCGAGCCACTCTGGTCATCACTTGCAAACTCTTTTGTCCTGTCCTCAGGTGACCACACGTCAGACCCGCCCTTTAAAGTTCCAGGGAAATTTGAAAATCCCCTTCCTGTTTGCTCCAGCCAAGCGTGGCGTGCTCTCAGGGAACCCTTGCAAGTGATCATTCTCATTGATCAGATTGATTGCGTGGCGTGGTCTCAGGGAATCCTTGCAGGTGATCATTCTCATTGATCTGATTGATTGCGTGGCGTGGTCTCAGGGAATCGTTGCAGGTGATCATTCAGATTGATCATCATGACTCCACGTCCCATGCCTCCTCGCAATAGGCGATCCCCAGCATGGAGCAATAGTGAGGTGCTGGACCTCATCAGCTGCTGGGGGGAAGAGGCTGTTCAGTCTCAGCTGCGGTCTAGCCGCAGGAATTTTGACACCTATGGGCAGATATCACGGGCCTTGGCAGAAAGAGGCCATGAGCGGGACACTCTGCAGTGCCGTGTTAAGGTAAAGGAGCTTAGGAATGCGTATCGCAAAGCCCGCGAGGCAAACGGCCGCTCCGGGGCAGCCCCGGTGACTTGCAGATTTTATAAGGAGCTGCACGCGATACTTGGTGGTGATCCCACGGTCACTCCATCGACCACCACGGACACTTCCCAGCCCACCAGTGAAGGGGGGGGGGTGAGGAGGAGGACGAAGAGCAGGAGGATGAAGAAGAGGAGGAGGATGAGGACGAGGCAGCAGCGATCCAGGGCACGGAGGAGTCCCTGGACGCATGCAGCCAGGAGCTCTTCTCAACCCAGGAGGGCAGCCAGCCACAGCGTCCGGCGGTTGCAGGGACCAGCTCAGCAGCGGATTGCGGAGGTAAAGCTGCTTTTCTATGGGGAAGGCTGGCAGCTTGGGGTGGAAAGGGATGAGGGGGGCATTCCACCTGGTGCTCTGTTCAAGCCAGGAGGAGGGCAGGGGGGCATGCAGCCAGGAGCTCTCCTCTAAAGCCAGGAGGAGGGCGGACAGCCACAGCGTCCGGCAGTTGCAGGGGCCAGCTCAGCAGTGCATTGCGGCGGTAAAGCTGCTTTTCTATGGGGAAGGCAGGCAGCTTGGGGTGGAAGGGGATGCTTGCATGCTTGCCTACATGTGGAATAGAGCATTGATGTAGTCTATCACCTCGCGGTAGTCATCATCAGTAATCTCTTCAAAGGTCTCAAAAAGAGCACTTGCAATGCGCCTGCGCAGGTTTCCCGGGAGAGCCAGCGTGGTCCCCGTCCCGGTCACGGTCACTAGTCCCTGCCACTGTGCCACAATGGGTGGGGGGAGCATTGCTGCACATAGGCACGCTGCATATGGCCCTGGGCGGAAGCCGCATCTTAATAAAATCCCTTCCCTTTGCTCCTCAGTGACTCGAAGCAACGAGATATCTTCCAGGACAAACACCTACGGAGAATGTTGGAACAGTGTTCAGAGTAGGGCTCCTGCCACTTCCCGGCACTCCCCCGGGGGGGGGGGGGGGGGGGGGGGGGGGGGGGGGGGGGGGGGGGGGGGGGGGGGGGGGGGGGGGGGGGG
>ML677390.1:1294642-1362393 GCA_007922305.1 Dermatemys mawii
AGGTGCCGACTATGTTAATTGAATAGGTAAGTGATTCTGTATCTATGGCCAGGAGGGATTTTATATTACTGCATACATAAAGGTTGTTACCCTTCCCTTTATATTTATGACAGGAGGGCAGTCCAGTCCTTCACCAGCAATATATAGAGTAGTTTATGCTTTGTAGCTCCAGAAGGCACTACTTTAGTCTATTTGTGATGATTTCTATCTGTTGTGTCTTTTCCCAGTCCTCTGTTATTTAGCTGTAAAGATAACATTTACAGACGAACTAAGGCAAGAACGGGAGTAGGGGGAAGGGGAATGGGACAACAGAGTGAAATTGAAGAGGGACTTTTCTCCTGCAAACTTCCCTTTAGTTTATTCTTGCTGGCTTCAGCTTGTGGATCTAGAGAGACTGTTTTCACATAGGGAATTGTACAGTCTCCCTGCTGAGTGCCTTTCTGTGCTTAGGAAAAGACACCTACTGTTTGTAGAGCTAGTGCCTCTTCTGAAAGATGAGCTGCTTGCTACATTGCCTCCCAGGCACCACAACACTAATGTTTCAAGAGTACGCCTCTGTCATACTCCTTACCTATAAAGGGTTAAGAAGTTCCAATAACCTGGTTGGCACCTGACCAAAAGGACCAACTGGGACAGAAGATACTTTCAAATCTGGGGGACGGGAGGCTTTGTTTTTCTGTGCTTTTGTTTGTGAGCTGGTCCGCTCTGGGATTTAAGAGGAATGAGCCAGCCATCCCTTCCCTCCACCACATTCTACATCAGTCTCTAAATATCACAAAAATGGTAAGTAATAGCCAGGCAAGGCACGTTAGCTTATATTTGTTTCTCACTTGTGAATTTCTCTTGCTAGAGGGAGATATCCCTGTGTTTTCTTTGTAACTTTGAAACTAATCTAGAGAGGATTCCTCTGTGTTGTTTTTGAATCTTTTCGTGACTCTGTAAAAGTACTTCCATCCTGATTTTATAGAGGTAACCTTTTTTTTTCTTTAATTAAAATTTTCTTTGTAAGAATCTGACTGATTTTTTTCATTGTTTTAGATCCAGGGTTTTGGATCAGGCTCACCTGTAAGGATTGGTGAGGGGTTTATTCTCAAGCCTCCCAGGGAAAGGGAATGTAAGGGTTTGGGGGGATTTTGGGGGAAATAGGACTCCAAGTGGCCTTTTTGCTGATTCTTTGTTTACACTTGGTGGTGGCAGTGTACCCTCCAAGGTCACAGGAACCTTGTGCCTTGGGGACGTTTTAACCTAAGCTGGTAAAATAAGTGTGGGGGGTCTTTCATGCGGGTTCCCACATCTGTACCCTGGAGTTCAGAGTGAGGAGGGAACCCTGACAGCCTTCATAAACTAGAAAAGAGAGGTTTCCAGGCTGGCTGAGGAAACGAAGGCAGAAGTGACACAGAAGAGCGCCTATCTCCCCCACCGGTCAGCCCCAATGCACTTTTCTCACATGTATTTATGGAGAACAAGATGACAGACAAGAAAAGGATTGTTAAAAAGATCTGAGTTATAGATTCCAGAGCAACCACTCTTAAGCATGTTCTATGTTCCTCCACACAGCACTCAGAATAAAAGTTGAGCTGAATGCACTGACAAAGACGAGTGAGAGGAAAGAAAGAAGGGACCAAGAGAGAGAAGAAAGGTGAAGGAGGAAGGACTAGAGACAGGCTTACATGGGTGGTCCACACATTCCACATGAATAATCTATTTTAAGATGGATGTGGTGGTTTTCAAGCAGTCAAGAAAAGGTCTCTGAATGCCCTACTGGTCTATGGTTCTCTTTAACCTGATAGTGACGTGTCATATAGTCCAGATCTGGAACTTTTGTGATGCCCTTTATCATGCCCTGCCACCGATCCCATTCCAACCTGGAGACGTCACAGGGCTGCTACAAGCTGTACTGCAGGGTCATGGCTTTCCTAGATTTAAAGGCCAGAGGGCACCACTGTGGTTGTACTGTCTGACTTCCTGCAAGGAACATTGCCCAGTGATTCCAGCATAAAGCCCAGAACTTCAGGTTGAGCTAAAACCTACCTTTCAGAAAGGTGTCCAGCTACAGCTTCTCGCCGTTGGATCTTGTTCTAGTTTTGTCTACTAGACTGAAGAGCCCTGTACATTCAGAAGTCTTGCACAAGGTAGGTATCTCTTACCCTTCTCTATGATTTAAGACTGAGAGGATTTGATCACAACTAGATTAAATAGATTGAGTTCCATTTATCTCAACATAAAGCAGGTGGGAAGGGATGGCCCTTTGTGGCTCCCTGCTGGAGGCCTGTGATCCTACCACATCCTGCCCCAGGAAGGAGCAGCAAAAGTGAGTCCTCCAGGCCTGCCTAGAGAGGCCTCATAGACGCAGCCAGTCAGAGCCCACCAGGCTCAGATAAAAAGAGCTATGGTGGGGCTGGACAGGTTTGTCCCTGTTTGGATTAGAATAGCAGGGCAAGAGAGGAGAGGAGAGGGAAGGGAAGGGGAAAGTTCCTTAAAAAGAATTATCTGAGATGTACTTACAAAATATCAGACAATTAACCATTGAAAGGATCTATTTTTATAGGACGTTTTTTCATGTTGGCATTTTATTGCTTGCATATGACAACTGGAGAAGTCTTGTTTACTGGAATCTGTATTTTTGTCAAATATCTATTTTTAATAAAAAGTCAAACATCTGCTCCTTTAAAAAAAATAGGGAGGGGAAGGGAACAGAGCTGAGCTTCTTGGACACCCAGGAGACTGGGTGGCACTGGCATGCGGAGGAGGAAGAGGATCTGAGAATGTCAGCCCAAAGGTGGGATGAAGAGAGAGAGACAAGGTGGGGAATAGCAGCAGTGAACTGGAGACAGCGGGATGTGGATGCTGAGTAGACAGGCTGACCAGATAGCAAGTGTGAAAAATCAGGATGGGGTGGGGATGTAATAGGTGCCTATATAAGACAAAGCCCCAGATATTGGGACTGTCTCTATAAAATTGGGAAATCTGGTTACCCTATGAGTAGTGGAAAGGCCTGGGTCCCCCACCGGCTGCCGGCGAAGTAACCTAAGCTCTAAGAAGAGGACAAAGTTTCTTTAGAATCAAAATCATATGGAACACAATTAGCATACATTGTAGGATGGCAGCATAATTAATGCCAGTCAGCATTAGGTCTTGTCAAAAAAATATGCTATTTTGTTTTGATGAGATTGTGAGTTGGTTAATGTTTCTGTCAAAAGTTTTCATTTTAATTTTTGCTCATAATACAGGATGGAATTTTCAAAAAACAACTCAGAGCTGCACTGACTAGGGCATCTAGATGCCTGAGGTATCAGCTAGCACCCAGTAGGGCTTTCAAAGCCCCTAACTAGCTTAAGTGCCTAACCTGCTATTGAGAGTCACTTAGGCACGTTTGAAAATCTCACTAGGCACCAATCTGCACACTGTGGCACCTAAATACCTTAGTCTGACCCCCCAGTGACCTTCTGTGGGACTTGTGCTCCTAAGTCATGTAGACACTTCTGGGAAAGTGTAGAAAATCCTATCCACAGTGTCTCCTGTGACCTTTACTCAGTCAGGGCTTCCACTGAAATCAATGGGAGACTTACATGATTGCTGGATTGGGTCCTCTTCAATTAGGAGTAAGAATCATGTACAGATATGCATGACGATGGCCTGATCTGACTCCCACTGAAACCAATGGAAAGGAGCTGTGAGCTTCTGGGGGTGTTGGCTCCAGCCCCTAATGCAAACCAGAACCAGAGGCTATTCACTCTCCTTTGAAACTCCAGTGTCTCAGCAGGCTTCATGACTGTCGCTAGCAAGTCAGCGCTTGCCACACAGCAGTACCTGGCTTTGGATGCTCCCTGTCCTTAGACAATGTCCATTGTACCTGTTCACTGGCAGTTGGCCAATATTAACTTTTGAATGGATTCTATTCTTCATTATTTGTACAACATGATATGTGTTCTAGGCTCGTTACAGAAAAACAAGAGACATGGGGTGACCCTCTCACCCTTCTATGTGTGGTAAAAAGGGCCCTTAAAAGCCCCAGTTACACCAGCATAGGCACTGTGGAAGACAGCCACAAAGTTTTCTTCTACGCACCCCATCACCAGCCTGGGCATGGTGGGCATACTGGAGCAAGGCTGAACTCTCAGAATCTCCCCAGGACCCCTGATTCAGAGAGGCTATAAATGAATGACTAAATACAGTTTCAGTTGCAGCTGGGCTAAGATCGCCAACCTGCCAAGGGTTTGGTCTGTCCTGTTCTATTGATGTCCCTAGTCATTGAAAACTCACAGCAGATTTGAAAAGTCTCAGCATTCTAAGGCAGAAATCCTGGCCCTACTGGGATGAGTGGGAGCTTTGCCATTGATTCCAGTGGGGCCAGGCTATCAGCCTACCTATCTGACAGGAGAAATAAGCAACAACATTAGTTGTTTAGATCATGGAGGAGTCTACTCACTGAAGGTGCTCCCCCTCAGGGCCAAGTGTGGTTTAGCAGCTGTCCTCTTCATTTGAGACCCCCTGCCGACAGCCATGCCACCCCTGCGATCGTCTACTTCTTCCTATGGCTTGGCCTTCTAGCCAGGTCAGTTCTAAGAAAACCCAGTCCAGCACATGCACATGTGGCAGCATCACGCCAGAGGGACCTGCTAGCCCTTGGCTTCAGGGTCTGCATGCACACCCGGTGGGCCAGTTGGGGATCCCAGACCCACTCTCTACTCTGAGGTCCAGCCTAGGGACCCGTATGAAGCAGAGGAGGCTGTTTGTTCAGACCCTTGGCTGTATCCCTGGGCTGCATGTGCCCTTCCCCAGCTGATTGTTCTGCAGGTTCCAAAGCAAAGGGGAGTCAAACTAGCTGAGGAACAAAAGAAACAAAAAAGCACCAGGCCTATCTGCCCCCAGGCAATTGTGATGGAAATGGTTAGTGAAGCTCTAGTCCCTGCTGATTTGTTCTTCCTGCCAGACAGCTACTAGAGGTCTACACCCTCTCCCAGTCAGCACCCACTCAGGTGGGCTTTTCCTTTTCTGTCTCCTCCCTCCAGCCATGACACCTTGTAGAAGTCTAACAGCATGGGGCAAATTGGGCCCACAGGCACTCATTAACTCGTTCTTGGTCAGTGGGGGAGGGGGTCTGTGCTCCCCATCACAGGAGGACAAGAGGACACATCACTTACCCCATTTTCAAGCTTCTTGTCTGAAAATGTGCCCATCTACTTCTCAGACCCTTTACCTTATTTTCTTTGAAATCGATGATGCTTTTCTAAAGAGAAAGACTGGAAACACTTCTAAATGATCTGGGATATTGGCTTAAAAATCAGAAGAAAAACTTGGACAAAGAACTTTTTTATGCTTTGATACCATAATTAAAACAAACAGGGAAGTGGCTAGCAGTGTCTTCTCAGAACAAACACATCTGTTTTTCCAGGCCTTTGAATCATAGAATATTAGGGTTGGAAGAGACCTCAGGAGATCATCTAGTCCAATCCCCTGCTCAAAGCAGGACCAATACCCACTAAATCATCCCAGCCAAGGTTAACTCCAAGGACTAAGGGTTCTGGGGGTGCAAGGGATTGCAACAGCACATGGCGGAGGGTGTGCAGAGCTGGGTTGTGGGGTAACAGGAAATTTGGGAGGAGCTGCTGGGTCAAAGATGGGGTATAGCTGGAAATCCTGCACTACTTTACTGTTGTCTGGGCCTGGTTCTGTAGATAAACAGAGGGCTGTGGTCTCAGAGCTAGCAACACAGCAAATCTATTGTGTTAAAGACTAAACGCTCGCCCCCTCAACACACACTGTGAGTTTCTGTGCGAGTCCCACATGCACTCACATGCACATCAAGCTGGTTTAGTAAGCACATCACAGGCTACTGCATTGATCCATTTCTATCACCTCCGCTCTTCAAACACGCTTGTGCTCTCTCCCTCTCTGTGGTGGAGCTGCACAGCACATTTCCAGAGTGACATGCTTAGGGATTATCTTGGACCTTGTCCACGGTTTATTGGTTGGTCAGTGTGCTGACAGGTGTCATTTCCCAGCAGCCCACTCCCCTGGGGTAGTCCCACAGCACTCTGCTCATTTCTAAATCACAATGGCTTCAGGCATTTGATTGTCATTCTATTAACATTGAAGAAAACCGCTTCTGCTCTTAGGTTGTAACTGCACTAGCATCTCACGAGATGCTTTCTGGGAGATTCAATTAAGGTAACACCTGGTTAAAAAAGAGTGGCTCTATGTTTCGTTTTTGTGACCTTAACATTTCATAGCACAGCTCTGAACTCTAATCTTCAGCAGATTTTATAAGAAGAAAATATAGACAATAGTAGGGTTCTATTAAAATTAATTAGAAGGTTTTTCTCAAAGCTTGTGGAGGCTCTCAGTGCAGCTGGGATCAGCTTGTGGCCAGCACAGAGTGGCGTGAAGTTCCCTGCCTGTAGAAGATGCTGTCAGTTATGGAGCTGGTGTGAAAGTGCTGTTAGTTCCCAAGGAGCCATGCTTGGATACTGTTGAAACCACAAATTACTGCCTGGTTCCAGCCTTCCTGTCCTGGGCAAACCATTGACTTTGCAACCTGAACATTGTTTTAACATGTTTTGGATGTGATTTCCTAAGTTTAATAAAACTGAAAATGAAGAAAATCCATCACATAGAACCAGCCTGTACCAATAGTTAAAATCTGGCAAAGTGATAAATAACTGTCAATGGTAAGAGTTATGCAGCAACCAGTCCTTCAGAGTCCAGTTCAAGGACCTGGCCCTAAGGTTTAAAGACACCAGTGGCACAGGACCTGGCAACCTCAGCAGTTACCAGTCCATTGTTCTCCATACAGAACCACGAGGGGCCTGTGAGGCACCAGGGCAGAGCCCACATGCTACAGATCCACAGGATGCCAAACACATTTCTTTGCCAAGTCAAGGAGAAGAAGCTTAGAAGTGAAGGGCTGATCCTCTAGTCTTTATCCTGCTGACATTTATGTTCCACTCTGAGTCTGAAGAAGGCTGGAACCCTCATCAGTAACCTCATTAAATATTATGGTCCTGCCAGTAGGTCTCTAAGTAGGGTGAATTAAATGTCTGTCTGATTGCTGGTGCTCATATTGTTAAGACCTGGAGTTGTATAATTTTATCTTTTTTGAATGTCTTACAGGAGTTTAATATTGATTCCCAAACTGAGATATAGTCACTATTAGGAGACACTAATATTGACCCATTTTGTTAACAAGTTGGGAAGTGGCCTTATCAAATATTACATCCTTTCTACATAAGCTGTGTTAAATGGCTTTGTGTGCTACCTCTAACGTTCTGTTCAGATGGCTGCTGGAGTCTGGGCTGCCCAAGCAGGACCCAGCACTGCCTAGAGCTCAACATGCCAATCACTTGGATGGTAGAAGTTCCTCTTGTTTGGAGTTACTCACATTTAGAGCTGCTGAGGAATTTTACAACAAAATGTTTTTCTATTGAAAAATGCCAATTTGCGTGAACCCAATTTTTTCACAGGAAAAGGGTCAGTTTTGACAAATTTTCCATTTTGGAAAAATTTTGAAAGGAAAAAAGATTTCAACATTTGTTGAAATGTCCTATTTTGAAATTTTCAAAACAAAGAGTTCTGATTTTTAGCTTTGTGTTGACTGTCCATTTCTAAATTTAAGATAATTTGTAGCAAAAAAAAGTTTTAAAAAAGGGTTTTAACTTGAAACAAAACATTCTGAAATGATCAAAATGAAATGTTTCAATTGATCCAAACCAACCTTTGGTTCAGATTTTTGGTTAGTAAAAAATTTCTACCTTTCATCTCAGTGCAGGATAGGCATTTTTTTTGTTTGTTTGTTTGTTTTTTAATTTAAAAATGTCCTGGGATCAAAAAAACATTTCCCAGCCAGTCGTGCTTACCATGTGTTGGCTTTAATTCTAACAGTCAGATGCAATATGCCAGGCCGGGGCCGGGGGGAGGACTGGGGGATTGCTCTGGATTATTGTGCAGTGTGGGGAACATTAGGTTGTATGTTCTGTTTATGTTATTTTAGGTACGGGATGGTGGGAGTAAAACATGTGATCAGAGACACCAATTTAACATCTGAGCACTCAGGAAAGGCCCATTTGGTTGCCATGGGAAGTCTGTTTGAATGCCAGCAGTTGATCAAGGACCACTGGGAGCGAGGTGGCTTTTTTGGGACCCTGGCTGAAGGTCCAGGAATGAGCTCTCAAGACATCAGAGATTAGTTCACTGGGGACTAGTCTGTCTAAGTCCAGCCTACTAGGCAGGTGGTGTTGAGACCAGGTTTCGAGGACGTAGGACCCAGCAGCTTCTGAGAAGGAAGTTTGAACTGGGCTCAGTGCTTGAGAGAGTGAGAGAGCACCTGTAGCTGAACAGGATCTTAGTTCATTCTTGGGTATATCTGTAAGTAATCAAGAGAGCACTAAAAAAATCTGGAGTGGAGCTGTGGGTAATAGCTGCAGTGGCCTTTGGAGAGCACCCTACTGTATTTATCAGTGAGCACTCTGCTTCTGGGGACAGGCTCCTTGGAATTAGGGAGCAGAGTAGGGGGAGAGTGACATGATATAAAAATTCCAAGTACAAAAGTAGGTGATGGGCATCTACCTGAGCCTGGGGCACAGCAAACCTGGCGATGTGACACCTAGTTACCACTGCATTATTCAGTCTCCTAGTAGCTCTGCATAGCCACAGGGGAGGGGGTATAGCGAAGAGGCAGCATACGGCCATCCACTGTGACCTCTCATCACTCTGCAGCACCAACAGGCCTCCTGCCAGTGCCTATTCCCTGCCCTCCCTGACCGGAAAAGTATGTTTTCAGGCAGGGTTTTCAGAGAAGAGGGCAGTCTCTGCAAAGGGTCCTGCATGACCAGTCCTATACTGGGAGGCTGCTGGTTTGACAGTGATTCCCTGAGTGAGGCTATAGCAGTGCATTGTTATGTTGTACCGCACCTTTATTACCTTTGCCATTGAATTAATTCACTCCTTTAGCAAGCAGAACATCTCTCCTCTGGGTGGCTGTTATATATTTTACATATGGGGAAACTGAAACCCAGGAAAGTTGTGCTCTTCCCATGGCCATTGGCAGCAAGACCCTGCATCCTCAGTAACTTACCCACTGCTTTACATCCTCTCCGTCCCTAACAGATGCAGTCTAAGGGTAGGCTACACTATCTGCTGGATCGGTGGGTAGCGCTTGATGTATCAGGGATCAATTTATTGCATCTCATCTAGACGTGATAAATCAATCCCCGAATTGACTCCTGTACTCCACCTCAGCAAGAGGAGTAAGTGAAGTCGGCGGGGGAGCAACCATGGTCGACTTGCCACTGTGGGGACGGCCAGATAAGTTGACCTAAGGTACTGCAACTTCAAGTATGCTATTCACGTAGCTGAAGTTGCATATCTTAGGTCGATCCCCCTACTGTAGTGTAGCCCAGCCCTAAGTCTATGTCTCCACTGTAGCTGGAGGCATAACTTCCAGCTCCTGTGGACTAGACATACCCATACTAGATGTACCCTGTGGTTTCAGACAGGATTGTACTTGAAGCAGTTTGCTCCTCTCACCATTTGTCACTGAGGGCATACTGCTGTTTATAGTGCACTCGCTCAAACGGAGCTAGCACTGGTATGTCTACTCGAGCTGGAAATGACCCCTTCTGTAGCAGATGTACCCTAAAAGTGAGTCAAGATGAATAAATGCCAGGCCAGATGCAGGAGAACAGTTTGGGAGAGGCATGGAGAAGCCAGGCCTTTGATTGCCCTGTGTGTTCTCCATATCTGGTGCAGAAGGCAGAGTCTCTGGAGGTTTAGAACTCCATATTCTTCCACTGATGTCGCTGATGTTATATGGCCAGGATGTGCCTGTGGAATTTGTAATAATAAAGTAAAATCTCAGTACAAAGAATATTTAGAAGAGACTAATAAATGAAAGTATATCTTTTTTTATCAGCAACATGCAAATGAACCTGGTAGTACATCATAGTGGAGCAGTGTGTTTGCTTCACAGCCTCCAGTGAGCAGTATTCATTATACCACACTGTAAATCCAGCTTCTTTGTTTGCTATAAATTAGGGAGAGAGTGGACTGGATTTTAATTTATGAGTCTCAGAAAAGGATTTACCAGAGTGCTATCACACAGTCTGCTACAGTTACAAAAGCAGCGACACACACATTACATGGCCAGGAGCATTTTAATCCTTGGACAGCTGGAGAGGAATTACTGGCATGTTTCAGTAATTCTTGGAAGTCTCCAAAGAAAGATCTTTAGTAATCAAATAATCAGATCAGTTAACACTCTTCAGTAGCTGAAGTCTATCAGATTAAACTGCCTAAGATTAATGGTTGATCTCATTATTGTCTGAAGCCACCCACTTCAATATGATGTTATTAAGGACAACAGACCAAATTCTCCATGAACTTTCTGATGGGGAAAAAAGCAGCAGCTGACTTATAGTGGGCCTTTTCTGAGGCTTGATATGGAGAAGTGATGCTACTTGCATAACTGGCCTGGAAGACTACTGTTATAGGTTACCAACTGCTAAAGCCTGAGCTGACAGTGCCTGATCTGATGGGATCTGAGCTGATGGGGCAGGTGAAACAATGATCATCACTTGGGAGCTGGCAGAGGAGATACCACAAATGGATGTATTAACCTAGCATGCAGTTTCTCTGATCAAATGCTTCTTCATAACTCCTCATTGGATACTGGGTGTGGGACTGTTAGGGTTCCTTCCCCACTCTGAACTCTGGGGTACAAATGTGGGAACCTGCATGAAAGACACCCTAAGCTTATTTCTACCAGCTTAGGTTAAAACTTCCCCAAGGCACAAATCCTTTCCTTGTTCTTGGACGGTATTGCTGCCACCACCAAGTGATTTAGACAAAAATTCAGGAAAAGGGTCACTTGGAGTCCCTATTTTTCCAAAATATTCCCACCAAACCTCTTCACTCCCTTTCCTGGGGTGGCTTGCGAATAATGTACTAACCAATTGGTTACAATGTGAGCACAGACCAAACCCCTTGGTTTTTAAGACACTGAAAATCAATCAGGTTCTTAAAAGAAGAATTTTATTATTAAGAAAAAAGTAAAAGAATCACACCTGCAAAATCAGGGTGGAAGGTAACTTTACAGGGTAAATTAAAAAGTTTCCCCTCTGACTCTGCTTCCCAGTTACAAAACAGGAATAAAACTCCCTTTTAGCATAGGGAAAATTCACAAGCTAAAACAAAAGATAGTCTAATGCATTTTCTTGCCCTTACTTACAATTTTTATAATTTTAGATGCTTATTTAAGGTATGCTTTCAGGGGATGTATCTCCTGCATGGTCTCTCTCTCTCCCTCTCTCTGTCCAAAGAGGGAACAACAAAGAAAACACAAACAAAACCTCTCTCTCCCCCTCCCCCACTGCCTCCCAATTTGAAAGTATCTTCTTTTCTTATTGGTTCTTTTGGTCAGGTGCCAACCAGGCTATTTGAGATTTTTAACCCCTTATGGGTAAGGATTCAGTATAGCTGATCAGGAGGAATTTTATGCAACCCTTAGCTGTATGTTTATGACAGGGACATTAAGCACCAATAAATGAAATCTCTTAAGAAAGAGGCTGTATCGTCTTCCTATCACATACTCCAAAGAAGCAGGCCTAAGTTTCTTAACCCTCTTTTGCTAATTTTAGCCATCCGGCCCTGAGTGGTGGTGCTTTTGTCTCTTTCAAATCTACATAGGATAATCTGGGCATGTTATGTCACTTTGGGACCAATTTTTATGCCCATGTCTACAACCTAAAGGAAGTCCTTGGCTTCCTAGCTAATTAGAGTTGTATGGTAGCTCTCTCCAGCTTGTCTCCCTTGCTACTTCAGTAATGTGAAAATGCCCTATATATGAAATGTGGGGGTGGGGTTGGATGGCTCTGATGGGGATGATGTGCTGGGGTTCTAAGGAGGTTTTCTGTGACCCAAGGACCTATGAATGCCAACTGACAGTGCAGAGGGGATGAACAGGTTTACAGGGATTCCCCTGGGTGAGGGATATGCATAATAATCACCAGATGGTGGCCTGTGAGGTCTTTCCTGAGAGCCAGTAGCTCACTGGACCTCCTAGTTATTGCACAATGTATGTATGGATGATATCTGGGGAGTTATGTGTCAGTACTGAATACTGTGTTCTTAAAGTCTATAAGCTAAGACAGGTCACCAGAAAGGGAAAAACAGGATCTGTTTGAGTGGGGGGTTGTAAATGCCTCTCTGTTTGGTAACTGTGCAGCGTGTGACACGGTGTAAGTCTATTTACATTACTGAGCCTAATGCTAATGAAGAAATTGTGAATTCACATAAGAGAACAGCAGGGAAAATTAAAAACAGCGGGGATGGGGAGTGTCCTGCTTACGAATAAAGACAATGGATTTTGGGGGCATACCTCGGGGCACAGAGATTCACCTGATATCTTTCACTGAGGAGACAAGTTGAGAGCATGGATTGTTTCATGAAAAAGGGATCACTGTGTACCAGGCTGAAAAAAAAGCAGCTAAATTGTGACTCCTGTGAGTGTTCTGTGTAGCAGGGCCTGGCCATTTGAGGGCGATGCCCAATGGACTCAGGGGTTGTAGTGTGCCACTTGCTAATTTGTAGAGAGACAGCAGGGCCTGTGAGGCACAGAGAGCAGCACCTGTATTGCTGTGGTTGGTGGAGTTGGGGAGCTGATCCCTGGCAGGCACAGACAAGGCAATGTGGCAGGGGTGAGATTTTAGGTAACGAGATATAAATAAAATAATAATGCATGGCACCCATATAGCACCTGTCATCTGAGGATCTCAAAGCATTAAGTAGGCTTCCCGAAAGCTCTGGGACATAGGCGGTGTTGCACTTGTTTACAGAACAGGAGACTTAGATCCAGCAAGGTGAATTGACTTGTCCCGGATCAGTAGCACAGCTGAAAATGGAACTCAGGTCTCCTGACACGTTCTAAAGATGGTGGCATCTGGAACCTTCCAAATGTACTAGAGTGTCCCTTTCCATAGGAAGTCCTTGGCACTAAGCAGTTATGTTAGCACCACAGAAAGCTCTTTTCTGACATCCCCGCTTTGCTCAGAGAATCTCCAGAGGCAACCCTCTCCCATCTCCAGAGTAGTTTTATTAATCCTTTCCCAATGGGATTTGCATTGTTTTTCCAGACATAAGAAATGGAAATAGCGTCTCTAAAGGAAACAAAAGATGAGAGGGGAAGTTTGAGCTTGGAGGACAATACAGATATAAAGAGTTAGCCCCTACCCTAACATGCTTGATATTACAGATGAACACAGTTCCCATAGCGGTGATGCTGTGACAATGAACTTCTAAAGGGCAAACTTCACAATTCAGAGGAAAATGGTGCGCAGCAGGCTGCCTGAAGGATAAAGGATAAATCTTTAAAAACATTGAATCTGCTTTGCAGCTATGTAAGACAATGTTCTAGCAGGACACAGATGGCTCATGCATCCATGAGCAGGAAAGAAAGGAAAAAGAGGGCAGTAAAATCCCATATGCTTAATCGTAGAAGTGCCCAGTTTATTAGAGATCACAAGGCATCCTTAAAAAAATGAAAATCATGCTCAAATAGCACAGATAAAATGGAAACATTCAGTGCTTGGTCAGACCTAAAGTGGGAATGAAAAGGGGAAGAGATGAATCAAAGAACGCATTGGCTGGAATATGCAGCTAGACAACAAAATCTTCTGCAGATATGATAGATCCAATGATGCATAAGTTCAGGGGATGGGAGTAAATAAAAAGGCGGAGTCACAGAGGTGTTATATATGTTGGTATTTTTTGTAGTAGAGTATGGGGAACTTTCCATCCCAAAGGCATTTTGTTTGGGAAGTCTGAGTGCTTTCTAAGGAGAAGGATCTCAACCCTAAATCATCAGGGCTGGGTGGTGCTTGTCCAGGGGTTCCAAAGGAAACAGTGTGTGAAACATTAGAGACCCTGGCAGAGACATGTTTACTCCTCTACCACAGAAAACCACATGGAGAGAGCAGAGATCTACCAGGAAATGGCAGGAAAGCGGCACGTGGAAGAGGCACTGTAGCATCTCATCTGATATATGCATAGTCTCTAAATGTGGAGGGGATAGTGGGTCTGGCGTTTTGCAAATAGCCACACTGTTTTTGGGGACTTCTTCCTTGTCTTCTTTCAACATGTGACCTGCACAACAAGTGAAGTAACAGTGTCACCACTAGAGGGAGCTGTCATACTAACATGATGGAACATTCTCTGTACTGTTCATTATTGCAGCTTCTCTTTGTAAAGACTCAGGCTAATAATTCTAAGAGAACTTCATTAATGTTGTCTGACACATTTTCTCTAAACTTCAGCAAGAACATGTCCTACAGAGTTATTACCGCAAACATATATGTATGTATGTTTATGTGAGTCCTGAAAGCTTGACCTAGGCATAAGTAACCAACCTTATCCATGCTTACCAGTTCAGCATTCCTTTTATTGTGTATTTAACTTTAAAGTGATAGCAAAGGTTACATTCTCATGACATCAGAGCATTTTTGCCATAGAGACCTGTTCTCTTTTGAGAGGTGCACTTTAGTTGCATGTCACTCAGAGTCTACTGAGCCCTTCATTTTCCTTGATGTGTGCATGGGCCTGCTTGATCTTGCCATCAACAGCTGGTCACTCCTAGCTAAGGAAAAGAGTGGCTTTTCTGTCCATTTGTAACAGTTTGCTTCCTATCTTCACAAGCTCTCAGCTGCTTCTTAATGGAGTCACTGTTGCTTGGTTTGAGCAAATGAGCTGCAATTAGCAATCCTCTTTTCAAATGTCTGCCCAGTGGCCTCCCTGGGTATATTTTTGTATATAAAAATAGTCAAAGAAAGATTCTGATTGTCCTCCTTTACTTTCTCAAGAATATGTCTGGCTGTCTAATCAGTTCATTCTGCTAATCCTTAGCTACTTTGGACTTAGCATAGCAGGCAAGACTTTTAAAACAGTTTTCATTTTCACGTGGATATTGTTGGTCATTCTCTGAAGACTTCTGATCAATAAGGCAGATTTCAGATGGCTGTTCTTTGTTTCATTCAGTTTATTATAGTCACCTCTCTGCCAAGGAGTATCGATGTCAGGACTTTGCCGCTCAGTTGCCTGTTGGAGGAGACATCAGTGACAGAGTCTGGGTGTTTTCAGAATATAACTTGTTTATTTACACTGTATACACCAGCCCCTGAACAAAGGTAGAGGCTGTTCTAGCTATAGGCAAACTAGTCAGCTGCCTAGGCACTGGAAGATTTCTGGGAGAAGAGATTTGTTGTGTAATGCCTGATGGTGAATGAAATGATTTTTGAAAATGAGAGCTAGGGATGTAGTCTTTGTAAGGTCAGTGTATGCACACCTATGATTGTTCCTCCTCCCCACTGCTGCATGCCATGATATGTGCATGTGCAGGGAGGGTTGAATGGGAGTGGGAGTAGGGGTGGCAGCAAAGTTTTTTCTAGGGCAGCTGATTGCCTTGAGCAGAGATGGTCACAAACAACTGGCAGGCAAATCCCTCTTTCAGGAATTGCATCTCAAACCTCAGTGCCAGGTTCCCAGAATCAAATCTGCTCTAGGAGTTTATTCTAGATAGAGAGATTACGGCAGAGAGCTAACTCTCCTGCTGTTTGCAACAGCTCTCCCAAAAAATTATGCATCACAAACCTAACAACAATACAGAATTTCTTTAAGCACTGCCCACTGCTTGCATGCCATGAAAAAGCACCTGTCAGGATAAATGTACCAGCACCACATGTTGACTCTCATCATAACATTATAGTAGATTTCACTCAAAAGAGTTTGAATACTAGTCTGCTTCCACTAAGTGATCGCTATGTTCAAAGTACAGTAAAAGAAGTCAGTCAATACATTTTGCCAATGTCTCATCTAGTTGAGTGTCAGGTCTTATTTCACTTGGCCAATTAACCATTTTCAAAATACTGAGCATTCCCCACTGGGGTATAATCTGGGAGTGATATTGCTCTAATTGCATTGCTTATTGGGATGAAATGATCTTTGTCTTCCAAATGGGCCTCTGCAGCTTGCTTTACCTCCAGCTTTAAGAGGTCATTACTTAGCTGATTATTAGTGGCTGTCTCTCTGGCTCACTCCTGAAGGGGTCTCCAGGGCCTAGCACTTCCGAACCAAGGTCCCTGTTCTGCTCCTGGTTCTTTGCACGTGGATTGCTCCTGCACATGTGCAGAGTCCCAGTAGTTCACATGGATGGAACTAGCCCAGGATTGCCAAGATAAAATGCAGGGTGTGATGGGGGCTATAGAACGATCTCAGTCTGGAAAAGGTTAACTTGCAGCCAGAGGCTCTCTGGTGCACCTTTACAGCTGCTAGGCCAGGGTGCAGGATTTAAAATGGAAGGAGCCCAGCAGCTGAGGGGAAGAGGGCTGATGGGCTGCTCCACGGGCGAGCTGGCAGCTGACTGGAGACAGGCCCTGAGGAGCTGCAGCCTGCCTGAACCCCTGACTGAGGGGAGCAGTGGTCCGGCTGCTGAGCTCTGGGTTGACTGAGGCCCAGAGGCCTGTGATTAGACAGGAGGACAGTCTAAAGCCACAGATGTGAACCTGTGATGATCTGGCAGTCAGCTGAACCCAGCCATGTTGAAGGTTTGGTTGTTTACACGTATCTGTTAGATCTTGGTAAAGGCCTCTTTGGCTTCAGAAGGGGTCGGACTCTGTCAAGTGGTCTGGCTAGAGGGTGAAGTCACTCCTGTGGCTGGAGTAGACCAAAGGACAGTGGGGAAACTGAGGCAGAATTGCTGCATCTGAGTCCTTTCAGTGTCAGCTGTGAGGGGTCTGACTTGGGCGATTGCTCAGTGCCCCCCAACAATACTGCACATTGCTTTGTCTTTTGCCTTGGAGCGGGATTGGTGAGGCATAAAGGAGGGCACTGCTGAGACCAGAGATGGCTGAGAGAAAGCTGCATTTAAACCCTAGTGAAAGTGAACCCTCGCTGGTTTGGAGAGCAGCAGTTCCTTAAGTAGCCTAGTCTGGGCTTCGGAGGGACACATGGGGACTCAGCGTGTGACTTCCGGCAGAGCCTGACTTTACACATTCCGTTCTCAGCTATGGCCCAGGGAGCTATTTACCATTTTAAAATGATTACCAGGTACTTTGCTGTTGTTGACACAATCTATTTAGTGTATTACAGTAGCACAGCTGAGCCGCCGTGATAGACCAGGACCCCGTTGCACTAGGTGCTGTACAAACACAGAACAAGAAGACAATCCCTGCCCCAAAGAGGTTACAAACGAAGTCTAAGCAAAGAGACAAACAGCTGGCTACAAACAGACAGAGAAGGAAATACAAGGAAATAATTTTAAACAGAAGAACAGGAGTACTTATGGCACCTTGCTTAGAGACTAACAAAGAAACAAGGAAATAGAGACAAGTGTACAGCTTTTCCTTTCTCCTCCTTGCCCGCTCCCCCTCTGCCCCGACCTGGTGCCTATCACACATAACACTTAGTTAAGCTGTCTTGGAGCTATTTATTGGCTTCTGTTTTGTGTGAGACTTGTCCAATCTTCAAAAACCTTGGGGAAAAATAAATTCAGTTATAAATCCCCAGCATATCTACTCTGCCAGATAAATGATGCCAGATCATCTGTCTGCACAGATGCTAAGATTAGTCTATAAGGACCAGAGTGCTGGAAAGCAGCTTCTGAAGGCTGAGAGAAGCTCTCTCTTTCTGTTTGTCCCTCCAGACAAGATGATTACATTTTTCATGCAGCTAACACTGCTGCAAACTCTGGTGTAGATCCTGCTGTAAAAGTCACCTTTTAGAGCTCTGAATTGGCTTGCAAGGATGTTTTTCCCCTTAGTCACACCCCTTTGGGCAGAGCTAAGTAGAGATCTAGGGCTAATCTACACTAGAAGCACTTTAGCAGTGCAGCTGCACCACTGTAGCATGTCTGGTGAAGATGCTTTAAGCTGACAGGAGAAGCTCTCCTGCTGATATAGCATTGTCCAAACCAACACTTAGGTTGGGGTAATGTATGTTGTTCTGGGTGGGGGTGATTTATTCACATTCCTTTGTGACATAAATTATACCAACATAAGGGGTAATATAGACATAACCTTAGTGAGTTGCGGGAGTATCTAGTTTTGAAATTTCCAGAGGGGCTATCTGAGGGTGTAGTTCTGGGTAGCTACCCTTGCCTCATAGTCATGCCCTGAGCTGGCTTTTTGAATGGAAAATCTTGGCAATATGAAATTAGAAGGTATCAGGGGAAGCCCTCAGCTGATGACATTTGCTGTATTTTTTCCCATCAAAGGGCTTGTTCTGTCCCATTGTGCCTTCACATCAGATCGCCAATGGCTTTGCTAATTGGATCCCAACACTTCCCTACAGGAACCAAATGGCCAAAAGCCAAGTCTAGTCAATGCAGGGCAGTGATGGCCACATTGCATTTCTGAGCTAGAAGTACTGTAATCTGGAAACTCAGTACCGCCTTCTATTTTCTGGAACAGATGCTTCTTTGTGTGCATCCTTCGAGCTTCAGGAAGGCAATGAATGTGTCTGTAGCCTACATCGCTACTGTAAGCATAGCTGGAGTTTTTGTAATGCTCAGATTAGTTTTACTAAACACTCTTGTTCCACAGAAGCCTGTGCTCATACCTGTGACCCTACAATCCAAGTAGGCATCTAGCTAGCCTGTCATTTTGCTGCTTAGTGCCCTGAGCCTGAACATAATGGATGAATGGATTATAAAGTGGATAGAAAGCTGGATAGATTATCGGGCTCACCGGGTAGTGATCAATGGCTCGATGTCTTAAGGGATGATTGGCTCAATGATAGATCAATGGCTTGATGTCCAGTTGGCAGCCAGTATCAAGCGGAATGCCCCAGGAATCAGTCGGTTTTGGACCATTGCCAACAGATTGAGGGAAGTGATTATTCCCCTCTATCCCCTCTATTCACACCCTAAGAGTGAATCCTCTAGATGTTCAGGGTCAGGGGAGGTATGTGGGCTCCCCTCTTATCTCAGCCCACAGAGAATGCTGGGAGTTGTAATTCAGGTGCTGTTGGGACTCACAGGTGAGCCTGGCAAGGCATGCTGGGAAGAGTGCAGGATATTTAAGCCAGCTCTCTGCCCTCAGAAGAGAGAGAGACTGTTGAGAAAATTGAGTTCTGCCAATGACCGGAGAAACCCTGCCTGCCCAAGCACTGGGGAATGACCGAGTTCTCCACAAAGATGCTGAAAAGAAAGCAGACCCTGTGGAAGGGATGGTTTGCTTTGCTTTTCTTTGGAGTTTGTTCACACTTAGCCTCTGACTGCTGGGGAGGGTCAGGGGAAATGCTTACAAGGCAGAAACGTCTGGGCAAGAGCCACATTACTTTTAAGGGAGCCCCCAGGGGTGGAGACTTCTGAGTAAACAGTCTGGCTCTTGTGAGCCACTTGGAAAGCTTTGTGCTCTGATAACTGTAAAGTCACCTCATGACACTGGATATCCAGCCCACTGTGAGGCTCATGCCCCCTGTCACACTTTATTTACATGCTGGTCTAGGAACCACTCACCACACACTACACATGCCCCATGACCCAGCAGTGACAGCCATGACACCTGGTACGTGTAAGGAGTTCAAAGGACTATGTGGAAATATGCCAGATGGACATGGACTTTTGGGACACTACGTGTTAAATGGGTTTTCTGGGGAATTGTTGGTTATGAAGAAACCCAGCCACTTGAAGGTAGGCTCTGAGGAAGGAGACATTGGCTGGTGCTGACCTGGTCCCAGAGACTGGGGATCAAAGGCCTGAGCTGTGTAACGAAACAGCTGAACTCTCTAGTGAGGACCTGATTCCTGATCGAAAATCTGTCATGAACTTGGGACCAAGGGCAGACTCAGCTGAGGGGTTTGAAAAACTGACTCCTACCAGAGCCCTAGGCTGATGTTGGATGGCCTTTGGGGAGCTTTTAGCACATGTGTAGGGTCATTTATTGTTTTTATATATTTCCTCTGTAATGCATTTGCTTTGAGTATAAATGCAAATTGCTTTGTGAAGGCTGGTTGGTAGCTGGTGTATGCTGTTAGAGCCTATGCAGAGAGTTACCCACAGATGCTGGACTCTGGTCTGACCTGCTGAAGAATCAGTGAGATACAGAGGGCCTGCAAACCTAGTCCCCTACACACTCTGAAGGGAGAGTGACATGGGTTTCTGCCCCAAGAGAGGTGAGGTCTGGGAGCCTGAAACTTTAAGTGGGTGCCTTCAAGGAAGACCAGGAGAGGTCAAATGTGGAGTTAACTGTGTCTCCAGCTACAGCGCCTCCTGCCATTAAACCATTCTTTACACAAGGGGTGGGCTAACTTTTTGGCCTGAGGGCCACATCTGGGAATAGAATTTGTGTTCATGAATGCTCGCAAAATTGGGGTTGGGGCATGGGAGGGGGTGAGGGCTCTGGTTGGGGGTGCAGGCTCCAGGGTGGGGTCAGAAATGAGGAGTGCAGGATATGGGAGGGAGCTGTGGGTTGAAGCCGGGGAGTGGGGTGGAGTGAGAGCTCTGGCTGGGGGTGTGGGCTCTGGTGTGGGGCTGGGTATGAGGGGTTTGGAGTACAGGTGGGTGCTCTTGGCTGGGATCAAGGGGTTTGGAGTGAGGGAGGAGGGTTGGGGCATGGGAAGAGGCTCAGGGGTGCAGGCTGCAGGCAGCGCTTAACCTCAAGCCAGCCTTACCTTGCTTTCCTATGAGAGCCCCCGCTCCTGGGCTACTTCCCTCACCCAAAATAAACAGAAAAGAACAAAACTGTGACCTCGTCCTGACTGTTCTTAGTCCCTGCACCTAAGACTCACTTATAATCACAAATATCAGTGCTTAAAGTGTGAACTTCACTTGGAGTAACAAGCCGTACGTGCATCCTGCTCACTGCATCACTGTGACGTTCCCCTCTGGTGTTATCTGGACCAGTAATCTGCTAGGTCACTCCAATCCTCAACTCTGGTAGCCAGCTTTACCCTGCTCAGCTGTGAGAATCCCCACTGCTGGGCTGTTAACACAGAGCCTGTGGCATGTAAGTTGCTCCTTGGACTGTGCAACCGAATGACACTAGCCAATATCTCTGGTCCCAGACACAATTCTAGGAACCTCCATCTTGAAGTGTCCAGTTATGCCCACTGGATACTGCAAGCTTATATGAGTTCGTCAATTTAACAAAAATTGACATATACCAGGCTTGTTATCCCAAGGGGAGTCTCTGATACACTTCAAACCAAACGCACTGCTTCAAGTAGAATAAACAAACAGATTTATTAACTACAAAGATTTTTAAGTGATTATAAGTCAAAGCATAACAAGTTGGCTTTGGTCAAATGAAATAAAAGCAAAATGCATTCTAAGCTGATCTTAACACTTTCAGTGCCATTACAAACTTAGATGATTCTTACCACAGGCTGGCTGGTTGCCCTTCAGCCGGGCTCTCCCCTTTCATCAGCACTTCAGTCACTTGGTGGTGGTAGTATCTGTAGATGTAGATGAAAGAGAGAGGAAGAGCATGTGCAGCTTTTCTAAATAGTCCTTAAACTGTTCTTTCACCACTGAGAACTGCTCACCAATTCCCCATACTGTGCTGTCCAGTGCAGCAGTCTGGGAGAAGACCTTGTCTGTGAAGACCGAGGCTAAAAAAGCATTGAGTACTTCAGCTTTTTCCACATCCTCTGTCACTAAGTTGCCTTCCCACATTCAGTAAGGGTCCCACACTTTCCCTGAACTTCTTGTTGCTGACATATCTATATAAACCCTTCTTGTTACCATTCACATCCCTTGCTAGTTGCAACTCCAATTGTGCTTTGGCCTTCCTGATTACATCCCTGCAATGTTTTTATGCTCCTCCCTAGTCATCTGTCCAAGTTTCGACTTCTTGTAAGCTTCCTTTTTGTGTTTAAGCTCACCGAAGATTTCACTGTTAAGCCAAGCTGGTCACCTGCTATTCTTTCTGCACATTGGGGTGGTTTGTTCCTGTGCCCTCAATAAAGCTTCTTTTAAAAGGCTCTCATGGCCTCATTTCCCCCTCATATTAGCCTCCCAGGGGATCCTGCCCATTAGTTCCCTGAGGGAGTCAAAGTCCGCTTTTCTGAAGTCCAGGGTCTATATTCTGCTGCCTTCCTTTTTTCCTTTTGTCAGGGTCCCCAACTTGACCATCTCATGGTCACTGCTTCCCAGGTTGCCACCCACTTCTATTTCCCCTGATTGTTCCCTGATTGTGAGGTGTAGGTCAAGAGGAGCAAGACCCCTAGTTGATTCCTCCAGCACTTGCATCAGGAAGTTGTCCCCAACATTCTCCAAAACCTTCCTGGATTGTCTGTGCACTGCTGCCTTGCTCTCCTAGCAGATGTCAGTGACTGAAGGCCCCCATGAGAATCAAGGCCTATGATCTGGAAACATCTGTTAGTTGTCTGAAGAAAGCCTCATCTACCTCATTCTCCTGGTCTGGTGGTCTGTAGCAGACCCCCACCATAACACCACCCTTGTTGCTCTCACCTCTAACCTTAATCCAAAGTCTTTCAATCGGCTTTTCTCCAGTTTCATACTGGAGCTCTGAGCAATCATACCGCTCTCCTACATACAATGCAACTCCTCCACCTTTCCTCCTGTACCTGTCCTTCCTGAACAGTTTATACCCATCTATGGTAGTGCTCCAGTCACGTGAGTTACCCCCCATCAAGTCTCTGTTATTCCAATCACATCATATCTCCTTGACTGTGCCAGGACTTCCAATTTTTCCTACTTGTTTCCCAGACTTCTTGCATTAATGTGCAGCCACCTAAGATAACTAGCTGATTGCCCTTCTTGCTCAGTAAGAATCAGGAGGCTTCCCCTGTTGCTCCCTCCTCTTTGTTTTTCCTCCCAGTACCCCACTTCCCCTTTACCTCAGGGCTTAGGTCTTCATCCCCCGCAAACCTAGTTTAAAGCCCTCCTCACTAAGTTAGCAAGCTTCCCTGTGAAGATGCTCTTCCCTCTCTTCATTAGGTAGACCCCATCTCTTCCTAGAAATCCATCTTCCTGGAACAACATGCCATGGTCAAAGAATCCAAAACCTTCTCTCCAACACCACCTGTGTAACCATGCATTTATTTCCACAATTTGATGGTCCGTACTTGGGCCATGCTCAAGTGAAATGTGTCTACATCTTGAGCATCTCAAAAGCAGGACTTTAGCTTACCGAGATTTTCAAAAAGGAGCTTTCTTCAAGCACTGAAGGAGAATAAGAAGGGATCAGTGCTTCACAGAAATCGGGGCTATTGTGCATGGAGCAGAGCAAAAAAGTGCACCACAAGAAAACATAGGGGATGCGGGTTTCAAAGTTAACTATAAGATCTGGATATGCAATTCCCATTCAGTTTAATGGTACTCAAATGTCTTCAGAAACTTTGAAAGCATGGGACAGAGGTGCAGAACATCCTGGTGAACACTGATGGAAGAGCTGATAGTTGTTAGCAGTTTTATCCCAATCAGGAACAGAAAGATTCTACCTCAGTGCAGGCAGGTCTTTCTTCCTTGTGCACCATGCTGTGAATACATGGATGCCTGAAGTATGGGTGCGGGGGATGCTGCTGTATCACATGGTTTAAAGTAATTACAACAATCCAAATACATGGTTTCTGCCTTCAGCACCCTCACTATAAAAATTGTTCCAGCACTCCTGTGTGGATAGCAAAATGATGATCCTGTCTGAAGAAAGAGCTAGCTCAGATTGATGGAATTCTGCAGGAGGTTTTTCTGTGCATTTGCTGAAAAGAAGTTGGAGACTTGTCAGAAATCTGGTCTGCAAACTGCACAGTAAGCATGCAGAACTATTTAGAATCTGCTGAGTGAGGATGCCGTGGGAGAAATATGTCACAAAAGTCTCCAACAGTTCAAAGTTTGAGGTGTAAATGGCTCTCTGAGATTACTGTATGACTGAGGCATCCCCAGAAGGTATGCTGTTCACTGTCTTCCATAAATATGCAATTCGTTTGCTTACTGGTTCAGTGACCCACCCAACTGCATAATCCCTCCCCTAGATGCAAGGTCAGCAACTGGCAGAAAAAGACAAGGTGTAACATACTCCCATTTCACGCACCTCTGTAAGTGGGATGGAATTGCATGGAAGAACAACAGGGGCCACTTGCCTTAGAACCAAAATACTCTGTGTGCTTCCCAAATAGAATAGTTCTGTTGTTTTGCTTTAGAAAAACTTCAGCACCCTATGAGAGTCTTTGGCCCTTCTGGAAGGGGTTGGCAGGTAGAGCAATACTGGGCTAGCTATACATATGAACCCTCCTAGTGAAGGCACAAGGATGCTGGCAAGATTCTTTTACCAGTACAACTTATACCAGTTCTCTGAACAAAATACGATACACTTGGCAAAAGCACCTTTTTGCTGGTATAACTGTGTGTACACTAGGGCTTTTGCCAGCACAGCTATGCTGGTTACGGGGCTAGTTATGCTCCACACTGCTGGCAAAACTTTTCCGTGTGGCCCAGGCCTTACGTAAAGTCACACCCTTTCCTTGCTTTGCGCAGGTTTCCCCTGGTCTTTTTCTTTCCACAGCAATCCCTAAGCTTGTCTCTGAATTCCAAGGAACAGCTTTAGCTCTCTGCTCTTCTCTTTTTATTGCCTTTGCCGAGCGATCTGATAACAGTGTTTTTATGGATACATTGACAAGAAAGGGTTGTTTAACTGGATAATGAGTGTGCTGCGCAGGTGCAGGCCCGGCCCACATTTTGGCACCTGAGGCAGGGAGCTCCAATGATGCCCCCATGTCCCCTCGCTTGGGCCAAAACTTTGAAAGGTCTCTTGTGCCCTCCTTCCTCCAGCCCAGCACTCCACCATCTCTGTGCATCTAGAGCAGAGAGAATACATCTGAACCAGCAGCAGACACCATTTTCTACACTCTGGGTCCTAGTGGCACCCCTCATAGTCTGCACCTGAGGTGGCCACCTCAGTTCCCCTCATGGTAAGGCCGGCCTTGCGCAGGTGGATGCTATTACTGCTACAGATGGATTTTTAAAAGCAGATTAGAGGCTTCCTGACCACTGACCAGAGCTGTTCATGTCTCTTCTTTTCCTTTGCTACAGTTCGGGCAGGGCATGTGCACGCCAGTCAGTAGCCACAATCAAATGCCTGAGGGTCCAATACCATTGTCATCACTGTTTCAGTTGAATCTTGGAAATGGATCAGAAGAAACAAAGGGCATGACAGGGCAGAAGAAAACAGATGTTGTCAGGGTTACTGGGATCAGTGCCTGTCTCTCTGATACTGGTGATGAGTGGAATGGATAGACACACTGTCGGGGGGATAAACCCCTGTATGAACACCCACCTGAAAGGGACACTTGTTACTTTCACAGCACACAGAAGTTGGGCAATAAACATAAAATGACCTTGCTGGGAGATGGTAAGATAATGTGCCTTCCAGTCTTAGACTCCAGACCAGTAACACATTAATTAAAACCAGAGAGAGACAAAGCAGGCTGCACCCTAAGGCAACAAAGCACAACGGAATGCACCCTACTTTACTCTTGGCTGGCTGGCAGCAGATTGACTCTGATCAGATGCTACTCAGCAGACCCCCCTAGCTTAAAGGCAGGACCAAGAACCCCCTGTCCTTCCTAAAGTGATAGTATACCTTTCCAACACAGTCCTCAATACACCGCAACACTGTCAAATCAGAACTCATAGGGAACCCAACTCTCTTCTCACTAAAGGGCCTGGTCCAAAGCCAGTCAAGAGGAGACTTAAGTTTACACTGAGCTCTGTAGGCTTTGGCTCAAGCCTGCACCACCTGTATCATTTCACTCGAGTCAATAGAGCATAATCCGTGTAAATGACAGGAGAAGTGGGCACATTACACTGAAAAAAATCCTTCACTTTGTCACTAATTCAACCTGGAACCTGATGAGTGGAACTGGAGCAGGCCGGGCAAGTTTTGGTGGGACTTACTTTGGTTTGACACTTGGCTCGCCTGTTTGCAAGCTGGGGCTAGGCAACTGCCAGACAAACAAAAGCCTCAGCATGTGACGCTGGCCTCTATGCACACTCAGTAAAGATCTTTCTGCTACACTCCACACACAACTGGATCGCCCCATACTTCTTGGGGACCAGCACCATGGGTGAGGCCCAGGGGCTGCAGGACGGCTGGATCACCTCTAAAGCCAGCATGGCCCTAACCTCTCTCTCCAGGTCCTGGGTTGTTTTTTCAGACACCCTGATTGGGGAACACCTGATGGGAGGGTTGGCTCCCATCTCTACCTGGTGAACAGCCAGATTAGTGAGCCCAGGCTGATTGGAGAACAGCTGCTGGTATGAAAGCTGCACCTCTCTGATCTTTGCCTGCTGGCAGGGGTTAGCTGGGAGAGGGGAATTGATCCCAGCGATGGGTTGGCCCCAGCCTCAGGGAGGAGTCCCACAAGGGGGTCCTCTCCCTTCTCCCAATGCCCACACACAGCCAGCAACAACTTTTCCCTGTCATGGTATGGTTTCATCATGTTGACATTATACCCCCAGTGGCTGTGAGCTTGGTTGGACAGTTCCACTACATCGTTCACCTCATTTACCTGTCTGATGACCTTGAAGGGGCCATCCCAGGCAGCTTGTAGCTTGTTCTTCCTCCCAGGGATGAGGAGCATTACCTGATCCCAGATAGCATATGAGCAGGCACGTGCTGCGTAGTCACACCAGACCTTCTGCTTCCTCTGTGTCCTAGCTAGGTTTCCCCTAGCCAAGCCCATGAGCTCTGCTAGTTTTCCCAGAGAGTCAGTACATACTCCATCACTGATCTCCATCTGAAGAGGCCTTTCCCTCTCCTCAGCCCTCATCAAGTCGAGGGGTCCTCGCGTTCTCCGCCCACACAGCAACTCGAACAGGGAAAACTCTGTGGATTCCTGGGGCACCTCCCTGTATGCAAACAGCAGGTGGGGTAAATATTTGTCCCAGTCCTGCGGCTGCTGGTCCATAAAGATTTCAGCATCATCTTTAGGTTCCCATTGAACCTCTCCACCAGCCTGTTGGACTGAGGGTGGTATGCCAAGGCCCAGGTGTGTCAGATCCCACACTTCTCCCACAAGCACTGGAGCAGGGATGACATGAAGTTAGACCCCTGGTCTGTAAAGACCTCTTTGGGGAACCCCACTCTGCTGAAAATGGTCAGCAGCACGTCTGCCTCAATAGAGGACAAGATCACCGCCCTGGGATAGCGTGTAGCGAAATCTACCACCATCAGAATGTATTTCTTCCCTTACCCTGCTGAGAGGCCCCACTATGTCCATGGCCACCTTCTGGAAAAGCTCCTCTATGATGG
Organism: Dermatemys mawii; assembly: GCA_007922305.1. Taxonomy (NCBI): domain Eukaryota; kingdom Metazoa; phylum Chordata; order Testudines; family Dermatemydidae; genus Dermatemys; species Dermatemys mawii. The sequence continues at coordinate 1,321,900 of ML677390.1, forward strand.
GCAAAGGTCTCAGTAGTGCTTTAGACTTATCCTGGACCTTCTGGCAGGAGTCATAGGAGCCTTCATGCCCCAAAAGGGGGATATCATGGGCCAGTTTGCTGCAGTACCTCTGGGAAACCACCAACTGCCTCCTGACTTTCCAAGGTTCAGTTTGTCCTGAACCAGCCCATTCCCAGTACAGGAATCCCTTCTCCCACAGGAATCTCTCCTCTTGGTCCTCCCCCTGGGATCCTGTATCACTGTGGCCATCCAGGGCCCTCCGCTTCTCCCAGGAGGGATCCTCCTGCAGCTCCGTCTGGAATTCAGCTGCTGGGTTTGAGGATACAATCCTGGTTGGTGGTGCCTCAGTTTCCTCCCTTGTGACAGAGGCTCTGTCCAAGCCTTGTCAAGTCCTATCCTCGGAGCTTTGGTCCCTCGCTTTGGGAGGTCCCACATCATTCTCTGGCTCTGGCTCTGGTAAGGACCAGGGTGCTCTGAGTGCCGTCCAGCCAGTTCTCCAAGTCAATATTCATTAGCACCTTGGTAGGCAGGTGTTTGTGCACCCCAACCTCTTTGGGTCCCTCCTTAGCCCCCCATTTCAGGTGTTTCCTCATTACAGGCACCTTGACAGGGGGCCCAAACATCCCTCAGGGTCATGTAGGCAACGGGCACTGATGGTCTGGGCCCACCACCTCGGACTGCGCCAGTGTCACCTTTGCACCCATGTCCCAGAACCCCTGGAAGCTCCTTCCCCTCCACCTCAATGGGGATGATGTGGCAATCGCCCTGTGCGGTCTGTCCCACGTTCACCAGGTGGATTGAGTATAGTCACTCTGGACCTGGAGCCCCACCTTCCCCTGCTGGCCCTGGCATGGTGGTCCCCTCCTCCTGGCATAGCCCTATCAACCTCAGCCCACTGGACTGGCTGTGCCCCCTCTTGATGGGCTTCCACCCAGCTGACACCCTGCAGGTTCTGCTTGGCTGCCATTTCCTTCATCTTCAGGCATTGCACCACCTTGTGTCTCTTTTGGCCACAGTAATTATATTTCAGCTCCCTCAAGTCCCACGATGGGGGTCAGCCTGCCCTGGCATTCACGGGCACCCCTGAATGGGACTTCCTGGAGTCCCACCTTTGAGAGGTCTCTGTGTGACTCCCCTTCTGAAACCCCGATGTGGGTCTCCCTCCTGCCCCCCAATCTGCTGTCCACAACTCATCTGCCAGTGCACCTGCACTGCGCAGATCTTTGGGCTTCTGGTCCACTAACCACATCTTAAGATCTGGAGGACAGATGTCATACAACTGCTCCAACACCACCAGGCTATACATGTCTTCTGCAGTAGTGGCTCCTGTGCCCTTCCCCCACTTACAGAGATATTCCGCTAGCAGGTTGGCAACCTCCTTGAAAGTAACACCTGAGAACTTGCGTACAACCCAGAATTGTTTCCTGTACACTTCGGGGGGTCTGTTTAAACTTCACCAGCAAAGCCTGTTTGAACAGGTCATAGTCCCCTGTCTCAATACCGTCCATTTGTCTGAATGATTCTATGGCCTTGGGACCCAGCACAGGGGTTAGACAGCAGAACCTGTCTGGGGGGTCAGTTTGGTTCAGATCACAGGCCTTCTCAAAGGCTGTGAGGTAGGCATCAATATTCCCCCCTTTCTTTAAACTGGGCCAGCAGTTTGGTGTCTAGATTCCCCACAACACTGGAATCTTGGGGCCCTTCCCCACTTACGCCCCTGCAGGCCTTCTTGGATCACCGCTCCTCCAACTCCAACTCGTGCTTCCTCTGTTCCAAATGGTCCATCAGCCTCCACTCCTCCAGCTCTAGCTCCTTCACTTTCAGGTCTGGTTCCTCTAGGGAGGAACGTGGCTTGGGTCCTGCTGTGCTGACTGGGGAGTCGGGTCTGATACACTCCCGGTTGCTCCACAGACTGCCCCTATGGCTACTCCTCAGCTCTCAAGGCACCCCGGAAGCTCCCCTGGGGTCTGGACCCTGTTCCTCAGTCTGGTCATTCTATACAAACTGAGAAATCAGCTGCTCCTTAGTGAGCCTCCTGATGCTCAGCCCTCTCTCCCTGCACAAATATGCCACGTCCCTCTTACGGAGCTGATTATAGGCCATTTCCATGCTAGTTCCTTTCAATTCCCTGGTTTTATCACTGGCAGCCACTCACTGCAAAGCGCCTGCACTTGCCGCCAACTGTCTACAGGATGCATCCGCCAACCATCCTCTGCTACCATGTTGTCACAGACTCACAGGTCGTGCCCACTCTTGGCCCTGTGCGGTCTGAGGGGGGAATCCCTGTCAGTGTGACAGCCCTTCTTGGAGGTCCACTCTCTTTTGGGGGTTAAGCACCTCCACCTCCTGGAGCTGCACTTCTCTGAGCCTTAGCATACCTGTTTCTCACTGTGGGCTCTCTCAGGGAATCCACTCACTCTGGATTCCCAGGGCCTCCACTTCCAAAAGGAATAATGCAACCCTGTTCTCTAGACTGGAATGACACTCAGCCAGCATAGAACAGGAGGGTTTATTGAGCATTTGAACACAGCGTAGGAAACTTTCATGGCCCTCAGGTCTGGTCTCCCTCAGCATAGCGCATCCAAGTCTCCCTTGCATCCATGTGTGCTCTGCCCACTCTCCCTCTCAGCCCAAAGCCCCCCGATTCCCATCTGATATCACCAGCCACAAGCCCCACCTCTGTCCATTGTCTTCTATCTAGGTAAACAGGGTTGCCTTGACCTCCCTCTCCCCTCTTCTGTTCTCTGGCCCCAACTTGCTGGTTAGGTCACTGGGGTCCTCTCTGCGTAGCCATTGTCCTCCCACTGGCCAGAACCGGCTGCGACCCCTGATCTGGCTCTCAGAGTCGCCAGGTCAGTAGTCGATGGATATCCATTCTCCAGGCCATTGGCTGGGGTCCCTTGCTGGGCCTCTGTAACAACAAACTCCCTCTACCATCAGCTGGTTAAACTAGTAACACCCAGGGAAACTGAGTCCCACCCCCTCTGCATCCAAATCACTGGAAAAACAAGGAAAAGACAAGAAAATTCCCCACTTTGTCACAGTCACAATTGTAAATCTGCATTGTAAATCTGGGCGTATAGTTGCAGGACCTGGGTCTCACAGTCATGCTAAGAAAGACATCCACACTGCACTGTACAGAACTTCTGACTCAGGTTTGTGGCTCGAGCTGAATCCATAGTGTAAAATGACAGGGCATGCCCCTGAATAACAGCAGGACTCAGACTCTGACTCACCCACTTTGCAGGATCCTGGATCCTGAGTGCGGGCTGACCCAGTCAGACTGATTTCCATGTGGACAAAAGCCAAGGCAGTGTGCATACCCTGTAAGTGCATATCCTGTAGATAGATAGCCAAGAAAGGCCAGGACAGCTCTGTCCTAGAATAGTAAGGAGGTTGTAGGAACATCAGCAACAAGCATGCCCTTCCTAAGATGGCAAGGAGAGGGCAGCACTGATCCTGCACTCAATGCTTAATCTGTGCTAGAGCTGAGCCTACATAACTCTAGGCATGATAGTTCATAGCCCCAGCATGTCTAGGCTTGCTGCATCAATTCTGAATGTAAAAAAATTATTTGTGCCCCGGCACCTAATTTCTTGTGCCCTGGCATCTCTTTCATTAGAAATGAAGCAGTGTCTATATAACCCACACACCTTGTTGGTGTGGTGTTCTGTTCCATGTAGTGTCACCGAGTGCACATAAACAGAGAGACAAAATGAGTCTGCGCTACAGCCTTAGGTAAGAGGCAGTTGGCTTTAGCTCATGTGATAGCAGCTCATATACTTCAGAGGCCCCAGGTTCAATTCTGCCCACTGATGACAGGGGTCTGGCAGCATTACACCTACACCAGATTGTGGCTACAGCTCTCAGTGTTCTCTGCTCAGCTAGAACAAGGGTGGGAAAACTACAGACTGCAGGCCACATCCGGCCCACAGGACTGTCTTGCCTGGCCCCCTGAGCTCACAGCTGCTAGACACACTGCTGAGTGGCATGGTAAGGGGAGGGGGGGTGCATAACAGGTGGGGAATCCCAGGGGCAGTCTGGGAACAGGTGGGATTAGGTGGAGTGTAGGAGCCCTGGGGGTCTGTCGGGGGCAGAGAGGGGTTGAGTAGAGGGGGTCTTGGGAGGGGGTGATCAGGAGACAAGGAATAGAGGGAGTTGGATGAGTCAGGAAGTCTGAGGGGGCAGTCAGGAAGTGAGAGGGGGTTGGATAAGGGTCAGGGTCAGTCTGTTTGCAGAGGCACAGCCTTCCCTGCAATTTTGCAACCCCAATGTGGCCCTCTGGCCAAAATGTTTGCCCACCCCTGAACTGGAACATGAACTAAATTCTGCCCTGGCCCTGCTGCTTCCTCTCCCTGCTTGGCAAGGGGATTGGTGCCTTCATTGCTCGGGAAGCATTTTGAGTTCCTCTGGTGAAAGGTGCTGGAAACGTGCAAAGAGCCAGAGTCAGGTTCTTACTCTGACATTTCCTTTGCCTGCACACAGCAGGGAGGTGCAGCAGCTGTGGCTCAAAGGCAGTGCTCAGTTAAGATGTCTTCTGCAGAAATTCCCAGCAGTTCCTTTTGAATTGACTGGCCAGGATGAGGGACGGAAGGCAGTGAAATCAGACTGCGCTCTAGCTGCAGGTGCTGTGTCTGATGACTTATAGCAGCCTGGAAGGCATGTCTGTATGAGTGCTTAATGCAGTGGCTATCCCTCTGTTCTGATCTCCTGGATGCAGGAGTAACTCTGTGTCCCATAAAAATTACTGACCCATGTTCCAAATGACAGTAGCCATCATCTGGAACATGGTTAGCGCTCATATAGCATCTTTATACAGTACTAGTGCCAGAGGCCATTGCAGGAGTTTGAAGGGTCGGTAGGTTTCTCATTTATCTATGATGGGAAAAGCTTTAAAAGAATGGGACATAAATTAATTAGACACCAAAAAGAGGGGCAGAATGTTATTAGATACTTGGGAGTTAATTGCACTGATGCTAATCATGATGTATTCTAGTGCATCAGTGGGGTTATCATGTAATTCCAGAGTAATTTAGCAATTTAATTAATTTCTGCTAATCCATTTTAAATACCTGCTCTGCTCTCTCTTGCTCTCTCTCTCTCTCTCTCTAATCTCCAGTGCTGTCCACTCTACTTGGGGCCATTTGAAGGTTGTTTGTTTTTTACCATTTGCTTTTCATTCCAGTGGACAAGCCCCTACAGTGTCACCTGGGATAGAAGTGGTCTCCACAGAGTTAACAAACATGGCCCACAGCTACCTCTTCTTGAACAGGAAGATGTGTCCCATGGAGACTAGATTCAGATGTGAGGACAGCTGGGTGGCTGGAGTGGTCTGTCAGTACTACCAGGTAGCAGAGAGAGTCCCCAACAAGGTAACAATGCTGAGCAGACGGGAGTGGCTGTTTTCATTAGGAACCGAGATCCCTGCCCTGGGTCACCTGGATTGGCTGGGCCCTCAGGATTCGCAGGTAATTCCTCAGTCTCAGAACACTCCCCACACTAGATCTGGTGCAAGCCCCACAGCAACATGGCGCATCACTTACTGCAGCTCATGTTTTTAGAGGTGGGAGTGTGTGTGTGTGTGGGGGGGGGGCTACCATTCTGTTTCAAGAGGCGCACAGCCATCATCAGCTCCATTTAGCACCAATTATATGGCCTTGCCAGGATCCCGGCAAGTTACCAACATGGCCTTTGTGTGAGATGAATTTGGTGACTCTAACTCAGTTTGTGGGGTGTCAGCTAACTATGGGCATCCACACTAACCAGGGACAGCATATCACCATGTCCCCACAGCTGTCTGGGGAGTGTCTTCTGTGGGCGGGGTGGGGGGGCAGTGTAGCACTTTTGCTGGGGTGCGAATGGAACCTCATGAAGGAGCTTTGTCTTATTACATCTCTGATGAACCCTGGTCACTGAGTAGGCTCGGTTCCAGCTTGTATAGAGGGGTGGCTTGGGCTGGAGTGGGTGCTGTGAGGTGAGACAGGATAGAGAGAGTGCTGAGCATGCATGTGCGTGGGGTGTTGGGGTGTGTAGCTTTTCTTTTGAAATCCCATGGCCATGAGGGCTCATACTAGTTGTTCCTAGATAACTGTGCTGTGGCCTTGTCCCCAAACAGTCAGCGCTGGCAGGCATCAGTGCAGATTGCCCATTGCTGTGCAGATAATGAGTGCCGGCTCCAGCTTTCCCAGTGTGCTGCAGTGAGATGCACTAAGTACAGGCTCCCAGCCCCTCATGTGGACAAGGCTGTTGTCCTGACTAGAGATGGGCTCAGACTAGTCCTGGGCCCAATCCTCTGCCTTGCTCTTCCCTGCCCTCTGCCCTGGGGTTGGAGGAGCTCATATCCAGGTCTGAATGTGGTAACTGGGACAAATTCCAAGCTCCCTGACTCTGACCGAAAGCTCCCATTTGGTCCTCTGTGCCCAAGCCCTGGCTATGACAAGCCAAACCTGCACTTTGAAGCAGACACCTGCAGGCTCGATGACATGCAGATCCAGGCCCATCTCTCACCCTGACAGCAGCTTGCTGAGTTCTCTGAAGCAAGAGAAGTGATGGCTGCCTTGGCAGGCTGGCTGTAGAGGACACAGCACCGCCTTCTGGGGTTCCCAGCGGCCTGAGCGTTGTGCCTGGGCCCCCCATGCATAGAGACCACAGCTGGCCTTACCATGAGGTGAACTGAGGTGGCTGCCTCAGGTGCCAGATGGAGTGGGGGCACTAGGACCCAGAGTGTAGAAAATTGTTTCTGCTGCTGATACATATGTATTCTCTCTGCTCTAGAGGCACAGAGATGGTGGAGTGCTGTGCTGGAGGAAGGAGGGCACAAGAGACATAACGGGCAGGCAGGAGAAAAGGAGAGGGAATAACAGAAAGCAGGGAGAGAGAGGAGGAGGAGCAGCTTATGTACCTCTCCAGCACCTCCCAGGAGCCTGGACTGATTAACATCAACTTCTCAGGGAGCTTCCTGTTTCCCGCTGCTTCTCTGAACCCACTTGAGGAGAACAGCCAGTCAACTGAAGTAGTGGGAGTCAGTTAGGCCCTTAAAGGCCCTGATATCTTCCCTCACTCAGGCCCCGCCACCAGCCTGCTTATTTGCCCCTTCAACTGAGTGTTGATAGCCACTATAGCTGGCACAGAACAACAGTCATGAATGCAAGAAGAAAACATCCCTCTTGGGCAGCATTCAGAAAAACAAAGAAAGCAAAGGAAGCTTTTCTGTCTAAGCAGGAAGGAGCTCTCCTGAGATACATAGACACAAATGTTCACAGTGAACCGTCCGGCCCCAGTGAGGCTGTGAGTGGTGAGGAGATGCCTGATCTTCCAGTTAGTCAGAGTGCAGACTGCAGCATCCATATCTCCATCTCAAATGGATGTAACCATGCACATTCCTGAAGAAAAGTGTAGATCAGAGAAGAGCGTTTGAAGGCACAAGAAATAGCTGCTGCTGGGTTTAGTTCCTTAAATCTAGATCAGCCATGGGCAAAATTTTGGCCCGAGGGCCACATTGGGGTTGCAAAATTGTATGGTGGGCTGGATAGGAAAAGGTTGTGCCTCCTCAAACAGCCTGGCCCCACCACCTATCTAACCCCTACCCACTTCCCGCCCTCTGACTGCCCCTCTCAGAACTCACAACCCATCCAACTGCTCCTGCTCCTTGTCCCCTGACCATCCCCTCCAGAAACCACCACATCCCTAACTACCCCCTGAGGTCCCCACCCCCTATCTAAACCCTTTGCTCCTTGTTCCCTGACCTCCCCCTTCCAAAGCCTCCCCCGCCCAGGACCCCACCCAACTCCCACTGCTACCTGTCCCCTGACCCCTATCCACACTCCTACTTGCTGGCAGACTCCCGGGAATCCCATGGCTGTTCAACCCCCTATTCCCCGTCCCCTGACTGCCCTCCCCCCAGAACCTCCACCCCCGCATCCAACCACCCCCTGATCCCTGTCCCCTACTGACTGCCCATTTGGACTCCCTGCCCCTTGTCCAACCTCCTGGCCCTGGCCCCCTTACATGCTGCCCAGAGCACTGTGTCTGGCTCTGGGCAGCCAGCTGGAGTTAGACACGCTGCCCCACAGGAATGCGCAGCCCCACAGGAGCCAGCCATGCCGCTGCAGCGCTGCCCAGGATCAGCGGGCCAGAGTGCTGCCTGCGTGGCGTGCTGAGGCTGCGGGGGAGGAGGAGAAGGCTGGGGAGTGGCAGGGGACTAGTCTCCCCAGCTGGGAGCTCAGGGGCCGGGCAGGACAGGCTGTAGTTTGCCCACCTTGGTCTAGATGATCCAGGACTGTGAACCCATTTGAGCAGTAGTCCGAGGAACTTCCTTGTACTGCATGGGCCACAGCAAGTGAAAAACTTCATGTTCCCCAAAGACAATGAAAATAGAAGTTTCCATCCAGCACATTACTGGCGTGAAAGCCCAATGCTGATAAAGTAGAGAAGCCCTGGCTTATGTACTCAAAAACCCAGACTGCTACATACTGTTTTTGTTGAAACTCTTCCAATCTAATGTTCCAGCCACATTGGGTTCTATAGGAACAAAGGACTGGAAAAATCTGGCTAGAAATCCGACATGCCATGAGAAGGCAGCAAATCACCAGAGAGCATTCCATAGGTGGAAAGAGCTTGAGATGAGACTAAGGTTGGATTCCGTGGGCACCAAAAATAAGAATCTGTGTCATGCCAGCAGTGCCCTGCCATCCCCTTAGTGCCCTGCATTGTGCATGTTCCCCTGAGAAAAGCAGAATGAGAGACTAGTTCACAGGGTTTTGACATAGGACTTCCTGAGTCAGGGAGGAGAGCAAAGTCAGCAGCTATGTGCTCTGGGGTGGGGAAGTAAGTGAGTAGCATGACCATGCTATTTTGAGGGTTAGCAGTACCAGTATGGGTGTATTATGGTGGGTAGGGGCAGCAGGATTGAAACCCGAACATCTGGCCTGTGGGACATTCTGAAATTTTGAAATTTGTTTTCATCCAGTATTGAGATGTAAAGTTGAAATTTTCACAGAATGGAAAGTCTGAAAAAAACCCTCATTTCGGAAACATTGAAATAACCTTACTGAAACGTTTCATTATGATATAGTTAAATACCATATAATATTAGACTTAATATTTTATAGTGTAATGTAAAATTCAAACTGAAACGAGAAAATCAGAATGGAACAAAATGGCAAACGCAAAATGAAAAAATCAAAGCTTACTACACCATTTTGATTGCCAATCATCTTGAAATTTTTCTATAGAAAATGTCATCAGAATCAACACATTCCCATGGAACATTTTGCAATCGATGAAACATCATTTTCTGATGAAAAACTATTCCATCAAAAACTTTTCAACCAGCTCTAGGCAGCAGAATGAGCAAGCGATGACACACACCATGATCGTGCTCTCTGGGGAGAAGAGAGCACAGCCATGTGCTTTGGAATCAGGATGGAGTAGCAAGAGAAGTTGCTGTCGAGCTTGGCATCATAGTGGCAGGAACTGCTGTGGGTTCAGGAGATCCCAAATGAGATGGGACACCAGCAATTTTGCAGGACTACGAGCCCTCCACATACCTCCAAACACAGACACAAAACTACAAAAACATTTTTTTTCTCATTGGGTTTTTATTTTTATTATTAAGCTGCCCCCCAGCTGCTTGTATGAGCTGTTTGCCATGCCCAAAGGAGAGGAGATCTGTACATAGTGTTGGTTCCCAGCCCTCCCATGGTCACGCAGCTCAAGCAGCACTTCTTTCCATTTTATGGAAATATTTTATTTTTAAAAATATAGTAGCTGTGGAAAGCAGCCCTCTTTATAAACGCTGATGCTGGAGTGAAATGCATCATCATCATCATCATCGTCATCGTCATTATTATTAGCTCTCCTTGGCATCTGTTTCCACTCATGTTGGCTCTGGTTGGACTCACCAGGCCAGCTGCACTGCACCATCTGTTGTAGTGAAGAGTGTTCGCACTGCCAGAGCGAGTGAGAGAGAGATCCTTCTAAAAATAGAAATATTGTGCTGAGTCATTTGAAGTGAACAAGATACATAAAACACCAGCATTAGATTAACATTAACTTGTCAAATACTACTCCCCGCTGAGTTGGCTTAGTGCACTAGCAGAGATGGATATCCCTGCTTTCCAACCAGCAGCCTGAGCCAAGGAGCAAGAGAATGAGAGGAGAGACACAGCTGTTTATTGTGTTGGGTGCTACTTTTGGTGTCATTCCTGCTGGGACAAAGGGAGCTGTTCCAATGGATTACAAACCAAAAGAAACCAGACCCAACAATGGGGGTTCCCAGAAAGGATCAAAGAAGAGACAGTTATAAATAGGGAACAGTAAACACAACCATTTGAAATAAGACACATCTATAATCACAGGATTCACTGGTGCAAACACCCCTCCCCCCATTCCCATTCCATAAAAAGGACTCTGGTAACAATATCTTCATTCCAGACTTGGAGCAAAGATGAGAGTCTTAAGGAACAAAGAGAGAAATTTCAGCATCAGGGAACTTGGTTGGGCAGGGGAGGAGTGGGGGTGAAAGGAAAACAGGGCGTAGCTGGTTCAGGTCCTTTGCAAGTTCATTTGGTTTTCCTGGAGAACTCCTAGGGCTATACCTGAGATGAAGAGGTCTAGGAAACACTCCATAGTTTGATTAAAATGTGGTGTTTTGTGCCTGGGAGAGCTCTCCTTGCTGGGACTTGTCCATCACGCATGCCCCATACAATGGGAGAGCAGCTTCTCACCTCCCTACAGCCCCAATGCAATGCAAGCCAATGCTGATGTCCGGAGGTGATCCGTCATGTATCCAAAATTTCCCTGGTGGGTGACTGCTCATGAGAGATGCCTTGTGTACTGTGGATAGTCTGATTGTGAGAGATTGAGTTCTGCTGGAGCTCCAGGGCAATAGCATTCTGGGGGAATTCTTTCACCTGTTTTTTATATTCTAAGAAAGTGCATGCCTTGGTGGCTATGGCAATGATGTTCTTGCCAATAAAGATCGTGGAGACCCTGCTGTCCTGGAACAAGACCATGTTAATGGCCCGGATAAATATGGTGACAATGTTGATGGTGACCAGGCTTAGAACAGGGTAGAGCATCATTTTCTGCGGAGCAATGTGCTCCCCTTGCATGCTAATCTCACTGAGAGAGACACAAGGCAGGATCAAGAGCAGTATGTAACAATAGAAGAACATGAGCCCTTCTGCCCAGATGGGAAGCCCAGTCTTGTGTGGCTCCCACAGGTTGGCCTGAATGTCTAATATATCCAGCAGGTCCAGGGCCACCCAGAAGAGGCGTCCCCGCAGATCCTCCTTCTTCCTGAAGGTTCGTATGTACTCCATGCTGTCTAAGGCCACCAGCACCAAATAGAGCCCTGGCACACAGATGGATAGGAGCAAGGTCAAGGCCTTCCTGGCCACCGTCTCCAGATTCTTCTTGTCTGCTTTGTAATTCTGAAATATAAAATACAGCTTAATCTCCAGCACAAAGATGTAGAGAAACCACAGGATCATGGCGTAGCCCCGCTTGGCTGTTTTCACCTCAGCCCCCACCCATACTGCCACATAGCGCAGCACAATTAGGAAGCAGATGTCTCCCACCAGGACGATGATGCAGACACCAATTTTCCGTGGCCCTTGGTTCTGCTCCACCAGGTAGGCGTCCATGAAGGCCATGCTGGTCATGATGACAATGGTGGTCAGACACACGTGGCGTTTGTCAGGCGGCGGCAGAACCATGGTGAGGTGAACTGCCCTCCCACTCTCTCTTGCACCTCCTGTTTCACTTCAAGCGCAAGCCTGCATCAAGAGAGGAGGCCCATGGGCTGAGTGAAGAGGCTCATCAGTTATAGATAAAGCACCAAGGCCACCAGGAACAACCCCCACCCCCATAAAAAGTCCCTGAAAGGACAAAGCAATAGTCAATCCCGGTTCTCCAGGGTCTTACATCAGGGTGCTGCAGCAGAGAAATGCACCAGGAATTCCAAGTCACCTTTCATAACAGCTGATCCCAAAGGCTTAAATCCAGTAGCTCTGCTCTTTAGGCAGTAAAGCTGGTCCCACACTGAGCCCTCAGATAGATCCTCCACGACATTGCCTACCACTCTCCAGTGCTGTTCCCAAGGGCTACACAGGGGTTAAACACATGGAGTCCTCACTAAGAAATCTTCTGCCCCATTGTTGGGTTTTCTACTGATGTCAGTAAGAGGGGAGAGAATACCCCTGCATGGCCTGTGGGCAACAAGTCAATATCTCTAATGTGCTTCCTGGCACAAAGCCAGAAATTCTCCTCCAGATCCCTGGAAATCAGATTAATAACCAGGCAAGTGAGTCAGATCTGTACTGCCAGGAGCCAATTCAGGTGTAAGAAAGGCAAAACAGCTCAGGAAATGGCACTTTCCTCCTGGTGAACGGCTCAGGAATCAGAGATTAGGGGCTTCTCACTACCTAAGACGGAATCCCATTTGTATTATCCATGGTGAATCTTCATTGTTCTTCTTGGCATAGTGTTTAAATCCTTCACCTCTGGTTTATCATTCAATGCAATCTGGAAGAGACCAAGAAGGATACTAGTTAAAGGCTTACCGGTTTTAGATAGCAGGAGTGAAAAGATGCATTTATAGACATCTCTCAGCTTCAGAGATGATGTGTAAGCTGTGAGCTGGACTCCCTGCATGTAACTGAGATTCCTATACCCTCAGACTGCCTTACACCTATGTGCACTAATGTTACCAGAGTGTGGGGGAGGCTAATGTCCCTCTTCCCTTCAAGCACAATTTAAATAAGTACTAATATTAGAATGCCTGCCTGTGACTCTGGAAGTGCAAAATATTTTTCTATTCAGGGAGATGCACAGCAGGGTGGTGCAGTTACATGGATTTGCACAGGAAATATGCATCAAATGGCAGAGGAATAGAAGCCTCTTCCTAAGAACCCCAGCCCACAGGTGCTAGAGAATCCCTGCTGGTCTCTATCAGACAGCAACACAGCGTGATGATGCCTATCAATCTACCCTCATTGTGAGCTCAGCTGTAAGAAGGGAGAAGTGGAAGGTCCTAAGGTGTCACAATAACCTAGACAGCTAATGCTGATGGGAAAAGGTACAAAGAGGAGCTAGAGGGACTGAATCTAAATAGGCTATAACTCAAGGACTATGTGAAGTTTATGTGTGGTAAACAGGAACAGTATGAGCATGAAAGTCAATAAGTCAGTATTAGTATATCTAATATTAAGCCCCACTGGTAGACTAAATAATGAGGGGAGGGGCTGTTCTACTACCTTTAGGGTTCTTTACAGAAAAAGACTTTAGGAGAAAAACTGGCTACTTGAGTGACCTTCACCATCATGGTTTCTACTCCTACCATCTCCTAGACCTGGACCTTCTCTGTGCTAATCCTGAGAGGTGGCCTGACCTGACCAGGTCAGAGAGAGGGATTCTAAAGACATCACCACCTCCACTGGCTGTGGCTGAATACCAGCCTCCATCTGGCATGTGGGACTTTGCCAGCTTTGTGTGTTCTTTTCCTTCCCCACTTTATTTCTTCTCTTTCCTATTCCTCTGCTTGTCCCTTCTGTCTTAATAAGAATTTGACTTAGCTTGCCAAGACCATCCATTTTACAGCACTGCTGAGAGCTTGTGGCCCGACAGAGGTAGCTAAACCAGTGCCCTAAACAGCCTGATGCTGGTACGAGTTTGCCAAGTCTCAGCATGGCTAGTCAGATCATATGTCGGGCCTGTGTTTTTCCAGCAGTGAAGTTGCATGTCAGCGTCAACCCCAGAGACAGAAGCTATATTTTCTGCCTTTGCTGTTCTTTTCTTGCCCCTCTTGTTTTGTCTTCTTAGGAAATGAGATCTGATTTAATAACAACAACAACAGCTCCAACCCCTCTCAACTAACATCTTCTCTTCCCTCCCAAATGGACAGTTCTTACCATCTAAAGCAGGGATCTCAAACTCAAATTACCACAAGGGCCACATGAGGACTAGTACATTGGCCCGAGGGCCACCACTGATATCCTTTCATACAAAGATAAAAAGCACCCCCCCACCCCAGGACCTGCCCCCACTCCACCCCTTCCATGAAGCCCTGTCCCTGCCCCACTGCTTTCCCACCCCAATTCCAATCCCTTCCCCAAAGTCCCCACCCCAACTCCGCCCCCCCTCCCTGCCCCTATTCCTACCGCTTCCCCAAATTCCCACCCCCTCAACCCTATCTCTTCTTGGCCTCTTCTCCTGAGCCATGCCCTAATTATCCTGAGGGATTGCACCTGCTGGCCTGAGTAGCCAGCTTGGTATAAAAAGCTGACAGGAAGGAAGCAGGGGGAGCTGAGGAGACAGGAAAGGGAGGAGTTTTGGGCATGAGATCCCTGCTAGTAAGGATGCTAGCAGTCTCTCTGACTGATTGGTCTATGCACATTTGTAAATAGCAGGTGGTGGGAACAAACAAAAGCAATAAAGGGACATGGGTGCTGCACTTCAGTTGGTCTCCGGGTGTTTGTGGAGCAAGAACCAGGGAGAGCCCGGTTACAGGCTGGCACCCATTGAAAACGCAGGATGAAAACATCGCCAAGGGAACAACACCACTTATCTACCTGAAGTGCAGATCAGATTATCCGTCATCTCTGGCAAACAATAGTAGCAGAAAATTGTAAAGGAAAATGGTTGGGGGCCAGGTGTGTGCACCCTGTGAATGTGCCACCCAGCAGATTGCAGAACAAAACATGCTCTCATCCTTGCTCCTCCTGCTCTGATCCTTGCTCCATGTATTAGTGCTTCTATAGAGTCTATGGGATACTAGGACTGTGCTTCATTAACAATAAACCTGGCTGGGTGCCTTTGCTACTAATCAGGTCTTGTGGCCTTTGTGGACAGTTCAGCTGAGGACTGCTATGTCGGCTCTCTGGACATAGCTGAGGCAGTACACAGAAAGAGTACAGACACAGCTGCTAAATGACAACAGAAGTCATTTATTTTGGAATGGGTTACCTAATGAGGTGGTGGAATCTCCTTCCTTAGAAGTTTTTAAGGTCAGGCTTGACAAAGCCCCGGCGGGGATGATTTAGTTGGAGTTGGTCCTGCTTTGAACAGGGGATTGGACTAGATGACCCTTTGAGATCCCTTCCAATCTGATATTCTATTACTGCAATGTCATGCTACCCTCAATGATTCATCAGTTACATAGCTGAACAATCTAGATGTGTGATACACATGAAAGAAGCAACCTTAGGATGGCAATTTGAGTGTCTTGACTACAAATGGAGGCTACAGACTTAGCTAGTAGAGCTGATTCTTCTAGCTCAGGCAGTAAAGGCTTGGGGGTCATCCTGAAGTCTCAGGTTCAATACCTCTTGCTAATAACCTATCTGGTGTGTGGTATTACAGTAGTAGCCATCCACTTTATTTTCTGCCTCTTGTCCCAAGCAACAGGAAGGCTCCATTCTCCCCACCTCTGCAGCAGCAGGACACATGGTCTGCAGTGGTGGCTGCAACCTTGGTACTATTGGTTGCTCCCCATGCTGTAGGATGTCTGCATTCTCAGGCAGGCCTTAGTGCCTTGGTTAGAGTAGGAGCAGTCCCTCCTTTCTGATTGTTCTTCTCAGACTTAGGCAGATGTGACTGCATGGGTTACACATGGGCTGTTCCCTCTCTGAAAGCTATTGTCTTAGGCTCTCTGCAGACTCAGGCAGACACCACTGCATTCGTTACACTTGGCGCATGTTATTAACCCTTTCAGCACAACCACCAGGGCTGGAAACAATTTATTTTAAAGGAACTCAAGTTGAGATTCTGATGTCCTCACATGGTGGGAATCAGGGTCCTAGGCACCTGTGTATTGTGCCTCTGTCAAAATCCAGCTCTGAGGAAATCACGAGACACCATTTTGATGGAGCTAAATAGACTTGTAGACTTTAAGCTCAGAAGGGACCATTATGATCATCTAGTCTGACCTCCTGCACAACACAGGTGATAGAATCTTACCCACCCACTCCTGTAATAAACCCCTAACCTATGTATGAGCTATTGAAGTCCTCAAATCATGGTTTAAAGACTTCAAGGTGCAGAGAATCCTCCAGCAAGTGAATCGTGCCCTATGCTGCAGAGGAAGGTGAAAAACCCCCAGAGCCTCTGCCAATCTGCCCTGGAGGAACATTCCTTCCCAACCCTAAATATGGCGATCAGCTATAACATGAGCATGTGGACAAGACTCATCAGACAGACATCCAGGAAAAAATTCTCTGTAGTAACTCGGATTCCACCCCATTTAACATCCCATCACAGGCCACTGGACATATTTACTGCTAATAATCAAAGATCGGTTCACTGCCAAACTTAGGCTATCCCATCATATCATCTCCTCCATAAACTTATCCAGATTAGTCTTGAAGCCAGATAGGTCTTTTGCCCCAGCTGCTCCCCTTGGAAGGCTGTTCCAGAGGGATACTGACTCTAAACTCTGATGGCACCTTGAATCATGTATGAGTTGATCTGTTTGCCAAATGAACCATTTTATCATCCATTCTATCCTGACAAGTCCTTACAGAATAACGTGTCAAAACACATTATAGCTTCTGGATTACTGGTTAATTGTCGGATGATAATTTGCTTTCTACATAAAGTCATAAAATATTCTTTCTGTTCCCTGATTGGTGACGTATGGTTTATAAATAGCACATATGCCTGAACAAATTATTGAGGTTTCAGATCTGTCAGATAATGGGGGTGGGTGGCTGGGGGGTGGGGTGGGGTTGGGGGTGGATACCAGGCCTATGGAGATTTAGGACACTGACGATATTTTCCTGTCTTCCTTTACACAGGAAAGTGCATTAAACTTGGCTATGTGTATGGAGCCCAGATTTAATAAAAGCCAGTTTCCTTCGTGCTTGAGGGAATGAAAAAGAGAGAAGCTAAATTTATTGTCTGTCTAGCGGAACTGACATGGACGTTTCTCTGTTCCCCTTAATTCCAGGTAATTGCATGTGCATATATGTAGTTATGCCCCCAAGGAACCAAAATAGCTTATAGAATGGGAAACTGGGTCTCAAACAGCAAAAGACTTTGTCACTGGCCAAGACAGAACCTGAATTCTGGTCTTTTGAGTCCCTGGGCAATGCTTTAACCACAAACCATTCCTCCTGCATCATGTGTTCATTGGTGGTTTGCATGCACAGACCTCAGAGAAGCCACTTTCCCTGCATCACACAGCAAATAAGGGGTAGAAGAGGAGACAAACCCCAGTTCTTCTGGGTCTCAGTTTATTTCCTTAGCTTTCTTTGCTGCTGTTGCCTCTTCTTCATTTGCTACACACTATCACTGCACTGAAACGCCATTCTGTGTGACTACTGGCCAGGCAATTCAGCTGTATGTCTCCCGGACAGCAAATTCACCTGCACAGGTGGCAGACTTGTTCCCAGGGGCAGCTCTGAGTAGGCAAAACAAAACTTGGCTCCGTGATATTAGTGCTGTGTGTTCTACCCCCAGCTAGGCTGAGTGTGATCTAGGCAATCTCTGTTATTTTGTCTGATGAATAGGGGACACTGGCCTTGGTCAGAAGGAAGAAGGCCCACAAGTGGTAATGGGAGAGCTGGCTGAAAATGAGAATTTCTGTGCTTCAGGAAAGACTGACATTTCAAAATTTGTTTAATCTTGAATTGGGATGAAAAGTCAAAATATCAACATTTGTCACAGAAGAGAAAGTTCAGAAACATTTCAGTTTTGCATTGTGGAAATGTATTTTGGGGTGGTTCAATATTAACTTGTGCTTCCATGAGCTCCCACAGGGGTTCATGAAACTTGTAGTTTGGGTTTCCCCATACTCTTTTATGGGATCCCCGGCTCTCCCTGGTTTGACAGCGTCTCCTATGATGTAGCATGTTTATTCAACTGCATAACTGAGCTTCAAGCAGAGGCCAGACTGCAACGTATTATGGGAGATGATTGCCAGCCATGGACTGCAGCCCATGGAAGAGAGCGGGTCTATGAGACAGCTGAACAACTCATCTGAGGCAGCTCTATTGCACATAATGAATGTTGAAATGCCCTGAAATTAAACATTTTGATTCAGTTGGACACACTGAAATATTTTGATTTGGGATGACCTGGCCCAAAATAAAACATTTCATTTTGATTTTCCTGCCACAATTTCAACAAAATTGTAATTTTCCCACAGAAAATTGAAATTTTGCAGTGGCTGCATTTTCGATCAAATAATCGTTTCCACGTAAAATGCCCAATCAGCAATTAGAAGGGGAGACATGAACATATGGCTTCCAGATACTCAGTTGACAGTGTTCCTATTCTGCTGGAAGGTAGTTGTTGCAGAGGGTCTCTTAAATGCCTCACAGGAACACTTCACACTGCAAACATTTCACAGGTTGTCTGAAAGTGAATGGAAGGGTCCAGGAGGAACAGCAAATGGAGCTCCCTGTTATGACTGGTACAAGTTTGCAAGCACTGTTCAAAATTACTCATGCACCATGTGAGCTGCAGGCAGCACTTAGCATTGCACTCATCAGCATAAGCATCCTCCTCACACTCCTTGACTGTTCCTTGCTGCCATCAGCGCTGTGATTAGTTCTCTCTTGAGGTTTCAGATAAAAATATATAGCCATTTCTGTAACTGCTTTTTAAACTCCTGCCAGAGTTTACTGAGGATTTGCAGCCGGGGATGGATAATTCCAGATACATTAGGTCTCTCAGGAGGAAATGGTGGTTTCTGCCTTCAAGTATTTCTTCTTGCAAAAGACACTGATTATTTTAAAGGCTGTGTATGCCTCGTAGAGAAGCTCACACCGCCGTTTTATGTAGAAACAATTCTGCTTGTACATCACTGGCTTTGCACTTCCCTTCCTCCATTCTGTCTATCCAGCCACAGCTGCCTCCATCTGGGGAATGGGCAGCTGCAGGAGCAATGGAGGTTTTGAAGAAGCACAAAGCCTCCAAGGAACATCTCATGCTTTAAGGAAAATTGCCCTTGGGCGCAGAAGCAATCAGAAATACCCAAATTATAATTCACTGCAAAACTGTTTCCCAGTAGAAGGGTTCTCCCAGGAGGAGTCAGCAGTGACAGAGAAGGTGTAAGTCCTAAACACAACACCTATTCACAGCAGCAGGACACCCTTCAGTCCTTGTGTGGCTCCCCCTAATGCCCTTGTGGGCACACATGTGACAAAGGTGATGGGATTGCGGGGGCCAGTTAGAAATGCCTGCAGTGCTGAGCCTGAGGTGATAATTGGGAGCATTTGCTATACTGTGACATGCACACTAAAAGCCAAGGAGACAGTCTAGCAATCAAGGCGCAAGTTTGCAGGCCATGGCTGTGGAGGGATACTCAGTACTAGTCGAGGGCTGGAGGCAGTGATGGATGGGAAAGCATTACAGTCATTGAATATGTGTCGCTCGGCTGAGCTACAGTTAAGGAGGAGACAATGCTAAGTAGGCACAGTCCTTCCCTGAGTGTGTAGGCTGCAGGCCAACACACACAGGCTGCCCTGTGCACAGGTACAGGATGGAGCAGGACCACAGACCAATGGCACCCCAGGGTCCCTTCCCTGTGCTCCAGAATTGAGCTCCAGCCAATGACAGGTCTAAGAGGCAGAGCCCTGCTGATACACTATGAAGACAGGTACTGTCCTTCCTGCCTAATAAATATCCCTAACAGAGCCAGCTGGAAACCTTTGACTGAACCATTTTCCACTGGAGAATGTGGCTCTGTCAGAATGAAAATGCTTTGTGAAATTGTTTCAATTTCCCTAAAATCTTGTTTTGGAGAAAAAAATAGAAAAAAGTTCCCGTTTTGAGATTCTGGGAAGGAAACATTCTGATTTCGTATGTTGAAATGACTTTGCCCTATAGCAGGGGTGGGCAAACTATGGCCTGCGGGCCATATCTGGCTCGCGGACTCATTCTGTCCGGTCCCCTGAGCTCCCGTCTGGGGAGGCTAGCTCCTCCCCCCTCCCATGCTGTTTCCCACCCCCAGCCTCAGCACAACGCGCGAGTAGTGCTCTGTGGGGCGGGGCTGCACAACAGCGTATCTGGCTCTGGGCCAGACACACTGCATCGTCTAGTGGATCAGTGCAGCAGTGTGTCTGGCTCTGGGCCAGACACACTGTTCTGAGCAGGTGGTAAGGGAGCCGAGGCAGGGGGTTGGATAAGGGTCAGAGGGTCTCAGGGGGAAGGCAGGGGATGGGGAACAGAAGGGTTGGATAGGGCATGGGCATCCAAGGGGGTCTGTCAAGGGCTGGAGGTGTGGCTAGGGGGCGAGGCAGTCAGGGGACAGGGAGCAGGGAGGTTGGATAGGGAGTGGGGTCCTGGGGGGTGATTAGGGGCAGGGGGGTCTCTGGAGGGAGTAGTCAGGGTACAAGGAGTGGGGAGGGGGTGGATGGGTCGGGAGTTCTTAGGGGGACAGGAAGTGGGAGGGGGTCAGATGGGGGTGGGGACAGGCTGTTTGGGAAGGCACCGCCTTCCCTACCCAGCCCTCCATACAATTTTGAACCCCAATGTGGCCTTCGGGCCAAAAAATTTGCCCACCCCTGCCCTATAGACTGTTTTTAGTTTGTGCAATATAATATAATGTGATATAATTTACAAATTCAAAACTGAAATGGAACATTTTGATATCATCAGAACAAAATGCTTTGATCAACCCAAACATTCTTTTCTGAATTTTCTTCCACAGAGGATTTAGAAATTTTGGGGTTTCATTCTAATTCATAATGAAGCCAAATCTCTAAAACTCAAAATCCTTCACAAACCAGAATGTCCAAACTCTGCACAGCTCTCATCTCTAGTATCCAGCCTCTGCCTCCAGCTTCTCCAACAGGGCTAGCAAGTCGTGAGGAGGAATATACCACCCAATCTAGATGGGTGCTTTTGGATTTCAGACTTAACTTTGAACAACTCACTCAGCAGCAGAAATTCAAACTGCATCATAATCTCATTATTTCCAGTTACTGCCTTCTTTCCACATCAACCCAGACTGAGCAGGATACCAGAGCCAACATCATGGGTTGGAAACAAAACACAGACTCAAAAAAGCAGACAGACCTAGAAGACAAATTACTGCTCTCTATGCAGGTGTGAACAGCAATGTAAGGAAAGTCTCCACACATAAAGTACTTTGATTCCTTGGCAAAATGCAAGTCACCATTGTTAGTCCCATGGAGAGAATTCCAATGCACAGTAATCTGAACACTTGGATGGGCAATTTTATATAGAAACCTAGACAAACGGTATGCCCAAGAAGTCACCAATACAATTAACTAGCTCCAGTCATCTGCTGAAATTCACGTGGGCAAGAAAATCTCAGATAGTTTTGGATTCAGGAATCAGAAATGTCATTCACACCTATGCAAAGGCATACAGAAAGTCTTCCGACTTCATTTAGACTAAAATCCAGCCTATTGGAAGGTATTTATTCAGGATATTAACAATATCAGCAGAGGAGTTCATCATCGCTAGAGTTGAGTGAACTATTTAGAGCACACAATAATTTTGGTTTGTGAATTATACAGGAACAGGTCGTGATGGTTTTTAGAATTAGTGTGTTTGCTTCAACACTTCACCGTATGGTTTGGAGGAAGAGCTTTTAGCCATGTGATTGGTGAACTAAGTAATATGGTTCCTTCTTTGTTTGATTTCAGCATTACAAACAGGAAGCATTTCCCTTCCATTTTGCAGATACTCTACAAACACTCATGATGTTGGACCCTAAAGATTCAACACCTAAAGGCAAATAAAAAGAACCTAAAATGCAGAGGCAGTCCTTAACTGTATGACATTCAACTTATGACGAATGGCACTTACGATGTTTCTGACTTGACGCCCTGATTCGACTTACGACAGTTGGCTTTGATTTTACAATGCTCGGTCCTGCAGTGGAGTGTATTGTAGTTCTGATTTACGACATTTCAATTTATGACGCAATTTAAGTCCAAGGACTGCCTGTATCATTTTTTTAAAAAGTCTCATGATTTTTAAGCCAGTCGCTTTTATTTTGGGTGTCTGACTCCAGATTTTTGAATGATTTAGGTTGACAGTACTGCAGTCATAATTGCCTGACAAATCTGTTAAGTAAATAATAAAAAGAGCATCTCAGAATGGCCACAAGAGATCATTTGGGACAAATAGCTATTTACATGAGTAGTCATCAAACTTTTGCTTCCCGTAAGAATTCTTGCAAATAAAACCCAGCTCACCTGACTGCTCCTAAATAATGAAATTAGAAGGTCAAAGATAAAAAAATCAACAGTTTTGTACTGGAAACCATGAACCTGTGATTGGCTAACACAAGCCTGCTGAGAATGCTCTTGTAGGGGCTCCTGTCCAGAGGCAGTGTTGAGATTTACTCAGAAGCCTTGGCACAGAACAGGTATTTCTGTGATACCTAAACCTCTGCAAATATGTGACTAGCCAAGTATAGACTTAAATCAATATGTTAGATAATAAGTTGCTCTACTGCTAATAACTTATGCAAATAGCAGAACAATTACATTGGCACATTCAAGTGCATTCTGCAACCTTCCTAATCAATAACGGTTTTAACTCAGCTGGCCAAGTGTGTCTGAAAATTCAGTTCCCTAAGTACACACTGTGATAATGACAAAGTGATCCAATGCAATCAGCAAGGGAGCTGAGGTGTGGAGGGGAAAACAGCAATCCCAATCAGAGTATCCAGTCTCGTCAATGAGGAGCCAGAGGAGGGAATGGCACACCTGCGGCGGAGAATAGTCGGCTTGCTCAGTGCTCATGGCCATTTGAGTAAAACAGAACCACATGCTGCAGACCCTCAGCCTGCTAATTATGCTGCATGATTGTTAAGTGTATGTTCCCATGGTGCCAAGTCGAAGGGCAAGGAAATGTGCAAGGTGATGTGTAAGTCACTGATGTGTGCTCCAGGTTCCCACTTCCGTGCTGATTCACAGAGCCTATGACGTATTACAGCCCCTAGCTACGGAGCCACTGAACGAGCTCATACTTTTAGCTCTGGAGGTACCCCGTGTGTCAGTCAGGATGGCAGCCACCACAAATGTACACTGGAAGACATGAGTTCAGATGCCCCTACAAGCTCTGGATGAGCTGCAGTCAAAGGCCGGCTCTACACACCATACTTCATACCAGTATAAATCTAATGGTAAGGGTGTGATGCAGTTAACGTAAGCTCTAGTGTGGCTGCAGTTATACCAGTATAAAGGTGCTTTATCCAGGCTAGTTACACTGCCTGTATAGGATTAGATACAAGGCACCTTTATTCCGATATAATGGTGTGCACATCGGGGAACTGAACTATATATATTTGACTTTTGAATGTCATCTAATTTCACTGGCTCCCTTTGAAAATCTCACCCTCAGTGCTCGACACTGCTCCCAGTGAGTAAACAATAAAAGTCACATTGACTTTGAAGGACACAGAAGCTTCAAGGAGCGCTGCTGCCATGGGGCAGACTTTTTAGAAAGTGAATTAGTGCTAGTAAATTGTCAGTGGCCATCTTTGATCTGCAGCTCGGTTTCTCTGTCGCACAGCCAAACAGTTAATTCAGGAGACTGGGAGTCAGGTCTAGAAATGGCTAAAAAATCAAAACTTTACTTGTGAAAAATTTCACGGGAAACGTATCCTTTTGACTAACTGAAAAACTTCAGTTTCCTGAGGGAAATTCCTCAACAAATTGAAAGCAAAGTTTTCATTTTATTTAGTTTTGAGACACTTCAAAATGATGTTTTTTGTTTAGTTTTGACTTTAAACATTTCCTTTCAACATTTGAAAAATAAGCATTTCAATTTTCCATTTTCAGTTTTTGGATTTTTAGATTTGCTTCTTTTCCCCTTTTCTTTCCCCTTTTTTCCACTAGAAAACAGGGGAGGAAGATAAAAAAGAGGGAGAAAAGTAAGGGGAAATCAATGTTTGCATTTTTTTTTTTTACTGCTTTTGAAAAGCGAGGGAGAAAGAAGGAGGGAGAGGGAAAAGGTCCAATTCCTCCAAATAAATCTTTCCCTGGACATTTGAATGACTCAATGAGTCAGACGACACTGGGCGGGGTGGAGAAGTAAAAGGGTAGAAAAAGCAAGGCCGTGTTTTCATTGGCTGGTTTGATTTTCAAGACAAGGCCCCAAGCTAGCAGGATAATTGGTTACAGGTGCACAGCAACAGTCTGGTGTAAGATTCAGGTCGATGTAATTGCCGTCGTCCCAGTGTTGGGTTCGTTCCTCCCTGGAGACGTGATGCAGAGCAGCAAGGAGGGGCATTGTTTGAAGAGGGAGATGGCAGCAGCATGAACCCCATGACAGGGCTTTGGATACCACAAGAGCTTTTCTTCTGCCCCTTGACAGTTGAGCTCAATCTTCGCTTCAGACAGCTAAGCTAGCTCCAGCAGCAGGAGATGGCATGTGGCAGGATACGTTACTGACAGGGGTCAGGGGTGTCAGGTTCAAAGCTTCATGCTCTTCTGTGGATTTCCAGCTCGATTCAGTCTGGGAATGATGATTTCCCACGAGCAATAGAACTCTCAGCATGTGCGACCCAGGCACCACTCTCCCTCATTGGGCTGGGGGGTTTGTGCTTGTAGCCACATGTGGCAGGGAAGGCTTGTTGTGTGAGGATTTGCAGACTTGTGGTGTCCTCAGCTGTGGTTGAAGCTTGGGGCAGATAATCCACAAGGCTGCAAATCTGTTTCAGGAAGCTAGGGGGTAGAGAGAAGCAGGGGCGGCTCTAAGGGTTTTGCTGCCCCAAGCGTGGAAGTTCCGCGGCAAAACAGAGGGGAGGGGAAGTTCATCTCCCAGATAAACTCTATACACCAAGGAACAAGCCTGCTTTGCCTTCCCCTTGCACCAGTAGCTGGACTGGAAGGAATCCGATAGCCCTTTCCCACATCCAGCTGGTGTGGGCCTGATCCCGAAGTTATCACTCTGACTTTCTCTGGCCAGACTCCCGTTGAATCCTGGATGGACTGTGGGCCTTGCCATTCCAGGAACTGCTATGTGACTGAGAAGCTGTGGCTGGCCAGGGACTGGAAATGCATCTCCCACTTCTCAAAGGCAAGTGCTGACAGGAACCAACAAAAAGAGAAAGTTGAGAAGAGCTGTGTGCAAAGGTATAGCAACAGCTGAGCTGACTGCAAAAGATAGTCTCATTAGTGGCACCAAATGGCTCCTGAACCCAGCTCTACCTGGCAAATTAGATTCAATTATTTCAGTGATTTCAATTCTGCTATTAAAAACGAGAGAAGCAAAACCCTACAGAACATATGTCACCCAGTTAGCCAGGATGCGTAGAGTCATTTTCCCTTTAATTGTCTTGGTTTATTCCAGCTTTACTGGATGTAAATCTGAAGCCCCCTTCATTTAGCCTTTCATCAGTGAAATGAACTGATTCTTGTAGGCCTCAGACAATCTTCTCCACTGGGTTTATCTTCAGATCCTGTTCCTGCCTCAGCGCTATGCTCTGAGCAGCCGTTCAGCACTCAGGCAGGAAGAAGTGGCAGCCTAGTCTAGGTGGAAAGTCGAACAGCCCCTGGAGAGGCAGGTGGTCTGTGGTCCTACCAGGAGGCCATATTTTACCAGGGACACACATTAGCTTTACAAAGGCGCTGCACTCTGCACTGAAAGCCATTTTTTGGGGGGACATTAGAGTGTGCCCAGGCATGGCATTTTAGGAGCTGTTCTCCTGGCATCAGTGGGAGTTTTGCCATTGACGTTGGTGGGGCCAAGAGCTGAAGCTTGCTCCACACTGCAGCAATCCAGGTCAGTGGATCTGCACAGGAGCCCATCCCTGACCTATGGTCAATGCCTGGGCAGTGGAGATTCTCTACGGATTTTGTTCTGTTCAGAGCCTTATTTCCCTTTCACCTGGTGCTAACATGGCCCCATGTGTTCCAATGGGATTAGGTTTTACCCCAGCACTGGGGGGAGGAGAACCTGGAACAAAAATCCAATGGCTTTTGAGTCCTGCCTTTCCCCCAGGGAATGAGCAGTAAGGCTAAGAGGAGTTTGGGCCCTGAGTCTGAGGGATCCTGCAGCAGATATGTCCTTACCCTTTGTGGCATTTCCTTTCTGTCTGGTGCCATCTCCAAGTGATACCAAAGACCCCGCAGTAACAGGAAGGACGGCGTTGTGACGAAGGCATGGGCCGGGGGCCACAAGGTATCCAGGTTCATTTCTTGACTCTCGGTGACTTTGGGCATGTCACTTGCCCATCTGTGAAATAGGGATAATGGGACTTCTGTACCGTACCAATGTTCTGTGATGAGAAATTCCCAGCTATTTACTGCATGGAGGACTGGGCTGAGCTGGTAGCAAGGATTTCCACATTTGTTTTCACTCTGAATCAGGACAGAATGTTGAATTATCAGCATTCATCTCAGACCAAAGCAAGCATCAGCTGGGAAATGTTTCTTTGTCAGGCAGTGTTGAATTGTGCCCACCTGAGCTGCTATAGTCACCGCTGACCCTCACTCCCTTCCCAAGGAATCCATTGTGTTCTGGGCTGTATGACCCCTCCCCTGGGATGAGCAGGTAAGCTTTTGAGTTTGGCCATACTCAGGTCCAACCTCCCAGGCTGCCATTAGGCTGAGCTGCCACTGTGCCTTATGGGCATTGTAATCCAGGTGCCACATGCCCCATTTTCTCTTATGGGGAAGGTTACATCTTCCACAATGCACCATGTTGGCAAATGGGACATTTCGATGGCAAATTCCTGACCAGCCCAAGTGATGGGCACCATAGAAACACCTAGACAGATGTTACAACAACAACAACAACAAAACAGTTGATGAGTAGTTTTTCCAGCTGCTCTTTCCATTCTGAACGTGATTTCTTTGAATGGTTTCAACAAGCTCTGCCATGCACAGAGTCTCTCTCCTTCACTATACATATGGTTCTGCCTTCCCCTCTGCCCGGTCCTGATGGCTAATAGTGTCTTGTTGCTTTGACGGAGATTAAACAAAGCTACAGCAGTTTTCCAGGTGACAGTATTACTCACAATTCAGTTGATTGAATTTCTGGGAAACAATCTATTAATGATAAAGCCACCTACTCTCTCCAGAGGTCAGAGCTGAACAGTGGTGATAATTGCTTCTATTTCCTGTGACTGATTCAATAATTTGAAGTCCCTGATCACTGCACTCCTCTGAAAGAAAAAACATAAATCCTGTTCCCCCAACGACCAGACAATCACTCAGATCCACTTACCCACTCTGGACACCATCACTGAACACCTGCTTTCACGCTAGTCAGTTTAGAAATTCACTGCACAAAACTGAAAATAGCCACAGATTTGGGGACTCTTTGAAATTTCCCATTCAGCTCCACATGGTTTCTTCCAGAATTCACTATGACCTTCCCTAAATCCTCATCCTTTGCATGAACCATGGATGCGACTTTCACAGGTTTGAAACCACAATTTGCACCTTACAGCTCCTGATCCCATTTTCAGCAGAGACCTTTTCATGCTAGTGAAATAGAAATGATGCACAGCTGACATCAGAAGGCAATTATTGCTGATGAATAAAAAAACAACCTTTTGTCTCTTTTGTGAGTAAATTCAGAGGTAGAGTGGATTGCTTTTCAAAACAGTACAGTATAGAGGGCAGGAAGCAAATGGCAAGTGTAATAGGGTGAGAAGGAGCAGCTCAAGCTGATGGGAATAAGCCTCAAGGAGAAGACGACTTTGGAAGACAGAGCCTCAGGTGGAAGGAATGGGGCCAGCGGGGATCAGAGTGGAAGAGCCTTTTTGTACCTCAACTGTGAATGGAACATTTAAGAGAGGCCAGGTCCCTGGGGAGCCGTTGATCACTGCCTGTTTAGCCCGATGATCTAGCCAGCTTTCTATCCAACTTATAGTCCATTCATCCAGTCCAGTCTTCTTTAACTTGCTGGCAAGAATACTGTGGGGGACCATATCAAAAACTTTGCTAAAGTCAAGATATATTACACACACTGCTTTCCCCATATCCACAGAGCCAGTTATCCCATCATAGAAGGCATGATTTGCCCTTGGTGAATCCATGTTGACTGTTCCTGATCACCTTCCTCTCTTCCAAGTGCTTCAGAATGGATTTCTTGAGGATCTGCTCCATGACTAATACAGAACTGTCCAAATACTAGTAAGCTCCTGGGACATGATCAGGAATTAAATTCAGATCATCTCAGTCCCAGCCCTGTGTCAAAATCATAAGAGTGTCCAATACACAGCACAGGGTCAAGTCTAGCTGGCATACTTCTTATACTTAGATTGTAAATTCTTCCTAGCAGTAACCCTCTCCGTGTGCTGTATTTGTATGGCCTACCACAATGGGTCCTGGCCCATAGCTGGGGCTCCTAGGCACAACCAGAGAACAAATAAATAATAATGCTAATCATGAATTGTCTGTGGCGTGGAACCATTTGAGTCAACTAGTTTTTGCCAATTTGTAAGGGGGTGCAAATTGGGAATGCGAATGAAAGGAGTTACGTTGGCAGAAAGAGGTGCCAGAAATATGAATGAAAATTGTGACTCTGTGCATCTGACAGCTCCAGTGTTTCACATGCACCGACAGTGGCCAGTGAGACAATGGGAGTCACGATGGAATGAACGATCAAGGCCATGGTCACTGAATCTCCAGACTTGGCTGCGATGGGATCAGACCCCACAGGCTCACAGCTTGTCTCATTCTGACAGATGCTCAACATCTTTCCAGTGCAAATCTCAACTCCCTCTCCCCCAGCTATCTGCTGATCCCTTTCCTTGCTGAAGCTTTTGCTAGAACATAAATGAGGTCCACTTTCACTCGCCTTCTCCAACACACTCTCTCTGAGTACACTGGGCCACTGCTAGAAAGACGTGGGAAGATGAGGTGTCTGCAGGCCAGCGCGGATAGCTCGCTCCATGTCAGAGCCCAGCCCCCTGACATGGGTGTGCACAACACATACCTGCCAATGGAGCAAGTGAGCATTCACCATGCTGCTCCTGGCGGGTAAGCTGGCTGTTCTGAGTGCATGTGTGCACGGGCTGCTTGCTTATTTACATTTCATGGCTTTCCCCTGTGAATCCCTCACCACCCTTTTTCTGGCACCTTTGCTTCTCCCTCTCTGTCACTCTCCTCACAGTCACTCCTTGGTTCTTAGATACTAGTCCCTTTGTCTGGGCTGTAGGCAGAGAGTAGCCAGAGCAAGAACACAGAGCACACAGATGATGTTACAGTAAGTACTCAGCATGTTTTCTGCTGACAGAGATGGAGACCTGCAGCCCAGAAGTAAGCCTAGGGACAGAGGAGATACCCTACCTGGGCCATCAACACTCTCTTGCCATTCAAGAATTTCTCCTTCTAGAAAGCTTTCCTCAAAGCACTTCACAAATATAGATTAGCTGAGCCTTGCACATGCCCAGTAAGTGTCCCTCTTAAAGCGGAACAGACTTCCTCGGAGTCACACAGGAAGTGTGGCAGAATTAGGAAGAGAAGTCAGGAAACAGAACACCCACACCAGAAACAATGACATGGGTGGAGGATAGGTGCTTTTCCTCTACACCTGGCTAGGGCTGGCTGCTGGGGCTTGGTTGTGCTTGGTCAGTTAAAAGGATCTGAAGAGTTTAGGAGTGGGGGTTGTCCACAGAGACATAGACAGTGTTGGCCACTGTAGCTGGTCAAAATCTTTTCAGCAAATAGTAAATTTGCTAAGAAATGCATTTTTGGGGTACTGAAATTATTTACGAATTTGGGGCAAATTCAACAAACCATTTTGGTCTTGATTTTTTGGGGGGGAGGGGAATATGTTGAAAGATTTTGATCTGACACTTTCAAAATGAACTATTTTGACATTTGGTTTTAAATCAACATTTCTGTCATAAATATAAAGGGAAGGGTAACAACCTTCATGTATGCAGTAACATAAAATCCCTCCTGGCCAGAGGTACAGAATCACATACCCGTAGGGGGTTCATTGGTTTAATTAATGTAGTTGGCACCTGACCAGAAGGACCAATGGAGAAAGAAGATACTTTCAAATCTGCGGGGGGTGGGGGGGAGATTTTGTTTGTGCTCTTTGTGTTGTTCTTTCTTGGGACAGACAGAGAGAGACCAAGCAGGTAATCAGCTCCTACTGAAATGATACGTCTAAAATTATAGAAATTGTAACTAATTGCGAGGAATGCGTTAGATTATCTTTTGTTTTAGCTTGTGAATTTTTCCTATGCCAAGAGGGAGGTTTATTCCTGGTTTTGTAACTTTGAAGTTGAGTCTAGAGGGAAATCCTCTGTGTTTCAAATCTTTTTATTACCCTGTAAAGTTATCTTCCATCCTGATTTTACACAGGTGATTCTTTTACTTTTTTAAAAAATAAAATTCTTCTTTTAAGAACCTGATTGATTTTCAGTGCCCTAAGAACCAGAGATTTGGTCTGTGGTCACTTTGTTAACATTTTGGTTGAGATATTATTCTCCAGCCTCCCTAGAAAAGGGTGTGAAGGAGTTTGTGGGAATATTTTGGGGAAACAGGAATTCCACGTGGTCCTTTTCCTGAATCTTTGTCTAAATCACTTTGTGGTGGCAGCAATACCATCCAAGGACAAAGGAAGGAATTTGTGCCTTGAGGAAGTGTTTAACCTAAGATGGTGGGATATAAGATTAGAGGGTCTTTCATGCAGGTCCCCACATCTGTACCCCAGAGTTCAGAGTGGGGAGAAAACCCTGACAGTTTCATTTCAAAATGTCACTTTGAATTGACATTTTGCTTCAAAATGATTGATTCAAAATGATTCATTCAGCCCAAAGAAATGTTGTTTGCTTGTTGAGTCAATACATTGAAAAAAAAGTCCATTTTAATTTAAAACTAACCAAATCTGAGATTTTTCAGTTTGGTCACCAAACTGAGATTCTGTGCTTTACTCAGCTTTGTTGGTGACAGTTCTGGCTGGAGCGTTTGACCACCTGTCTGTTTTAACTTGTGCTCTGAAAGTGGGGCTACTCTGGTGCAAATGTAGCAGCTACTTTTGTTCATCCTTGTTCAAGGTAATAATAGCATCTATGTGCAGCATATGAAGGACAATAAACTAAGAGAGATTATCCTGAGCTTCCCAACAAGGACATAACCTGCTTCCTAATTATTATTATTACATGTTATTTAATGTATAATCATATGCCAATATCGAGTGAAGTTGCATAATTTGCCAAGAATCTGCCCAAACTCCAATCTGCCCAAAAACAATCCAGCCGGGCCAGATGCACTGAGTGTCAAGTAGGTATAATTTGGCCTTAAATATGCTGATTAAATTTCTAATTGGCACTTTACAATCACTGTGCTATTATTCTGCTTACTTTAGATTTATACTCCCCAACAGATCATGCAACTACCTGCATCTCAGTGTTGTACCACCTGCTAGTATTGTGTTCACATTGTATGCACTCGGAATGGCTTACTTACTGTAAGAGTAACTCTTGAAATGATCACCTAGTGATTACACAGTGAGTGCTGTGGAATTGCTCACTTAATGTAGAGTGCAAATCCCTGAACAACTGACTGAACAACCTCCCTTTCCATCTGAACATTTCATGTTTTAAACTGACAGCCTGCATCTGCAGCTGAACAAGATGAGCACTTGCGGTGCAGTGTGCCCATGCTATGCATGCTCATTTGGTTGTGAGTTTGACTTACTACCTGTGCACAAAACCAGTATAGTCACACCGCCCACTGGATAGCTAGTCCACAGGTCCCAAACAAACCCCTCAAAGAAGTGGCTCATGGGATAGTTGGAAAGGCTGCTGGGAGCCCAAAGGGGACTGTGGGAGAAGGGGTCAAACGTCCATAATTCCCAGGGAAAATGTGTATTTCTGGGTCCTTTTTCTCAAAATGGAGGCCTGGATGAAGAGTCAGATCTCGCTTGGTGCTCAGCAAGAAAAAGCGCTGTTGCCTGAAGGAGCATCTGAAAAGGGTGTGTGAGGCAGCACGCTCTTGGAATAAGGTGTACGTTTTTAACATGCATTTGGAACAATGTACCAAGGGTTGTGGTGGAGTTTCCATCACTGGTAATATTTGGGGGATCTAACCTATGTCATACATGAGGTCAAACGAGATGATCAGCGGTCCCTTCTGGCCTTGGAATTTACAGGAGGAGAAAAACAGTGTCCCTCTGCATGCCCCAAAGCAGAGCCTGCCTGCTCTTTCATTCTTCTCCCACTTTGGTGCATCATTGTTTTGGCTATGTGATCTCAGAGGCATGCCCCCTTGGCTGAGCTGTAGGGTCTGGTCACAACATGGCTTGCAAGTGTCACAGAGTCCCCGGGGCGATGGTCTGGAACTGCTCCCTGTGAAGCCAGTCAGGACTTTGGGGGCGGGGAGGGGAAGCTTCTTCTCCGTAAACAACCAGTCTCCAAGGCTAGGAGCTTCACAGCTTACAGCTTCCACCTTCCTGGGTCTGACCTCCAAGCATTCAGCACCTTCTGCCCCTCCGTGCGCTTCCCCCAGCGAGCCCGACCAGGCGGAGTCCTGGGGGAGCCCGTGGGTCCTGCACCCCAACTCCACAGTCAGGCGTGACTCTTAGCCAGCCAGTAAAACAGAGGTTTATTAGATGACAGGTACCTGGTCTAACACAGACCATGCAGCGAACGCGACCCCTCAGCTGGATCCATTTTGGGGCCAGGGAGCCAGGCCAGCCTGCCTGAAGCTCTCTGCCTCTTCCCAGCCAGACCCAGACTGAAACTCACCCCCGAGCTCATCCCCTGCTTCCTTTGTCTCCTTCCCGGGCAGGAGGTCAGGTGACTTCTTCCCCCCACCTGGAGTCAAGTTACAGCTTCAGGTACGGACACCTTCACACAATAGTCAGAGGAGCCATCGAGAGCATTTCTATTCCCTCACAGCGAGGAAAGCTGGTGAGACACTTTCGCTGGAATAGAAAATGCAATTTTGCCAAAATCAAAGTGTTTTGTGGAATCGTTGATTTCCATGACGTTTTTGATGAAAAAGTGTTGAAATGAATTGTAGTAGTGCTGAAATGTTTTGGTTCAGTAAGGTAAAAATGTTTCTTTTTTTATTTTATCATTTCATTTCGTTGCCTGGGTAGTTACTCAGGGTTCAGGGCAGGTTGTACAGCCTGCACTGACGTGTCACTACTCCAGTAACCATGCTCGGTAGATTAAAACTAGCTTGCCTATGTGTCCACAAGCTGCAGTCAGACCCTGTGAATACCGGGTAAATATACCCTCTGGTTAGATTGTTATATATAATAATAATTTTATATTATATAATAGCTTATAATAATATATTTAATTATATGCATTATATAAAACATAAAACATGTTATTATATGTTTTATAGTACAATGCTTCAACATGATCAGAACAAAATATTTTGATGTTTCCAGATCAAATTTTTTCAGAATTTCCTTTCCAAGAACATTTTTGAAGTTGTGACTTTTTGTTCTGATTTGGAATGAAAACAAATGTCAAAATATTGGCCTTTCCTGTGGGATGGAAATTCCATTTTCTTACTAGCTCTACTTGACAACATGAGGAATAAGAAACTTCAGGGTTAATAATAACTATAGTGATGGCTTATCCATCCCTGGGACTACCAAAGACAGAGAAAAAAAGTGTGATCATTTCTGGTCACATTTGAATTCCTGGGCCTTCCTGCAATGGGCTAAAGCTGGTGTGAACATCAAGGTAGCTATATGGAAGAGAGGAGAGGAATACTCCAGGAATTGGAGCCATGGGTGGCATTCAGTTCAAAGGGACCAGAGATATTTGCTTATCACAGGCAAGCAGGATATTTGACAACATCTGTGCGCAGAGGGGTCCCAGCAAGGGAATGAGCAGGTCTGTCTGAGAGTGCTACACATGCTGCCTTCCCTTCTCCTATTCTCTCCCCGGCCCCTTCAGTGCAGTTCTGCTCCCTCCACCTCTCTGAAGCCACCCTCACCGAGTTCACTAATGATCTCCCCAGCTGTGTCTGTTTCCCTTTCTCGCCTTGGCTGTCTCTCTCCTCTTGGCTTCTGGGACTGCATTGTCCACACTACATCTGCTGCAGTGGCACCTCTCTGAGGGCTTGGTTACACTGGCCCTTTATAGCGCTATAAAGCCCCCACGAGTGCTATAACCTCCTCCCCGTCCACACTGGCAAGGCACGTAGAGTGCTATAACCGCTGAGTTATAGCGCTATTGTTAATCCACCTCCACATGGGGAATAAGGGCTGTAGCGCAGCTGCTGTAGCGCTACAGCAAGAATGTGGACACCCACTGCGCATTAATTGGCCTCCAGCCCGTCCCATAATTCCCATTCGAGCCACTCTGGTCATCACTTGCAAACTCTTTTGTCCTGTCCTCAGGTGACCACACGTCAGACCCGCCCTTTAAAGTTCCAGGGAAATTTGAAAATCCCCTTCCTGTTTGCTCCAGCCAAGCGTGGCATGCTCTCAGGGAATCCTTGCAGGTGATCATTCTCATTGATCTGATTGATTGCGTGGTGTGATCTCAGGGAATCGTTGCAGGTGATCATTCTGATTGATCATCATGACTCCACGTGCCATGCCTCCTCGCAATAGGCGATCCCCAGCATGGAGCAATAGCGAGGCGCTGGACCTCATCAGCTGTTGGGGGGAAGAGGCTGTTCAGTCTCAGCTGCGGTCTAGCTGCAGGAATTTAGATACCTATGGGCAGATATCACGGGCGTTGGTGGAAAGAGGCCATGAGCGGGACACTCTGCAGTGCCGTGTTAAGGTAAAGGAGCTTAGGAATGCTTATCGCAAAGCCTGCGAGGCAAACGGCCGCTCCGGGGCAGCCCCGGTGACTTGCAGATTTTATAAGGAGCTGCACGCGATACTTGGTGGTGATCCTACGGTCACTCCATCGACCACCATGGACACTTCCCAGCCCACCAGTGAAGTGGGGGGGGGGTGAAGAGGAGAATGAAGAGCAGGAGGATGAAGAAGAGGAGGAGGATGAGGACGAGGCGGCAGCAACCCAGGGCACGGAGGAGTCCCTGGACGCATGCAGCCAGGAGCTGTTCTCAAGCCAGGAGGGCAGCCAGCCACAGCGTCTGGTGGTTGCAGGGGCCAGCTCAGCAGCGGATTGCGGAGGTAAAGCTGCTTTTCTATGGGGAAGGCTGGCAGCTTGGGGTGGAAAGGGATGCTTGCATGCTTGCCTACATGTGGAATAGAGCATTGATATAGTCTATCACTTCGCGGTAGTCATCATCAGTAATCTCTTCAAAGGTCTCAATAAGAGCGCTTGCAATGCGCCTGCACAGGTTTCCCGGGAGAGCCAGCGTGGTCCCCGTCCCGGTCACTAGTCGCCGCCACTGTGCTACAATGGGTGTGGGGAGCATTGCTGCACATAGGCAAGCTGCATATGGCCCTGGGCAGAAGCCGCATCTCATTAAAATCCCTTCCCTTTGTTCCTCAATGACTTGAAGCAACGAGATATCTTCCAGGACAAACACCTATGGAGAATGTTGGAACAGTGTTCAGAGTAGGGCTCCTGCCACTTCCCGGCACTCCACCCCCCCGCCACAGCTTTTCAGGGCAGGGAAGAAATCCTTCCCCCTGCCTGCTGCTCAGAGTGGGGCTCCTGCAACTTACCGGCACTCCCCACCCCCTCCCCCGGCACAGCTTTTCTGGGGCAGGGAAAAAATCATTTCCCTTGCCTCTGGAGTGCACTCACCATGGCAGGGGCTCCGTTGCTGTATCTGTGCTCTCCGCGGGACAGGCAAACGGGGAATGCGGGGGAATCATAGGCATGTCTGCTCTTTACAAGGGAACCACTGTTAAATGTATCTTTTTATTTTAGAAGGGTCGTCCTTGAGCCCTGTGCCATCGCTCTTATCAACAGCTGAGAAGCTGAGGCGACTGAGGAAGCAGCCACGAAGGAGCAAAGAGGCTCTTGTACAGCAAGTAATGCAACAGGCTGTAATGGAGAATTGAGTTGCACAGAGGTGGAGGGAGAACGAGAGCAAGTTGAGGGAGAAGGCGCTGAAGGAGAATGCGATTCACCGCCGGAAAAGCACCGATAAGCTGTTCTCATTACTGCAGCTTCAATTGGAGACTATGCAGCAGATTGTTACTCTTCAGGAGGAGAAGCACCGCGCTCTCCACCCCAATTATCATTTGCCCCAAATCCCTTCCCCTTCTGTGCCTCAGTACCCTCCAGGCCACTATCATCAGCTATATGGTTATCACCATCCACAGCTGCCTCCAACCCCTCTGTTTTCACCGAACAACCCCCAAACCCTGGACCATTATCCACTGCAGTCAACCCCTAATAACATGCCTTACTGCCCTCCGCAAATGGGGCTCGGGGGACATGGCCACTGTGAGGGCACTGGAGACTCAGAGACCTGGACATATTCCGATCTCTGACTGACCCCATGCCACCCCCATTGCACCTCCCCCGGCTTCCCCCTCACACGCATCACAATATTTTCTTTCAGCAACCGAAGTACCTGTTCAATAAATGAATTGTCTTCTTAATAAATGGGTTTCTTTATTAAGTGTACATACATTATTACAGGCTACAGAAAAGCAAATGCCTGTTCCTATTAAAAGAATGCTCCCTCCCTCCCTCCATCTGCACCTCACTTTAGAACTGGCTTTCAGCCTCAAAATGCTCCCTCAAGGCTTTCCTGATCCTAAGAGCCTCACGCTGGTCCCCTCTAAGAACCCTGCCCTCTGGCTGGGCGTATGTGGCCTCCAGGCGTTGAACCTCCGAGGACCATGCCTGAGTGAAGCCTTCGCCCTTCCGCTCACAAAGATTATGTAGGGCACAGCATGCGGAAATAACCGCGGAGATACTACCCTCGGCCAAGTCTAGCCTCCCATAAAGACAGCACCAGCGTGCCTTGAGACGCCCAAAAGCACACTCCACAGTCATTCGACACCAGCTAAGCCTGTAGTTGAACCTTTCCTGCCTGCTGTCCAGGCTCCCTGTGTAGGGTTTCATGAGCCAGGGCATTAAAGGGTAAGCGGGGTCACCAAGAATCACTATGGGCATTTCCACTTCCCCCATGGGGATCCTCTGGTCTGGGAAAAAAGTCCCGGCTTGCAGCTTCATGAACAGGCCGGTGTTGCGGAAGATGCGTGTGTCATGCAGCTTTCCAGACCAGCCAGCGTTAATGTCAGTAAAACGCCCACGGTGATCCACAAGCGCCTGGAGAAGCATGGAGAAGTACCCCTTTTGGTTAACGTACTCGTCTGCTAGGTGGGCGGGCACCAGAATAGGTATATGGGTCCCATCTATCGCCCCTCCACAGTTATGGAAACCCATTTCTTCAAAGCCAGCAACAATGTCATGCACTTTACCCAGAGTCACGATTTTTCGTAGCAGGATGCGATTAATGGCCCTGCACACTTGCGTCAGCACAACTCCAACGGTCGACTTTCCAACCCCAAACTGGTTGGCCACCGATCGGTAGCTGTCTGGTGTAGCCAGCTTCCAAATTGCGATAGCCACCCGCTTCTCCACCGGGAGGGCAGCTCTCAATCTGGTGTCCTTGCGCCGCAGGGCGGAGGCGAGTTGAGCACACAGTCCCATGAAAGTGGCTTTTCTCATTCGAAAGTTTTGCAGCCACTGCTCATCGTCCCAGACTTGCATGACGATGTGATCTCACCACTCGGTGCTCGTTTCCCGTGCCCAGAAGCGGCATTCAACGGCCGTGAGCATGTCCGTTAATGAGACAAGAAGCTTTGTGTCAAACGCATTCACCACTTCGATCTCGTCTTCAGACTCATCACTGTCATCCTGCATGTCAAGGATTAACTCCACTGCACACACAGATGTGCTGGTGACAGTCGTCAGCATGTTCCTCAGCAGTTCTGTATTCATTGCGGCACACGACAATGGAAGACGGAGCGCGCCTTGCTGAAACCGTTGAAAGATGGCGCCGGAGATGGAAGGAAACACAGGGACTGCTGGGATATGCCAAAAAGCATCATGGGTAGTTGAAACAGGATACAGAATGCCCTGCAAGTGATGCCCCCCCTACCACAAGGCATTGCGCCAGATCAGGAAGAGGTGTACTGTGGGATACATGCCCTAATGCGCTGCTCTTAATGCCGCATTAAGTGCCGCAAATGTGGCCATGCTATAGCGCTGGAGCATCTCAGTGTGGACATACAATAGCGCTATTCATATTACTGTATAAGGGGACCACTATAACCAATAGCGCTATAATCTTGTAAGTGTAACCATGCCCTCAGAGGCAGTACCTAGGGTGATGGAAGAATTCTTCCCTTGATCTTGTTGCATCTACACTGCACACAGTGTGAAATATTTCACAGCCCTGAGCAATGCGGCTGGGTCAACCGAATATTTAGCCATAGGCCAGGCTTTAGCCTACTGCAAAGGGATGCTGGCTTAGCTACATCAGCTAGGTGTGCGAACCAAATCCCTATCTACTCCATGCCTCTCCCATTGTGCACAGTCTGATGTCTTTGCCAACCCCTTGGGAGCTCCCTTTGGCAGCTCACATTCCCGTGCTAGAGGGAGTGTATGTTCCTAAAGTGTATTTACAGAACAGAGCCAGAACACGGTCCCTGAGGAACATATACACCAAGTGTGAGACATCACATTCAACCTGCCATTACAGGAAGTGCTAACAACACCTCTAGGACAGGCGAGGGAAAGGAGAACAAGCTGATGGTTCAGATCCCAAGAGTCCCTGTTCATCCCCATATGGATAAAGACAAGGATGAAAGAGCAAGCTTTGTAGCAAGTGGGAGGGCTGAACCGGGGGAGGGAGATGTACAAAGAGGCCAGTGGTTACGAGGGGCAGCAGAGGCTGCATGAGCGTCAGCATAGGGTACATCTACACTGGGATAAAAGATGCATGGCACAGCCCCAGCCAACTGACTTGGGTTCGTATGCTATCACATTGCAGCAGGGAGCTTGCCCAGCAGAAGCAGTTAAAGTGAAGGTCCTATTGTCCTACAGGGAGAAGCAGGGATGTGGCATATACCTGAGCTCATCATAATTACCATAGGTAGGGCCAAACAGGGGCATTTGGGACAGAGATGCACTGCCTTGTGGAAATCTCAAAGGGGATTGCACAATGGAGACAGTCACTCCAGATGCACCCCATCAGATGGGGGTGAGGGGCCACGTCTGTACCTGCTAAAGCAGGGGTGAGCAAACTTTTTGGACCGAGGGCCATATCAGGGTGCAAAACTGTATGGAGGGCCAAGTAGGCAAAGCTGAGCCTCCCCAAACAGCCTTACCCACTGCCCCCTCCCACTTCCCGCCCCCTGACTGCCTCCCTCAGAACTCCCAATACATCCAACTCCCCCGCTCCCTGTCCTCTGACTACCCCCTCCCAGGATCCCTGGCCCTAACCGCCCCCCTGGGACTCCATCCCCTATTCAACCTCCTGATCCCTGTTCCCTGACTACCTGCATCCACATTCCTGCCCCTTGACAGGGCCCCCAGGACTCCCATGCCCATCCAACACCCCCTCCCCATTCCCTGTCCCCTGACCGCCCCCCTTATCCAACCCTCCCCCCCCACTTCTCACACCTTTACTATGCTTCTCAGAATAGCAAGCAGGACTGGCAGTCGCACCACCTGATTGCAGTAAGCCACACCACTGCACTGCCCAGAGTGCTGCTCATGTGGCGAGCTGATGCTGTGGGGAAGAGGGGACAGTAAGGCAGGCGCCAGGGGTAGCCTGCCTGGGTGGGATCTCAGGGGCCAGGCAGGATGGTCCCGCAGGCCGGCTGTGGCCCGCGGGCTCTAGTTTGCCCGCTTCTCTGCTAAAGGCTACTCACAGCATGGCCCTCCCAGGTACTGGGGGTAGGGCTAGGCAACATGTTTTTGACAAAACATTTCTCACTAAGAAACAGCCTTTCTCTCAAATGTTTTGTGGAAATGCACCGGGCTCAAATAACATGGCCTCAGGCCATTCAGCAATTCTGGGGGGGCTCTCCCTGGCTAAGTGCTATTCCAGGGTAATTGACTCTCTTGTGTTTTTTCCATGAAACTTTTCAAAAGATTTCATTTCTGTTCCACAACAGAACAAAAATTAATTGCAAAACCTTGAGTTTTTGGCCTGACAGAATTGCTGTTTTCCAGACTGGCCCAGCAGTGTGCACTGCCACATGACCACATGCTGTACAAATTAAACAACATGTTGCACCTCCCACACAGGGTGGAAGGGCTAAGCAGAGACCTGACAAGACAGGCTGACACAACATGGGCGGTGATTGGCTTCCATTCCTGGCTCTGCTGCTGACCTTTGGCCAGGCATGACCCTCCTGCCCACATGTGACCCACCAGCCATTTTCATCCAGCCCACCAGCCATTTTCATCCAGCCTGAGAGCTCAGGCCGGGGGCTCAGGGCCAGAGGCCCTGTGCACTCCCCGTCCAAGGGCCGGGCCAGCGTGCCACAGGTCCCCGCGCTTCCGGGCCGGTCAAGGATCGCCCAGCTGAGTAAGGTAAGCAGGGAGGGGGGTTAGGTGGTGGAGTCCCGGGGGGTGAAGGTTGGGGGCGATCAGGGGAAAAGGAGGGGGTTGTTGGGTCGGGGTTTCTGTTGGGGGGGGTTGGATGGGTCGGGAGTTCTGAGGGGGGCAGT